>OX104122.1:63990000-64457228 GCA_944474755.1 Limnoperna fortunei | reverse complement strand
CCTTATTTTTATTAACGACATAGTAAATGAAGTTAACTGTCCTATCAAACTTTTTGCAGATGACACGAGTATATATGCTGTTGTTGAAAACCCCCTAGTAACTATTTTAAATTCAAATCTTCAAAAAATCCATGAATGGTCGATAAAGTGGTTGGTAAATTTCAACCCACAAAAGACTGAATCGATGGTTATAACACGTTCATTAGATTTTGTTTCCCATCCACCTTTAACAATGAACCAAGTTTCTATAAAATCTGTCACCTCTCATAAACATCTAGGTCTTACATTTTCATGTGACGGAACCTGGAATACTCGTATCGATGAAATTATTTCGAAAGCATCAAAAAGACTTAATCGAATTAGAAAGTTAAAGTTTAAAGTTGACAGGAAATCAATGGAAAAAATGTATTTTAGCTTTATTCGTCCAGTTCTTGAGTACGCAGATGTAATATGGGACAACTGTCCTGAATATATGAAACTAAAGCTTGAACAAATAAACTACGAGGCGGACCGCATAGTTACTGGTGCTACCAAATTAACTATCATTTCTTTACTTTTACTAGAATGCGGATGGGAAACATTAGAGGCTCGCAGGAAAAAACATAAGCTCATAATATTTCATAAAATGGTACATGGAAATACCCCTGAGTACCTGTCAAACTTGGTTCCAGCTAGCTTTTCTCAAACTCACCATTACAGAACCCGAAATGCTAATAACCTAGTCCCCCACCCACCCATAGTATGTTGTATTATAACAGCTTCTTACCATCAACAGTTCGACTTTGGAATGACCTTCCTGCTAACAAAAAACAATGATTCTATCAATAACTTAAAATCATTTTTAAATAAGCCAATTACAGTTCCGTCCTATTTTTATGCGGATTGTCGTATCGGTCAAATACTTCATGCTAGAATAAGGACTGAAAGTAGTGCCCTAAAAGATCACCGTTTCAGAAAGAATCTTGCGCCTGACCCCTATTGTAAATGCAAACAAATAGAAAATTCTGAACATTTTCTGCTCTCATGTCCATTGTTTAATAGACTACGAAATATTCTATTTCCAAACTTATCATGTCACATTAATATTAGAAACCTTCTATATGGTGACTCAAACCTCTCCGATGCTGAAAATACGCAAAACTTCTAAATTGTTCAAAAATATATCATCAAATCAAAAAGGTTTAACACATGAGGGTTTAAAATTTGTAAATTCTTTGTATGATAATCTTGCTCTAAAGTTTCTTATATTGTTTCAAAGTAAAATGTCAACCATAGTAATAGTAACACTAATGTTATGTTACTTTAATATGAAATTATGATTATGTCACTGTATGTCATGCATTCTACTATGTATTTTCTTATATTCTGGGAGAAGAATTTATAAAAGTGCTTGTAGCACTTGTTTTCTAATCCCAACTTGTATCATACCTACATGTATTGTGAACTATGCATTTATCAATAAAATAATGTTTACAACATACATGATATTGGAAATGCTTCGTTAACTGTGAAAACTGAATATAAAGATTAAATTATGAATATGACTGTATGTTTTGCTAATAATTTGATTGAGTTAATAAGATAGGGAACAAGATACTTTTGTCAAGTTTTCCATTCTATCCTGAATGAAAACTAAGTTTAATCTCTTTTGTTAAAATTGATAAGAGGATAATTAGAAGAAGAATATTTAAAGAAATCAAACTTAATCCAAGATGGAATTAAAATATTAAATGATGTTCTTATTAACTGACAAAGGTAACATGCACTATTATTTTTCTTCACAATTGTGCTTTCATATATATATATATATATATATAAGAATATGTAGTGGAATTTGCTGTTTATAGATTATTGCTAATAAATGATGCACAAATTATGTAAGAATAGATATTCCTGCCCACAGAAAACAGATAAATATTATACTTTAATGCAAGTTATGTGGTCTTAAGTCGTAATAAGGGACATAGTTTTAAAGATACACCATCGACCTTCAACGATGTTACTTTTTCATATCTATTTTAGTGTGCATAGTTTAAGATTTTAAATTCATTTACTAGCAGGAATGTCTTATTTATAGTAAATCCCGGCTGTGTTCATATATCGTCCATAATATGTTTTTATACGCTTATGTACGATTTCGATAAATGCTGGTGATCGATATTTGTCAAAAATACTAGTTGATAGGCTGGTGATGGGGGAATTAAATCTTGATGTCAATTAAAAATTTCATCCCTTATTTATTTATAAACCAAGTGTTTCCACCAACCGTTGTATATTTAAATATGCAACGGCACCGTAAATACCCGGATGATATATATATCATGATTCGGAGAGAAAAATTTAAAAGTAATTAAATTTGCAAAAATATCGTCATTTTTATATAAGGTGGAATTATCACAGAAATACACGCATGTTAATTCGTCATGCGGTTTGAGCTCACGCTTCTCTGCCATCGTAAGTGATTCTCTTAGCCCATAAATAAATCGTCAAATTTCCCCCCTTATTACAAAAAATATGTGTTTAATACTAATGAAAAAAGTCTTGTACCAAACATTGTATTTGTGTTTATATATTAGTTTAAACACATTTATTTTTTAATAACAAAATGGATTAGACACAAGTAAATCATACTAATGAAGTCCTCGCCAGAAGACAATATTTACATGTAATGTAATATGCAAATAATAATAATAATAATAAAATTAATAATAATAATAATAATTATTATTATTATAATAATAATTTGCAAAAAATGAATAAGAACAAATATGGTTGAAGAAAAGGAGAAATAACACATACACTAGGTATCAGAATATGGATTAAATATATAGCTATATAGGTGTTGATGATTACGAAGCTACGTTTAACGTTCTTCAATGGTGCTTAAACCATAAGAAATCTTTTCGGCCGTTTTATAAATGCATAAACATGTTTAAATACAGATTTATTTTGATCGACAGGTAACCCCAGCTTTCTAAAAACTAGTAAGTTAAGGTCGATGCGATATTATTGGGTAATCAAGTGAGATCATTGATTAGTAATTCCCTATAATCCCTACACATTAGATATTTAAGGTGTTCATATATAAGACAGTTATTAAAGCAAAATTAGGAATAAACACCCCATTTAACCATTTTAACTAAAAAAGTTCTTATTTTATCTAGCACATTGAAGGTTCATTTGGTTTTCAGGCAGCGTGCACTGTTATGGCAACCTCTACACCATTTTGCGGTATATGTGATCTCCGCCACATTACCAAACCATCGATAATGTGGTTTTCAGATTGGGATGATGGACTTTGTGATGACTGTAAGGATCACCACAGCTTGTCAAAAGCTTCGCGAAGTCATAATACAGTCCAAATTGGTGAGCACCAGAAACTCCCAGACAATGTTTTATCGATTCAAGAATTTTGTGTAGAACACAATGAAAAATTTCAATTATTCTGTAAGAAACACGACTGTCCGTGCTGCCGGGTATGTGTGGTAGACGACTGTCCGCGTTGCCGGGTATGTGTGGTAGACGACTGTCCGTGCTGCCGGGTATGTGTGGTAGACGACTGTCCGTGCTGCCGGGTATGTGTGGTAGACGACTGTCCGTGCTGCCGGGTATGTGTGGTAGACGACTGTCCGTGCTGCCGAGTATGTGTGGTAGACGACTGTCCGTGCTGCCGAGTATGTGTGGTAGACGACTGTCCGTGCTGCCGAGTATGTGTGGTAGAACAGCATAATAAATGCGAAGACATAGCCGTCATAGAAAGTGTGGTTCAAGGCGCAAAAACATGTAACAGTTTCCAAGAATACGAACACCTGGTCATGGAAATTTTGGAAACAATTAAACAATTACGAAAAGAAAAGGAAACATGTATTGCAGACATTTCCGAACAACGAAAAAATATCGAACGACAAACAGAAGAAATAATTAAGGTCGAATATCAACAATCACCTGGACACACTACAGGAAAAGATAATCACGGATTTGACAGACGCTGAAACCAACATAATTAGAGAAGCAAACGAGGTACTTGCATCTTTGGATGAGCAAGAAAAACAACTGACTGACTTTCAGAACAACATGTCATACATCAAACAATAAGCATCCGACCTAAAAAATGTTTCTTTCCATGAAAAAAATCGAACATGAAATAACACTAAAAGACGCATTAATCAAGTCTGTGTTGGAAAGCAACACAATGAATAGGACAAATATTGTGTTCACTGTAGAATCCCAAGTAGCAGACATAGCATCAGAACTTCAACGATTTGGAAACGTTGATGTCGAAAGTCGACCATACGAACTGATGGTGGTGAGGTCAAAGGACAAACATGCTCAGATGTTGACTTTAAACATGCCTTTTAAGAATATTGAAAACATAACAGCTGAGTTACAACAGACGCTCTACACCAAAGGAGATAACATCAGAGGGTCAAGTTGTTGCCTGGTGGCGATATGGTATTTTCGACCTATACGTTAGATAAAGTCATATTCATGAACGTTGACGGGTCTAAAGATTCAATAATCATATTAAAATCTGCATTTGACATTGTGTATATAGAAGAAGACAATTCTATTGCAGTAAAATCGGGTGGCGGTAATGTCAAGTGTATCAACATATTAGACATTGGCAAAAATGAAATAAAGCAAAAAATACCAATTACAACTTACGTAGATGGAGTCATGGAAATAAATAAACGTTTATTTTTTTTTTGTTGTCGCTCCAATGGATTTCAAATGATGAATATAGAAGACGGATCTATTAAAACTATTGTGAATCGAAAAATGGCAATATTTGCTTACATTGCAACGTTTGGAGAAAAACTTTACTACACGAACAAGGACACATATACAGTGTTGTAATTTTGAAGGCCCAGTGCAGTGGGAATTCAGAAATGAAAGTTTCATGTCTGAAGGTTCCACAAGGCATATCCGTAGATATTGCTGGAAATGTATACGTCGTCGGTGAGGTATCTAATAATGTTGTTGTTTTATGGTCTGATGGACAAAGATTCAAGGAAATATTATCTTCTAAAGACGACTTACTCGTGCCAAGAGTGCTTCACTATGAACAAAAAACAAATCTGCTGTTGGTTTGCAATATGAGGGGAACTGATTTTCTGTTTAAAGTAATTGGATAATTGAAACACACAAAAATAGAAGACAATCGGGGTTTAAGATAAGGAAAAAGATGTTATTATTGAAAAAAGCTTACTTATTTGTTACTCGTTGGTTTCAAATATACTATTGCACTATATATTATCAGATTATTACATGACATTAATGATATCATACGCTTCAGCAAGGGAAAATCAAAATCAAAATCTTATCGCGTTCTCAAAGATTCGTAAATTTACATTTACGTGTAAAGATAAGAGAATGGTAAGTTTACTATTATATCTGATTGTCCGTATTTTAAAAGAGCACGTAATTTTACGTTTTCGCACGTAGCGTGACGCGCATGCTCAGCTACTTCTTTCACTTTGGAAGTAAAACGTATTGAAATAGATATAACTACCTCAAAGTATAGCAGCACATTTGAAGGGTTTGTCGTTCAATGTCACGTGCAACAAAATCAATGATACAAAGTAGTGAATAGCTTTCTTGCAAAATAACGAGTAAGCTTGGACTAACGAGCGCTCAGGAGCAGACGTAAGTTTACGAGTGATTTCACACGTAACTTATGACTACGAATCTTTGTGAATATAAAAACTGTCGCAAACTTACGTTACGTTTACATTTTACGCCCACAATTTTTTGAGAATATAGCATGGAACGACCTATTTCCTTTGTATTTAAAATTTTTGCTAAAAATAACTTTGTCACAAAAAGTAATATAAAATAAGTATGACATTAAATTTAACACGTATATCTCTACTGTACTACACTGTAATGATTTTTCACTTCTCTTAATGGTTACTGATTAATTTGTCCTTCTTCATGCTTTACAAAATCTTTTAGTTACCTATTATCGATTTAGTTTGTAAATCTTCTAAATAAAACTCCGGTAAGAAACTTAAGCACATGGCAATATTTTTTTTATAACTAGAAACGTATAAATGATAATATTAAAATTGTGTCCAACTTTGATTATTGTAAATTTAAAAACATTTTTACAACTTTGTAATTTCATAAATAATCTGCGAATAATGTAAGAGAATAACTGTAACCGTTGAATTTGCAGACAACTTCCGACTTATACCCTGACAGCAAACGATACCTCAAAAGTACAAACACTTTCAAAATAAAATTACTTTTGTTAATACATTTGCTTTCTATTGTATCATTTATCATTTATTACGAAAACACATAACACAGTCTTATTGCTGTGTGAAACTTAAGGATGCTATGCTTTATTGATTGATTGATAAATGGTGTTTAACGCCCGAGCAGCATTATTTCAGCTATATTCAGGCGATGAACATGAAAGCTATGCTTTATTGGTCGATTCACAAATTGTTGATGTTGAAACATGAATGGTCCTGACCTGAATTTTTGTTTTTCATAACGTTTGCTTCAGACGGCTCTTAAGAAATTTAAATTCTTTTTGAAACAGACATACGCAGGAGTGACAGGAAATTACCTCTAGGCGATCAAGAAGAAAATTTGTTCCGTTTATCGTTAATGCAAAAATTTCAAACAAATGTCTAGGCAAATTATTTGCCATACACTATCCTCATATGTTCCACAATTCATTAAGTCAGTTTTTGAGAGTCATGCAAAAGTATTTAAGAAGTATACAAATGCATCGGTAAAAGCATCTATAATAGATCGTTTCACTATACTTGCAGGTACCGTAATATCTCGCTATTCCTCTGCTCCGAATAAGTTTCAAGTCATTTAGATAATATTTTCACATCACTCATGGTGTTTTCCTTTTTGTGATTAGGGTTTCATTGACTCAATATAATCCAAAGTATTGTTTATCTCCGATGGATTCTTATCATGCATGTTGTCTGCATTAGGTAGAACAGTAGTAAATATTTTGACTATTGTCGAAAATACTAACATTTCTGTGATTTGCATACCTTTCAAATATTGTTCAGCATTTACCCTGTGCTTGGAAATTAATAAACTTTCATTCGACATTAAAAAAATTTATGCCGTATATATCCGTGACCAATTTCATTTTTTCGCTATTGAGAACATTTTGAGACGCTCCCACTTTTACATGCACTTTCTAAAGCAGTAAATGTAAAAATACTAAATTGTTTTAAAAATTACCAAAATTTTATCTTGCAAGATCTGAGAAAATTTTTACAACTTTTTACAACAAACTTAATTTCTGCAGGAGCTTACAGACAAAAAAATTGTACACGTGTAAGCACTATTGACCAAATTAGAACACATCATAGTATTCACTGTTGTACTCAATATAGGGTACACAATCTGGTAACCTGTTACTGGTACACATTTACTACTGTTATTCCTATATCAAGTTTGCAAGAGAACCAATTTAGCCAAGATTCCTACAGCAAGTATATAGGCCATATTTGAATTAAAAACAATAAAATATAAACTGGTGTTCTTGAAAAATTATTTAGCCCTACCTAAGGAGCAAATATTGCATGTGTATTGAACATCTGTTTGCAGACATCCTCTGCTCTGAATAAGTTTCAAGTCTTTAAGATAATATTTTTACATCACTCATTGTTTTTTTTTCTTTTTGTGTTTAGGTTTTCATTGACTCAATATAATCCAAAGTATTGTCTATCTCCGATGGATTCTTATCATGCATGTCTTCTGCTTTAGGTAGAACGGTAGTAAATGTTTTGCTGTAGCCGAAAATACTAATATTTCTGTGATTTACATACCTTTCAAATATTGTTCTGCATTTACCTGTGCTAGGAAATTAATAAACTTTCACTCAAAATTAAAAAAAATATATGCTATATTTATTCATTACCAATTCCTTTTTTCGCTATTGAGAACATTTTTAGACGTTACCACTTTTACATGCACTTTCTAATGCAGTGAATGTAAAAATACTAAATTGCTTTAAAAATTACCAAAATTTTATCTTGCAAGATCTTATAAAAATTTTACCCCGTTTTTAAACTGAATTTATGCAGGAGCTTACAGACAAAAAATTGTACACATGTAACCACTATTGACCAAATCATAACTCAACAAAGTATTTAGTACTGTACTTAATGTAGGGTACATAATTTGGTAACCTGTTACATTGACTACTGTTATTTTTATACCAAGGTGCAAGAGAACCAATTTAGCCAAGATTCCTACAGCAAGTACATAGGCCATATTTGAAAACAATAACAAATATATATGTGTTCAAAGTGTTCCTTACAAATTCTTATATTCTTTAGCCCTAGCCAAGGAGAAAAATTGCATGTGTTTTGAACATGTGTTTGCTGACATCTTCGGAATGAAAATTTGTATATTTGTAACTGCACCTGCACTTTTAAATAAGAAAACAATACCAGGGATGTAGAACACACACCTTTAAAATGCACTTATCTTTACATTATACTATTGGTCAGCCCTATCTATGTCGGCACACTATGATCTTGAGGCTTTCACTAGCTGATCACTACATCTTTTAAACTATACCATGTTTTCCAATACATTGCTTAAATGTGGCTTCAAATTAACAGGATGGTGCGTTTAGCCAATAAATCTATTAAACAAGTACAACTAAATGAACAAAATTCAATAACCTATTTTATACTTTTACTTGGTGCGAAATAAAACTACCGATATTTCTATCAAATTCTGTTGATATCACTAAATACCACAAAAAACCTTACTTCAGTAAAGGAAATGAGTTCTCTCTTTTGAACCTAATTAGGCCTTTACAAACCATCTGTTGAACAGATTTTGTTAAATCATGTGCACAATTATCAATTTTATAGGCAATACATTAACATTTTTGCATATTTTAGACTAACATTTAAAATTTAAAAAAAATGAACTTATTCGTATCAATTTGTTTAATTGTGGGCCTAAATACAACAATTTAGGACTAATTCTAGCTTCCAGCCAAAGTGTTCATTGTGATGCCAAAAACTGGGAGAAATAGATCCAAAGTTCAAACTGAACATTACGGTTTAAAATTTATCTTATATTTGGCCTAAAATTTTTATCGCAATTTAATATTTTGTGCTCATGGATATACCCAGTTCATTGCGAAAAGTAAAGATGACCATACAGAAATAAAGTTAAAATTAAATAAAGACAGAAGAACACTTTCCTGTAATTATGTTCGGTGTTTTATATGTGTATGTAGAAAAGATGCAAAAAGTGCTGACTATGCAGTTTCTATTTTGTAAATTAGACAAAACTTTTTAAATACTGCCTTTAGTTAATTTCAATACGAGATACCCCAATCTAAGCAAAAAATAACCTTGATCTACTCTCATAAATAAAAATCCACAAAACATCATCAAACATGTATGGAGAACAGTGGTAAATGGTTTGGCTATAGTCGAAAATACTAACATTTCTGTGATTTGCATACCTTTCTAATATTGTTCAGCATTTACCTGTGCTAGGAATTTAATAAACTTTCATTCAACATTAAAAAAATATATGCCATATATATCAATTACCAATTCCCTTTTTCGCTATTGAGAACATTTTGAGACGCTTTCACTTTTACATGCACTTTCTTACTGTAATTAGTAAAAAAGAACATAACATAGTATTCAATGTTGTATTAATGTAGGGTACACAATCTGGTAACCTGTTACTGGTACATCTTTACTACTGTTATGGTTACAAAAGCGCAATTATTTACAATGCATGTCCCATATGGTACCCCTGGCAATTAAGTTCATTTGTGCCAAAAACCTAAAACATTTACCCCCGGAAAACAGTTTTTTGTGTAAGTTGAAATGAAAAACTTCATTATTAACAAATAAAAAAGTTTAGGTCATGCGGCAAAAATAACCGAAAATTTTGGTTGAAATAATGACATTTATTTGAATGGCACTGAAACAATTTCTAACCTCCCTCTTTAATCGTTTTAAGCTCAGTTTCCCAGCCTCTTTAAAATTTCCTCCCAAATATCAAACATTTTCAATCAATAATGTTTATAATTTTTAATTTTGCTATTTTCCGAATTAAAACATCAAATCAGATGATTCCGTGTATTTTCTTCTGCATACTATCTTGTAAATTTTCCCGTTGTCATCTAAACAAATAATTGCGCAATTGTAACCTATAACCTTTATCGTTAGACGGCATATTTGTAAGTAATTCCGGTTATTTCCGTTCATATACGAAAAGGCATGTGATAACTCTTACGGAAAAAGCGCGTAATAACTTTTGGAAGTCCTTAATAAAATTTTGATTTTTGCCAATCTGGTAAAATATGAAATTTTTGCCCATTTATTCCTTTTATCATGCAGTAAAAAATATAAGTTTTACAGTAAGTATATGATAATAAAATGGTTTACATTAAATAAAAGAATCTATCATTGAATTTAATTATTTATTGATTCTTCATAATATAATTCTTTATCATGTAATTGTAGATTAATATATGGGTTAATTCCATGGATCGAGAGATGATACTCAGTTCGATATAGATATATATATATATATATATATATATATATATATATGCAATGCATACGGAAGTAAAGTACACGCGAAAACCAAATACGGGATTTTTGCACGAGATGCACCTAATACGTGTTATCAGAACTTGTGTTTAAATACGGGTCGGTCATTTCCAGTCATACAATATGCAAACATTCTATTAATTAGCCATACGTTTATGATAACTCTTAATAATATTTATCTTAAAATTATAGTATATATTTATGTCAAAATATGTACATTTAATCATCGCAATACTTCCGGTGTAATTATGAGGATGAAGAAAGACAAAATTCAATAAAAATAGTAGATATATAACAGATATCAATTAATTCTTCTAACAAAAATAACTGTTCATTTTACGTTTTATTTACCCAACTGCCAGGCACACAT
This sequence comes from Limnoperna fortunei, assembly GCA_944474755.1. Classification (NCBI taxonomy): domain Eukaryota; kingdom Metazoa; phylum Mollusca; class Bivalvia; order Mytilida; family Modiolidae; genus Limnoperna; species Limnoperna fortunei. The sequence continues at coordinate 64,446,278 of OX104122.1, read as the reverse complement.
CCCGAAAACACGCACAACACCATTAATATATCTTTCCTACAACAGAATTTAAATAATTATAACAGCAATTTACATCAGAAAACAGAAAACAGTAAGTTCAAATATCGAAAAACACATAACATCAATATCTCATCTATTCATATCTCATAGGAATACTCAATTGCATTACAAAAGTGGTGAATATAATGAATTAAAAGATAACAGAGAAAAAACTTGTAATAAAAACAGTTAATAGTGTTCTTGCTGTTAATAGCAAACAGGGTTTTTATTTTCATTAAAACAGGTAACAACAATATCAATTCGTAAGGAAACAGATAACAGTTAATGGTTGAAAAACAATTAACAGTTGCTTTATTTAAACACAAATCAGTTAACAGATGTTTTAAAATGCCCAAAACACATTAACAGAAACGATCTCCCTCCTCTGTTATTGGCGACGATCTAGAACTAATATTATCAACCCACATACTGATTTTGAATCGCCTGTCAACAAGGAAAATGTTAACGGGAAAATAAACAATATTTCTTTTAAAACGTTGCCAGATCGTTTACAAAAATGGAAGTCAGCCGTCATCTCATTCTTTTTGACACGAAAATACCATAAAGATGGAACTACAATTAAAGTAGTTTGGGATTTAGAGAAACAAAAAAAACCCATTGTAATTAAAATGATTAAAATGTATCAATCTGTGGGCAGTGATAATTCAATGTGCAAAGTGCTCATTATTTAAAACCACTTACTTCCAAAAGATCAAAATGTTAAGGGATAGTTCCGCAATGTCACATGAAGGAAATAAAAACAATCTAAACTCAATATAAAAAAGCCATCCTAAAGAAGACTACCTGGAAAAAAATCCCTCTGAAAACTCGCTTGACTCCTCGCTTGATCATTGGTTCAACAATGAGATCATTCATCAATAAACTATTGGACATCAAGAGTGCAACAGTTAACTCCAGCTATGAAATCATAATGTTTAGCTTCAAACAAAAAGATCCTACAAATAAGTGAAAAATCGATAATATTAACAATAAAAGAAAACAATGCAACCAAGCAGTTAAATCAATCAACACTAAACTTAACATTCTTAACACATACATTAAACAAAGTGCCAATGAGAAAAAGTCCATGAAAATAATAACACAAAATTGCAAGGCATATAAGGTAACTGTAGTGACACCATTGATCGATATAATAAGTCTAAAGCAAACTGAAAGATCTCCAATAACAAACTTTAGAAATGAAAATTAGCTCAAACAATACAAATTCTGAGAAAAAACTAATAACATAACGACCTTAAACACAAAAGAAATTAAAACCATTCATACACAACATCGAAACAGCGTGACTACCTTATACTAAGTGATTCAATTTTTGGAAGGCTAAATCCAGTAAAAGTTACACCACATAAGAAATTGGTATTTGATATAACAATAAACTAAGTCGTGATGACGGTCATAGAACCTCTGTAGGGATGACATCAACCTATGTACAACAAAAATACTGGTTTCAGTATCGTATTGGCCAACATCAGCATCTGTTCTAAGGGAGTGAAAATCTATCACAATAACGTATGAGATATTAAATACCATAGCCGAAGGGATATTTCTATTAAAGATCAGGACGTTTCCCGGTTCAAATAAACACACGCAACCTAGGCACAACAAAAACACTGGTTTCAGTATCCTATTGGCCAACATCAGCATCTTTTTTTAAAGAAGTGAAAATCAATCACAATAACGTATGAGATATTAAATACCATAGCTGATGGGGTATTTCTTTTAAAGATCAGGACGTTTCCGGGTTCAGACAAACACACCCAACACAAAACTCTTTATTGTTTAAATCTGCTTTTTATGATGATGCTTGACAATTGCAGAAAGTTGTGTTAAACCCCATATAAACAAATAAGCAAACACGTATATCAGAAAACCATATTTGTCAGTGTTGATAAATGGTGACCGGAGGTACTTAAAGATCAATTTGTATATAATAATATAATAATGGTATGGTTCAGGTTTCCTTTAAATTTCTTTAAATGTTTTGTTCTTTTAACAAAGGAAATGACTAACATTTCTTAGCTTATTGATCCTCTGAATCCAACAGTTTATGGTTGCCATGTGTTTATTTAAACCTTACAGTGATTATAAGTTACCCTTTTGGTAATATAGCCTAAACGATCCTGGTTTCCAAAATTTATGGCTACTTGTACTTTTATCTGCTCACTTTCTGGTTAAAAGGAACCAAAGAAATGCAAAAAGGGGCAATTGATTTCAGTACTTAAAGGTTCATACAAACAATAGGACATACAGTAACAAAAGCCAGCGGCACGAACTTTAAAAAGAAGAAAGTAAACACCGGTCTGTTGCAACATACATGTCCCTTTGCTAGCTATCTATACAGAATAAGACAAGTCCCGTAAAGGAATATTTTACACAAAGTCGTTTACAAACCTACATATGTACAACTGCCGTACGGTTCCGATCGTACCTTTTAAAATCCTAGTACGGAAAACCGCACCAGTTGTTTTGTAAATTGAAATTAATAAATGATATTAATTTATTAAATATACTCTTTAATTTTAATTTGTGAAACGTTCAACATTAACCTATTTTTTTCATTAATTTTCAATATGAAAAAGAAACCTATCACGAGTGCAATGAATCGAAACAAAAGCAGTGCTAAAAAATTAATATGTTGTAGAAAAAAACTTTTTTTTCATGACCGTTTTCAACTGCTCAGGTATAAAATTTGCAGTTTCTAGTCATTCACTTTTAGTGCCAGGAAACTCCCAGAATGCAGGATTTCGCACCATTTACCCCATATCTTCTGGCGGCCTTGAGCGGCCCCAGAAGACCTGCCGTAAAGGCCAACCGCTTCGCCTAGTCACATATCCGACTGTTTCACTATTGTTCTGGGTGCTACGTATATGTGTACTCATTTAAAGTCATTACGTTTGTCATAGAGTTTAGCAGAGTCTTCTTTTGATTTCGCTTTTAAGTTTTATATGCAAAATATGAACAGAGGCTAGTAGAGTTTTTGGTGTGCTTTTACACAAGCTCGTTTGATAAATGAGATTTACGAGGATTGTTTACTGACAAGACATCAGTCATCAATTTAACACTAGCGGAGATTAGAGGACAGGACTTGCTTTTTGTCTTTCTTATCCAAAAGTGATTGTAAGAAGTTCTATACTGATGAATAGAGAAACAAATGGCAAGCAACTGTTTACAACTGTCTGTTTAAAATACGTCCACCAAACTGAAACGAATATGTTGTCAATATGAAAATGAGGTATTTTTGCAGAAAGTCGACCTTAACAATATTTTCTAGGTCACAAATGAAGATAATGATTGGCAAAGACCACCATGTTAGGGCACCATACATGTTGTTGGTAACAATCCCACAATCCAACACACACACACACACACACACCCTCACACCCACACACACACACAAATTAGGTTTTAATATTACTCGGGAATTTTTACGAAAAAAGACCACCATGTTAGAGCACCATACATGTTGTTGGTAATGATCCAAAAATCCACAACGCACACAATAATTAGGTTCTAATATTACTCAGGACGTTTTACGAAAAAATTTAACGATTATTTCCTTATGATCTTTTACAGATAAATAGATTATGAAGATCCGCAATGGCGCAGTGACAGATACTATAAACGATAAAATTATCGTTTAGCTTTCTCCACGAAAGCGAAGATTCATACTTAGAATTTTGGACAATGTTTCCTAGAAAGTTGGCATTTTAACGACTTTAAGTAGTAAGAATTATGTTATCTACTGCTTTATCTACAATAGGTAGTCATTTTAAAATGACTGGATATATGATATATAACAGCATTTACAAAATTCCTCATTAACATAGGTAGCTTTATTCAAATTTTGGTCATGTATTTAAACGTTTTCGCAAAAAATTGAAGCAAAACTTAAATTATATAATTTAATTGAAAAAAAAACTTTTATGTTTCGTCGTTTTTGAAGATGTCGGTTTATCTGTCTGTTATTGTGTAAGTGTCTGTATGTGTTTGGTAAAAGCACTAGTTTCTCAGAAGTTGAGACTGACTTGCCAAAATATTTCTAGTCTATCATCAACGTAAGTCAGCTTTCCACATGTGTGTATCTATTTAATATAGAATGAAGCGCAATAGTGGAAAAAACAGCAAGGACTGAACATAATACACTAACCTAGCATTCTCTTCCTTACCCAATCAAAACTTGATATAGTTGCAAAATTGATGAATAAAACCCAACCAAACCATATTTATATTAAGACATGATACATGCAACTATTTATTTAAAAAAAAATCTACAAAATAAAACCAAACCCTATTTTTTATGAATATTATATTTTATTCGAAATATAAATCGATTTAATTTAGGAAGAATTGAGGCAGACAAAACATTGTCCCCACTCCCTTAAGATACGCTAGGAGGTTGCCATCTTTGTTTACATTTGATACTGTAAGTAGTCCGCTCAAGGGAAATATCAATTCATAATTTTTTTGAAATGATGTAATTTAAGTGATTTTATCCAATCAAGGCGATACGTAATATAAATAAATTACAGCATGAATAGAATTATAATTAGTTAAAATTGTTAGAGAATCTCTTTTGAACTGTTATGTTTTCATTCTATTTTTGATTAATTGTTGTTTACGAATCTTCTGGTTTTTGCATATGTTTTAACTGTAATGAATGCCAAAATCATGTAAAATAGAGATATTCTCGTGTTACACATTCCTAGAAAGCTCATTTCTGAAAAATAAAATAAATCTGTTGCCATATGTAGAATCGTGTTACAAATTTGTTGTGTACTGCTAGAACTAAATGTGAGATCAGGAAATCAGCATGAATGTTGCTCTAAAGGTACAATGGAAACATTTATTTAAAACACAAATATTAAAAAAGTTTTCAAAGTAAATGTTATCCCGAATTGTATTTTTCGTAAGTTATTCGTTAGTGTTTGCGTATAATTTAACTGAAAGTCTAACGCATAATTTTTTTATAATAACTTTATTGATTTTCATTTGCGTGGAACCAATATTGGTTTTAAAGACATGTTGTATACACCTAGTATCATATTGAAAAAAATATTTTAGACTGAGAAAACATACATGTGTTAAAAACAATGATACACAACGCATACACATCTTTCCCGAACTTTTTTTTATTGTTTGTTAGCTTGTTAACTGAATATAGCTAAAATATTGCTCGCTGGAGTAAAGCAAACATCCAAGTAATCAATGTAAGAACATGAAAACATGCGTATAGACGCTACGTAGAGGTTACACTATAATATTCGCATGCACGCTTCGCTTTTATCAATATATCGTAGCAAAGACCATATATAAGATCCGATTTCGGCACATAAAACATAACTGGTTCCCAGTTATAACCTCCGCGACATGTAATTCCCCGGTTTACTTCGGGTACATTTGTACTCTGCCAGTGACGTTTATAAACAAAGAATGATGTTTGTAAAATAATACACGTGATTTTATTTTTTACATAGTTTATCCATACACTTTTGATAGTTTTACATTATTATTACTGCGTTTGTACGAGAAGCTTAACCGGCATGAGAGATATATAGCAGAGGTGATTGTGGTTTACGTAGGATACTAAGAAGCCTTTTCTTCGAGACTGTTGTAAGAGTGCATTAGGACGTAGTAACAAAATAGCTAAACAATGATCGACCAATAAGAAAAGAAAGAAAACCTATGGGTGAACTGTAATCGAAAACCATAGTTAATCAAAGACACAGAAGACAATCAACAAAAGCCAAAAATTTGTATCCCTATAAATATGAACCCTGATGCTTCGGACGAGTGAGCAGTGACTGCTTCTATATAGACTCAGTCTAGTTACTAATTGTCATGTACAGAAGAAAGTTATACCCAGGAAGAATTAAGCTTTTATATGGATAAAAAATTGGTCGCATTTTGGGGTATAGATTTTATTTAACAATAAACAAAGTCTTGGTGACGCCATAAAACTTCTGTACAAACGACATCAACCTAGGTACCATAAAAATTCTTGTTTTAGTAGCCTATTGGACAACATCATCATCTGTTCTAAGGAAGTGAAAATCAATGGCACGATCTGCAATAACGTTTAAGACTTGAAATGTAAATACAATTAGCCGGATAATTCTCACAGTAAAGTGGAAATCAACGGGCATAACAATTCTGGGTTCAGACAAATAAACAACACACAAAACTGTAACAAAAAACAAATACCTGAACATACAATAAAACTGTGATTGTAAAAGGGGGCTGCTCATGAGTAATTCTCGATTTCGTCTAATTACTCGTCGAGTAACTCGTCGCCATATATAGACAAAGGTAAATCCATTAAGTTGGTTGCATATTTCATTGTTGTTATCTGCAGCAAAAGCGTTATAAACAACAATACAAAAAACAATTTTTGTTTTGTTCTTATTACTTTAAAATGAGTTAAAAATGAAATAAATAAATATTTGTAATTATTCCTTTACAGTTTATTGTATTAATTGACCTGAATAAATATAATTTCTTTTGAAACTAAATATACATGAATTCGACAAAGATTGACCTGAATACAGAACTTGACTTTTCATCCATTGGTGCTAAGAAGCGAAATCTGTGATTGATACTTTAAAGCATTGAAAAATTAAGCAATCGTTCCGACAAAACAATTGGGAGATTTCACAAGTTTGTAGCAGGTATGGTTCGCTCGCCTCAAATCTCCAATGATTGACAGTTTTCCTGTCAATTTTTGGCCAGTTGTCAGTGGGCACTCCGTCTTCCTATCCAAATTAAAACTGTACGTCATGATGCTGCTAAACAGTTCCAGAAAGTTGCGTTAAACCCCATATAAAACACGCATGCAAACAAGTGTGATATTAGGATACCATATTGGTCCGTGTGTAAACAGATTATTCTCTTTTTATATAAAATAATAATGTTATGGATAATATTTCTATAAATTGAACCTGATGTCTTCTGTTCACAAAAAATGAGTAGCATTTAATAGCTTATTAATCCTTCGAAAGTCTATGATGTTTGATGTATACTTATTTAAAACATAAAGTGATTTTAGAAAGCGCACATGAAAAATTGTCATACAGCTTAGACGGTTCTGGTTTCCAAAATGTATAGCTACAAATTCTTTTTTAAATGTTTGTTTGTTTGTTTAAATGGTGTCTTAACGCCACTTTCAGCAATTTTTCAGCTATATCCAGCTGTATCCTATGTCCAGTTTTATTGGGGGAGGAAGCCGGAGTACCCGAAGAGAACCCCCGACCTGCGGTAGGAAAACTGGAAATCCTTGTCAATTAAGATTGTTGTCGAGTTTATCAGTATATCAGTGTGGACAGACCACGTGATCAATTGTAGTAGAATTACCTTAACCACTCGGCCACCGAGGCCCCTTTTTAAAATGCAAATGTTTGTTTTGTAAACAGGGAGCGCTCTTTTTCTGTTAACACGGAAGCGAAATAATGCCAAAGGGCAATTAATCCCAGTCCAAAAACACAAATGCAATCATACAATACAAAACAACCCCAAAGCAAAAGACAGCGGCATGAACTTTTAAGTTGCAACAAAGTTGTCGTCTCACTTGCTGTCTATCCAGAGTAAGTCCGGTAAAGTAATAAATTACAAACTCCTTGACAAACCTACATTTGTACTTATTTGTAGTCATCAAGGTTATCGTAGTTAAGTAGAATCGTTGATTTAGAGTTTTATATCCAAATATGACGAGAAGCTATTAAACTCATGCTCTTCCGATAAATATATTTATGGTCAAGTTGTTCAAAACACCTGATTTATATTTTGGGTAACAAATCTCTTAACCACCTTATTACATATGTTTTAATTGCAGCGTTCGATATTTCGTAAAAAACGAATTCACGGTTTAATAATAACATGGATATTATTAAACCGTGAATTAGTTTTTTACGAAATATCGAAAGCTGCAATTAAATCAGCATATGTGTTTGCAAATGCTCATCGATCTAGAAATGTTATATCCCTCCATAATATCTGCAGCGTTCTTTATAAGTAGTTACAATTGTTAGAGGAAATCGTTTGAACTGTTATGTTTAATTACGTCTTGTTTATCTTATTGGCGCTCACAAATTCCTGGTTTTGAATAATGTTTTGACAGAAATAACACCAAATTCATGTATAAAAGAGATATTCTCATGTTACAATTTCAGAGAAAGGTCAGTTCTATAAATAAAATAAACATGTTGCCATATGTAAAATCTTGTTATAAATTTGTTGTGTACTGCTAGAACTAAATATGAGATTGAAAAATCGACATGAAAGTTTCTCCAAAGGTAATACTGAAACATTTATTTAAACTTAACAAAGTTTTAAAGGTAAATGTAATCAGGGTTGTATTTTCGTAAGATCGTCGTAAGTGTTTTCAAGTTACATGAAAATCTCACACATATATTTTTAAATAATAACCTTATTTATATACATTTCTTAATAGAGGTTGTATTTTGTATTGTAACAGCAACAAAGAATTCAAAATGTAAGCTTATGTTTTAGATCACTATCGTGGTTTTAGTTATTCTCGTTTCTGAATCCTCTGGTTGGTTGTGGAGACGTGGATGTGGATCATGGATTAGATATCGACCATGTAATGCAAACAAATGTAGTGGTAAATACATGTAGTATATAAATTTTTTCGACAATCAGTTCAGATAAAATACACAGATTTCACACATAAAATGGAAAGCAGTGTTCGTTTTGGACTTAAATTTGTTTACTTTTGAAACATGACTACAGTTCTAAAGTTTCGAATAATACAGTTTTATAGATAGCGCTGAATTAATTGTTTGTTTGTAACTTAAAAATTATTCGTTTGTAACCATGCATTAATTTAAAGACTAGAATGATTATTAATATTCGCCTTCGTTTCTGGTTTTCTCTCCATTACTGAATTGTTTTTGTTTTTCTGTGTTCGGCGTGAAAAGCCGAAGTAAATGGTATTTTTATGTCATCTGTAGAAGTCATTATATAAATTACGTCAATAATGTTTCAGACCCCGCAAGAGGTAAACCGTTCTACTTTGGTACAACTAATCTTTTATGCATAAAGAAAGGAAGGAGAGATGATTCTCCATCACGGCCTACTTTAGAACTTTCACATAGATGGATCTATTATGACGGTTACTACTTTGAAAGATTAAATGGGAAAGACACTTATAACAAGGGCTTCTCGACTGATATGAATCGATGCTCAACCAAGATGGAAGGAACCCCTGCTGGATACAGTAGTCTTAGTATTGATTGCCTCAAACGATGTACAGACAGATACAGACAGCAGTTTGGCAGCTACAGTTTGCTTAGTAACAACTGTCATCATTTTGCTAACCGCTTCTCTGACATGCTCTGCAGTAAGACTACGTGTCCTGATTGGTGCGGAACGGCATGATACAACAAAGAACATGTTGAATAAATGCTGCTTTTCAAATGTTGCTTAAATTGTTTCTTATCCTAATACCTGTCGTCTTTTGTTTATAATTACTTCAATGGGTAAACAAAAAAGACAGAAGAAAAACACATTAGTGAGAAGACACGAAAAAATACGGCATACATGTTTTTAGAAATTTGACATTTGAAAGAATCACCGAGCAGATCTTATGTTCCACAAACTAAGAAACTCATTACTGCACAACATGCATTAAAAATTACATCTAGAATCGCTGGACCTATATTTATGATGTTTATTTGTGTTTTCCGGTGTAGTGGAAATGTTTTCTGCTGACCTGTTTTTCCTGGATGTTCCAAAATTCACCTTAGTTTGTTTGTCTAGTGTTAATGGTAACGCAAACATAAAACATGTGTACATAAGGACTTGGTGGCACCATTATGTAACAGGAAAAGACTATTTCGTATTAGACAAATCAATCATTGATACATTATAGACTTGACTTCCACATACTGTGAAATACTTTTTGTTCGTTGGGTATCAATTTTCGTGGTTTTCGTGGAGGCCTCGGACCACGAAATTAAAAATCCATCGAAGAATAAAACTTCATTTAGGTGTAGGACCACCAAATACCGGGAACCAGTCCAGAGGTTGTACGTAAAAGTAGTGCTAGTCAACAGACAGGTTCACTCTTGCATCATATAGAATTTGAACCGCACATGATACCAGAATAAATTTAGTATTTTTGGAAAGCTGAATATTCTAGGAAACTTGAGGATAAAGTTTTATTGGTTTTAAATGAACATAAAAATGTTGAGAGTCAATTAGGGACAAGCACTATTTTTGGACTGAAATAAAAAGTGAAAGTAGATTTTTATACCACGTGGACTTCAGGTTGAGCGTTTTTTCTTATATGCAATGAAACATATTGTGAAATTTTGACAATGTTCAGCCAGTGCATTTTTATAGGGGACAGAAGTGTCACTTAATTTGAAACAAAGGTAAATTTTCTAGGATAAGTCAAAATTATCAAATTTTAATATAGCCGAAGAGTAAAAAATCTATGGTGGTCCTACACCTTAACAGATGGGAACTTTGGAACAACGATCTGAAAATGTCCGAGATCGGACATTTATTTGTAAATGTAATATATGATTTTGTGGTTCGATCCATTACTAATGTTCAGCTCAAAATCCATCTTAATGATTATGTTACAAGTTTCATGTTCGAATTGTGTTTTTATCAAATGTGTATTATTTAATGGTAAAGCGTACGAAGAAACATCGACTTCTGGTCAAGTTGGGGATATATGAGGTGTTCATTTTCGATGTTAAAAAGTAACAAATTATTATCGGAATTATGAGTTTGGTTGCTCCTTTGAACATAAATTAAAATAACAAATAAAATATTTAAAAGATAAGCTATACTTTATCTTAATTTGTGCATATCAATGACACGCTATATCAAATGGATGTTGTGATAATACCGATTGCGGCACAAATGACATTAAATTGCACCTTTGTATTTATTGCTTCTCAACACATGAAGTGACAAATGCCCTTCGGCTAGGAATGCTTCTATAGATAACAATTAGAGAATAATAGACTCAAAGTAGTTTTTATTGAATTAATCAGTTAATTAATACATGTCCGTGTTTATAATTAGCTATTGATTTCGTCAGTCCACGAATTTAAGAACTCACGAACATGTAAAATTTCACCAAACCACGAAAATTAATACCCACGAATTTAAGTACTTTCACAGTATATATTATTAGCAAAACAAGTAGATAACAAAGAGATGTCGAGAAATGTACATTTGGTCAACAAGTAAAGAAATTCATTAACTACCACTTTGCTGTATTATATCTATCTGAATACAATTGGAAATGAGAATCAAAACTTTCGTTGGGGCTAAAATGAGCCTACTTTTTTTTAGAAAGCTACAAAAGAAAGTTAAGCGTGAAAGGAGCGTAACATTTTACAAAAACATCACCTACTATGGTCTGTGGCAAGAAGACATATTATTATATTATTATATATTATAACTCCCAATATTGAAGGCCTCCCTTATCTAACACCTAGAGATGAGATAGAAATAGAGCACTGTGCGTTCATCAATGGGAACCCTCCTATGTTCCAAGAAAAATTTCTGCAAAGCAATTTCCACCTTATACTTAATCATAGAAGGTAACACTCTATTGGGCTATGCAGATTCAAATGAATTCCTTTTTTTATTTATGTTTGTGCATGATTTTACATAAACATCACCACCTGACCATGGTGGAGTGCGTATCTTTTCAATAGAAAAACGAATTACATCCTAACTATAATTGCTTTTTTATCTACACACACCACACATACTTGCACACAAAAGCGCACAGATTTCACAAACACCGTTTACATTCATGTCATTCTTATACAACTATACAACCTTAAGCAATATTTGTTTTTACAGAGTAACCGCAGACTTGACTCTGCTATATTGGCAATATATTTTAACAATACAGAAATATTAATATAATACTGCGATAAGTTTGCAATTTCGTGCGCTCATCACAATATGACAAATCTTTTAACTGAATACGTCAATACTAAAAACACCGTCCATTTGACAATCTATAAACGCAGAAGTTTTTAAAAATTGCAGCCGTTAAAAAGTAGAATTTATTTGTCAGACAATAAATCAATATTAAATGAACGTCAAATATAAAAAGGCGAATTGCAATGGGTCAGGTAGTTTCAGAGGCGAAAATAAAAGTATGGAAAATGTAGGACCAATGACACGTTAGATAAACACATACGGGTAATTTACCAATTAGATAGTTTGCTGGTTTACACAGTGTCACCTGACATAGATAATCTTTAGGACATATACTAGTATTCGATCTCAATATGATATTTTCCTAATATTTTGTCTTAACTTTCCTTATGACAAAACCTTTAAATAAAGCTAAAAAATGGGGTCACCGACCGTTTTCAAAAGTTATGACGTCATCTTTTCAACCCGCTTTTAGGGTACTAGAATTATGTTTTATTTTACATACATTTTTCCCATAGTTTCCTGTAAGAATAAACTTTTGTTTTGAAGTCTTCGTGGTATGAAGAACACATTTATGCCGTAATCTATTTAAAAAAACGTAGGTTTCGAGCAAAATGTTGAATTAATACGCTCCCGCCATTTTTGTTAATCAGTCGGAATACACAAAATCGCAGATCGCAAAAAATTTACCTATGATAATAAAAATATATTTTCACAGAAGACAGAGGATAACCTATTATCCAAACTGAAAAAAAATATGGTCTCCGATTCAGGGGAAAAAATAATTTGTATATGCCAGAATTGGCGGGAAGGAAAGGGCGCTTTTTCTTCGTACAAACTGTAAAACTTTTATATACATTTGTTGCGCAGAATAAAATCACGAAACTACAATAGTTCCTTTTTGTGTATGCTTGCTATTGCAGTGATTAATTTTGTTCTTCCCAAATTCTAAAAGGATGTGTTGCTTTTTTACTTATTTAATAACATTTTAGTTTTATCCATAAAGCGTACGGTAATTGAAATTTCGCGGAATTTCGACGACGACGACGTCATAAATGAATTACAAAGCAATAACGTTTAAAATCAAAATGCGCAGAAACAATAGCATGATATGTCTTTCTGATATTCAAACATTGCAAAAACACGTGTAAGGACTATTTATATGTAAATGCATATATCACCGATGAATTATTCTGGAAGGTATAACTTAAATTCATTTAACTGAGACAAGTTATTTTATTTATGAAACTGTTATTGTTACATTCTTTAAAAACAATAATGCTTTTCAACGAAACATTTGATCTGATCACAGCTATTCCATACAATGCATAGCAGCGTTAAATCTGTTAAAGTGTTATCAAAGGCCCTATCAAAACTCAAATAAGAGGAAATCATAAACATAATATAATATCCTTACTTAGCAAAAATAAATAGCTGAAGTACAGCAGTTTAAAATTATTTTTGCACGTTTGTGTTAACTTTTGGTTCAAAGAAAGATTTTTTTGGTTTAATTGGTTTGTCATTTCATGAATTAATTGGGAAGATGACGGAAAGTATAAAGGTACACGGTGCAGAAACAATGATAGTCGAAAAATTGAGCACAGTGTGTCGAATCTGCTAAGTATGCAGCACACAAATTTCCTTTCCACTTTCGTTTGAAATCCTTCATTGTATTAATGACAAAACCGATTGCATATTATTAAAAAGATATTTAATCTAACCCTCTTTGAACTGCAAAGAAACTTTAGTCACCGTCATCTTTCTATTTCAAAAGATATAAACGTTGCTTAACACTTCTAACTATCAATATGTTTTTGCAAATATATTAACTAAATATATCGTTGATAAAATTTGATACAAAATAAATTAGGAAAAATTCCACATTTAGCAAATTTGACTTTATGGACAACAAAGGAAAAAAACGTTGACATAATTGTGGAATCATGCGTTACATTTTCCAAGCTAAACTTAATCAGTTAAGAAAAAAGGTGTTATTGAACATATTTATACCTTTTTAAAAAAGACATGGTAAGAAAACAAATAATTAAATGCAACCTTTTAGTGAACCAAATGCACATACTAAGTGCGAAACCTCTAAGTCTACGTACGATAATACCGATTAAACAGACAATGACAACAGGTACATGTAGTAACCAGTCTCGAAAGAACATTGTAAATGCATACATATAATACATACTTATCAACATAAAAAATTTGAAGACTAATTATGTCATTAACCTATTGCTAAAAGTTTGTATAAGTATCAACAGTCTTATTTATAAATATGAATTGTGTTACATACCATATTCATGACATTGCACAACTACTATATACAATGATAATCAAAACGTTCAGAATTTTAGAACTGTAAGTTAAAAACAACGAAGCTATATGCACGTTTTAACATAAAAATGATTTCATTCTTAGAGACATATAAATTATTCAGTATTTTTGTCTTCTCTGTTATACGCTAGTCAAAAATACAACTTCATTTCCAAACAATATTTGAATATGATTGAACAAACACTAAATTCATCGACTATACATGCTAGTTTTAAAACCACATAAATGTTGTCTCATCGTTGTAAATGTAATACAATGATTTGATTAACATCCTTATGTAGTAAATAAGTTGATTGCAACATTTTCAGACATTCTCAGCTTAGTTACACCAACAAGATACCTATTCCGGTAAATCAATGTGAGGGTTTGCACCATTTTCTAAAAGTATTTCGACAATAGATTCAAATCCCCCACGACAAGCCCAGTATAAGGGAGAATTTCCATTGCTGTCACATAAATCAATTTGAATATCTTTATGTATCAGTAACTCATACACGACATCCAAATGACCGTTTTCACATGCTTTATTAAGAGGTGATACCCCGTCAAGATTACATTTATTAGGGTCAGCACCGTGGTTTAAAAGAATTTTGACAATAGAATCAAACCCACAACAACAAGCCCAGTATAATGGTGAACATTCGTCAATGTCGCATAAATTAACCCGGATATCTTTATGTTTCAGCAACTCAAGAACAACATCTATATAACCTTTATAGCATGCTTTACTCAGAGGTGATGTACCGTCCACTCTACGTTTGTTTATATTTACCCGACATTCAATCAACCGTTTAACGATCTGTAAATGCCCATTTTGGCATGCTATCCATAAAGGTGATACCCCATCTCTTAAGCAACTGTTTACATCACCGCTTGATTCTATCAATATATTTAAGATTTTTAAATTGCCATATTGGCATGCGATATGTATCGGTGAAACACCATCAGGTCTAGAGTGATTAATAAAATTGGTATGATAATTTTTAAAATGACCTGCTTCATTTTCACGTTCAATACAAAGGAGGCGTTTGGATGCACGATTTACAGGTGCAGTTGACCTTTGACTGGTTACCGATTTGGTCACAATGTGATTTAATATCCATTGTGTCATATTGATATCTCCAACAAAACAGCTCTGTAAAAGAGTTGTATCATTATACTCATTGTCAACGGGCATCTTTACAAGCGTAGATTGCTTGTCTGGCTCATACTGATTTAATATTTTAATGACTCTAGCGGTAAACTCTGGTGTTTTCAAATTTACATTGCAAAAGAAATCATACACTCTCCCACTCATCCAGTCAGCTATTATTCTGTTGATATACTTATCTAAATAGTCATCTGGTATATCGATAGTCAACTGTAAATCTTCAGTCTGTGTTCTTTTCCATTTAAACCGTTCTTTAACAAACGTACTATCAGTATACTTTAACAACACATCCATCATATTTTGCCCCATATAAAATGAAAGAAAATCAAATAATTTATCATGTATGCATTTAAAACAACGATTTTCGTTGACAACAAATGCTCCTTCTAATGTCTTCAGGGAATCATATAGAAGAAAGCGTGAAGTACTTCTGTCAAGTCTACATAGGGACAGTGTGTCTTCTATGACGTGTTTAACGTCGTTGTTTGTGTCATCTGTAAGATATTTTTCGTCCAGGTTGTTATTGAAGACAACACACAAAGCCAGGGCACAATACTTGTACCTACTACCATCAACGCCATTAAGAAAGTTCTCAAGCTCACGTTCATAGAATTTAAAAGGGTTACTAAAAAATCTACTGATATTAGAAGTTTTGTTATTCTTATACAATCGACACAAGAGAGGGAAAAAGTCGTACTGATTTGACAAATAACTAACTTCTTCACCAATCTCATTGAAGTATTTCTTTGCTAGGCAATATTTTTCTGCTCTAGTTAGAAGGAGATGTTTCGAGTTAAGATTACATTCGCAAGACGTAAACACTGACAAACTTTTGAATTGTTTTTCTTTGAAGACCTGTAACCTACAAGTTGCAATAATTTTACAATAATCGTTGTCTACAAAGTTTTTAATGCATTCTAAAACGTTCAGCCAGTCATCAAGACAATGATGATTAAGAGTATAATGTCCACACAAGTCATCAACTACAAACAAAAGCTTATCACCAGATTTTATGAAGTCTTTAATATGTTTAGGTATTTGAATTGGAACAATTGTGTAACCTTGTTGCCTCATTAATAACGACACATGTCGTACAGTAAATGTCTTGCCAACACCAGGATTACCCGTTACCGTTACACAGTTCTTCGTTGTTAAACACGTTAAAACATGCTCAGCTGCTGCAGTTGATACAAAAAGCTGGTCCTCCTCCTCCCACTGTTGTAATTGGAGATCTACTTGACCTAAAATCAAATAAATAGTGTAGTCGTATTTGTTTTATATTGAAGAGAAATATATAAAGAATCTTCTTATTTTGACCTCGCAGCCTTCTCTTCTCCAAACTCATAGACTATTGCCTAAGTTATTGAATTATGATAGCACATATGTACAAATAGTGTTATCATCTGTAATGTTATTTTCAAACGAATATTAAAAAAACAGTAAAACTTATTTAAACGTTAATGGAATGAAGAGACAACTTAAACACAATAGTCAAAACAAGAAAGTCTGCAATTATAAAATTAAAGTTATTTCCTTGAAAAATGCAGAAATCTGCTAATGCTTAAAACTATAAAAATAGTCATCCTCTGTTAAACTGAGACACGGACTAAATTACGTGTTTTTAATTGGTGCTTTTCAACTTTTGACTGTAGGACTAAAACTATTTGCTGCTTATTTTTTCACTTCTAATCGTGTGTATTTAAGAGAAAGGCAAGATTTATTTAACTGATAGGAAATTACTATCGAACTGTCCTGTATTTAATTTGAAGATTTCTGCAATCCTTAATACAACTTAACACTTATACCTCGAATGTCTTTTAAGATTATCTCCCCTACTTCGATTTCCAGATTTTCGACTTTGTCTTGAAGTTCGTGTATTTCTGAAAAATGAATAATCCTTTTATACAGTTAAGGAATAATAACCCAGATGACAACACATCTGCATAAGTATCAATCAACAACCACTATATAGTTTTATATAAGAGAAAGACTTGGCATGATATTTTTTTCAAGGTCAAATGTCTTGTTCATTTTACTTCCATTATTATTTACTGATTCTACTGCCTAAAGGATTAAATCACAGTGTATAGATAAACTCTCACAAATGTCGTCAGAACAAACTAAATGTGGATCACGAAAGCCTTACTATGTAAATTTTTTAAATTTGAATTGGAAATCGTCTTCAACTTTTCAAGAAATACGTTTAACCCGGTTTCGTCTCCTTTCTAAACCATCAAATGATCTAGCTCACCAGTCTAATGGTTTTACGTATTATACAATAACTTAACGTTAAAGATTAAACTACCAAGAAAACAATTATTATTAGAGAAAAAACAGGTTAAAACAACGTATATAGCGTACAGAATTTTGTTCGTCACTTCGGCATTGATATTATTTAGTAAACGAGTTTAAGACCTTTAAAAATTGTCATTAATTCATTTTTAACTTACCCCCCTGAATGTTTATTTGATCTAAACTATACTTGATTGTTATTATGTACATGCCTCCAGAGAATAAACTCCTAAAATCTTCTATCTGTTTTATTAAAGTTTTGATTTCACTTCTACTGACAAGTGTTAGATCTTTTATATCATCACACAACGCCCGGTACTGTGGGCCACCGAGACGCACAATAGCCTAGAAAATCAATTTAAAATATTGGGGAATTTTTAGTGTGTGTTTTTTTCGAAAAATGTTTATGTTTTATTATGCTACTATATGATGAAAACAGTAAATTCTATTTGATGATGTAATTTAATATGCGATTTCTGTGCATTACTGTTTCAAGTAAGATATTTCATGTTGTTGGTGTATTAGTCTTTCAAGAATGCTTATTCTAAAAATAATTATGATTACAAAAGATATCTATATCTATCTTTACATAATAATAAAATAGTTTATTTGTACTCGCCGCGAAACAGGCGAGAAATGTTCGACAGAGCCTCGCATTTCTACATGTTGCTAAGACTCGTACAAATAAATTATATATTTTCTGACAATGTTCGAATATTGTGTATTTATTTAGTCTACGCGTATAGTTATATAACATTTAATCCATATATTAAATCCTCGGTGGTTTCTTGTAATTCAAGACCAATAAGTAAGATCTAATAGTTCTATTACAATTTCTTACATCTGTCAAGTCCTTTGTGTAGTTTTGAAAGTCTGCACCCAATATTCTGTTACTATCAGCATGAGCAAGCATGTTCCTATACCATTTAATTCTGGCTATATCTGCCCCTATGCTCGTTTCTGATGGCAATGGAGGATTGTCAAATCCGTTAATAGGAGGCGTGATAGACGCCAGATTTCTAATTAAACATATCATTAATGTCACATCAAAATCATTTGAAGTTGGGGAGCCGCCTGTAATTCAAATAATTGTTGATAATCATAAGTAATAAGCATGTTCTAAATAAACCTCATAAATAAGCTTGATTATTTTAGATTAAATGCGCTAGTCATATACCTTACAAATGTACAAAAAATGTGCTTGGATTTTGAGTAGATGAAATTTGTTTAATTCTTGGTCTATAGCGAAATGTTGCAATTTTCCTACCCTAAGCGTCAGCAGCTACATTTACACTTTTACATTTTTGTATCCTGAATATTTTTGGCAAGTGACTGCCAACATTTATAAACTTTAAGTTTAAACTGTGGGGCAACGCTGACATGTCGGAGATAATTGGTTACCTTCACTACTCTTATCCACTTTTGTGTTTGCTCTACAATTGAATACAGTATGTACCCAGTTACTACTGACAACATTTTCAAATAAGCGATTTTTATATATGTATATTTTTTCAACAAAAAAGTTGAAACCAAAAAAACAATCGATAATGCCTAGGTGTATGCATGAAATGATAAGTGAGGACAGGCAACACCGAGTAATACGAGTACCACTAATAACCAGGGGTGAGTACAGTTGCTCCGGAAGCGTAAGCAATTCCTGCTATAGGCGTGTCACCCATGAAATCACGTTAACATCCTATTATTGATAATACATGTATCTGTGGGGCCACCAAACAGTAAAGACTTTTTATTTATAAAGGATTAGGCATCCGGTCCATAAAAAACTATTCGCAAATTCTCCCATTTTCTTTATCGAAAAATTGTTCACATTATCATGGATATAAAAGTACACAGAAAAATACCGCTGTAAAAATAATTACCTTGCGTAGGAAATAAAATGGTCATTTGTTTTTGCGTTAAACGTCTATCACGGTAAAGTCTTTTCAGCTTTGTTTCATTTTTCTTCAAATCTGTTACTAGATTTGATGGCAAAAAGAAACGGTCAAAGGCTTTTCTTAGTCCTTCGGTACCTACACTGGTAACCAGCTTGAAAAGTTTGATGAAGTTTTCTTCTTCACTTTCCTGTAATGTCGCCATTTCTCATGTAAAGTTGAGTGTTCGTGTACGTAATATTCGCAAAACTAGTAAATATTTAATTGTTAACTAAAGTTCGAATTATGAACAAACTTTACCGATCTTTCAAACATTGAAATTAATCCCACATCATTGATGTTACAGCTGAAAAAAATAGAATATACACATCCTGTGTAAAAATTGCCATGGAATCTGAAAAAGGTACATGCTGAGTTTCAATAGTTACAAAGTTACAAAGTTTTCATCAGGTACTCGAGAATATCTTTTTATAAAAATCCGGTGGCCATGATATAGCTAAAAATGATACATGTGGCATTCAATCTTGTTCAAACAAAAAAATATATATTATGTTGTTTGTTGTTTGTTTGATGGTGTTTAACGCCACTTTCAGCAATTTTTCAGCTATTTCATGGCGTCCAGTTTTTATTGGGGGAGGAAGCCGGAGTACCCGGAGAAAACCCCCGACCTGCGGTATGAAAACTGGCAATCCTTGTCAATTAAGATTGGAGTCGAGTACACCCTGCCTGCAGTGAGAATCGAACCCGCAATCTCAGTGTTGACAGACCACGTGATCAATAGTAGACGAACTACCTTTACCACTCGGCCACCGAGGCCCCCTATATATTATGTAAATATAACAAATTATCATATGAATTAAAATGTAAAAATATTTCTCGTACCATAAGTAGGTATATTTGATATAGAACCAATTAAATACAAGTAATATCTTTAAAACAGATAGTCAACGCATTTAGCTTTTATCAAACGAAAGAGACATGAAACATTACCGTTCTCTTTAATTATGTAGCGTAAGGTAAATTCTTAAATTGCTGCGAACTTAATCCAATCAAAATAAATTTAGGCTATAATATACATGATATAAAAAATTTGCTGAATTGTTGTGTTCATCGTGGATTTTTCAAACATGTTTTTAAACATTTAGGAATTACCAAATAGAGACTTTGCAATTAGAGCTTCAGCTCCAGTCTGCACGCGAATGACGACGGACCCAAAGAAAGAAAATAGGCATTTATTGCAGTAAAAATCATAGAGCTAACAAAAAGCATCTTCAAATTTTTACACGAAAGCTATTTTAGATGTTGAGGACCACAATGGCAAATAATAAAAAAAATACAAACCTTTTTAAGTATATCACGCAGTCATGTTTTTTTTTAAATTGTTTTCTATGTATCGTATGTATTAACTCGGAAATAAGGAACCTATAAATCAACTAGTTATACTAGTCCCAGCGTAAACAAAGCAAAATAAAATTTCAAAACATCACCTATTTTTTAAATAAATTTAATGAGTATATATAAAATCATAGGTACATATGTAACTATACATGTGTCAATTTATAATCATTACCATTTGCTATTTTATTATTTGACAATCTTTTAAAATAGGATCTTCTAAGCAAAATATTTAATAAGAATTGTGTTGTACTCACAGGATTGGTTTGTTTGTTTGAATGATGTTTAACCCCTTTTTCGGCAATTTTTCAGCTATATCATGGCGTCCAGTTTTTATTGTGGGAGGAAGCCGGAGTACCATTAGAAAACCACCGTCCTGCGATAGGAAAACTGGCAATCCTTGTCAGTTAAGATTGGAGTCGAGTACACCCTGCCCGCATTGAGAAACGAACCCGCAATCTTAGTGTTGACAGACCACGTGATCAATAGTAGCCGAACTACCTTAACCACTCGGCCACCGAGGCTCCTATTTTGTATTATGGTTTATACTTATAATCTTTACAGTCTTCAAGATTGTTGTGTACAAATCGAAAATTAAATTCACTCTCTTATCCATACTGGGAAGTTTTGCAATGCTAAAACCATATACCAGTCTGGTGTGTCTCTGGATAGAGGAGACCCGTTCATTGGATGTGGTAAGAAGTCTAGACGGGGACAGCAGTGAGTGACGTGTGTGAAGAGTCTTTGCAAGATAAAGACCCTTGAATAGAATTCGAAAATAGTAGTCTCAATATAGCCGCTACAAAGGGCTAAATTATCTGCCCCTACCCAATACTCCATACGTTTCCAGTGCCCAGTGGAAGTCAAAATTTTTGTCACTATTAACCACCTCGTTTTCGCGTTGATTAATTATCTGTTAACTTGTTTTCGTTCTGAATGTAGTTGAAATACTGCTGTTAGACTTATAAAAACATCCAGTCAATCATCCGCAAAGAACGCATTTTTTGTAACAATTTAACATAAACTTTATTAAGAGCGGTCAAGATGCGATGTGTTTTTTTCTTAAATAGTGTTGCTTGGTTGCAGTTCTGCTAATTAAATTGTAAATCAAACAAGGACGCTTTGATGTCAATAATTACGTCGTCCTACATGTAAAAACAACAACCAATTCAATAAGTACGTATTTCAAAAGTACTATTATTAACAAAACTTCTCGAAATATTTAATTTTACAAAAAATGTCCGCAGCTCATTCTTAACACGTAATGGAATCAATGTCAAATTGTTTGGAACTTGGCTGAAGACCAATAGATGGCCATTGTTATAAAACTTTCTATGAAAAAATTGTATCCAACGGATATATGATTGGTTGATTAATTGATTTATTGTTGTTTTATGTCCAGCAAGCAATATTTCAGCTATATTGAAGACGTGATTATTATAGACATTTACTCATTCGATTATAAAAAACCCATTGAATAACAATCCCTTAAAACAAGATCCCGTACAATAGTATAAGAATATATACAGATAAAAATGCAATTAAAACAATAAAATGTATGCAATATCACAATTAACAGTATAATTTAATTGTGCTTTACAAATCAATTTCGTTTTAAAAACTTCGAAATTGTGTCACTTGCGACAGTTTTAAATAAATTAAAATGCGTATCTTCAGTATAGAAACGTTCACAAACGTCCACACATTCCATCAAGGCATGCCTGATGGTGTATGGACTGTTACATGGCACACACTCAGGTCGTTGCTCGCTATTTAAAATATAACTATGAGTCGTCCAGGTATGACAAAGACTACATCTGGTTAAAACAACTTCGTCTCGACGACAATTAAAATTATTTTTGCTCAGTAATGGTTAGATCTCATGAAGTTTATTATGAACCTCTAGATCCTAGATCCCGACCACTCTGCCACAAACGAGAAATATATTTAAAATTATTGTTTTAAAATCAGGAAAGGGTATGGCACAATTATTAAATCGTTATTCAAGGCCTTTTTTGCCTTCTCGTCCACGACAGTGTTCTAATAGATTCCCAAATGACTTGGTATCCAAAACAAAGCACCATCTTTACACAAAGTTACAAGGTACTTATAAATTTGATTAATAAAAAAATTAGGGTTCTCCATTTTGAAGTTTTCAATAGAAAGAAAACATGAGAAAGAATCAGACCAGATAATAAATTTGCGCGTATCTGACAAAACTAATATTTTCATCGCAAGAAGAATAGCTTGCGCTTCAGAAGTTAATACAGATAAGACAGACGGGAGACGGCGAGTTTCAACACGCTCTCCGACGACAGCGGTTAAAGCAACTTTATCGTATTTTGAACAGTCCATATAAATAGCACAATAGTAAAGGTAACAATATTTAATTTATGCAAAATATTGTTGTATAATTAATGGGTTTTGTGTCATTTTCTAGTTTTTCTTAGATCATAAATAAATACTGGCTTGTGGTTTAACCAAGGGGGTTGTGTGGAATTTCGACTGCAGCAATTTCATCTAAATTTATACCTGAAATTTTCAAATGCGATTTAATCCGATGTCTAAAAGTTTGAATTTGTTTGGATGCTTTCAGAAAATGATTTGAAAAGTCGTGGGCGGGGTTGCCAGGATTAGCCTTCAATTTGTTTACTATATTGAAAAGCAAGCTTTATTCTTTTTTGATACAAAGAAGGCTCGTTTGCTTCTACATACAAACTTTGTACAGGAGTGGTTCTAAACGTTCCAAGGC
The DNA here is from genome assembly GCA_944474755.1 of Limnoperna fortunei. Lineage (NCBI taxonomy): Eukaryota > Metazoa > Mollusca > Bivalvia > Mytilida > Modiolidae > Limnoperna > Limnoperna fortunei. Next base: position 64,422,466 of record OX104122.1, on the reverse strand, counting down.
ATAATCGCATTCCTTGATGGTGTATAGTATCAAGGATTTTGACACATGACCTACAGCAGAACCATAAAAAAGCAACCGTAATGCAATTTTGATCGAACCAGAGATGCGTATAAATTGAGTAAAACATTACATTCAGCACCCCAGTTGGTGCTGGATACAACTTTTACAATATCTAATGCTTTAAGGCATTATTTATAAAATTTTGATATGGATTAGAATTGTTAGCATTTAATTAAAGGCAAGTGGAGACCAAGGCAAGTGGTTTCTTTTTTCAATTTTGATATGATTACTGTATAATGTTAATTCGGGATCAGGATGTATCTTTAGTTTATTACAAAAATGCATCCCAACGGTTTTGGCAGTAGAAAATAAAAAAAACATTCTTTTTTGTGGCCATTGCTCTATTCTATTTAAACATAACTGCAGTTGACGTTCGACATTATTCATGTTTTGTCCTCGGTAACATATGAAGAAGTCGTCAACATAATAAGAACCTTCAATGTTATCTTTTAAAACTTGAGCATGGCTATTATTTAAAATTTCTTTTGTTTTACGATAATGTAAGATTGTTATATTCTAAATAATCTATTTAAAATTCCGCATACTGTATAATGGCTTTAACATGCTCTAACGATTATATATAAATATGTATATATTTTTTTATTCGAATGATTTATAAATGCATTCTTAAATTACTCAACATTAATCAAAAATCAAATAGTCGAACGTTATGGGTATTACATTGTCAATAATTGCATTTAACACTACATATATAAATCGTCATACTGTGAAGAAACAATAGTATACTTTGCCTGAAGTAATGATTAGCAATGTTGAAGTAACGGCATGCTATATTAGAAATGTAACATACTACATCTATATAACGAAATAATTAAGTCGAAAGTGGTAGATATTTATGGATAAAGCTGTTTAACATTTTTCAAATACAACGTCCTCAAGAATAATAAAGTTTACAATTTAGAATTGGGGCTTCCATGGTCGAGTTAATAAGGCAGATATTTATGTACAATTCATTACCAGCGTTTTAACACTGTGCCTGACTTAAGGCAGAAATTCTGTACTCTAACCTTAATTAATAAAACTTGATAGTTTTTGCTAAAGGCTGATTCATCTCACAATCCGCTTTCAGTTATAATAAAACTGGACGACATGATATAGCTGAGAATTGCTACAAGTTGCCGTCTAACCATATTAAAAAACCCAAACAAGCCAGTTACTAAAAATAGCTGTAAGATTTGTCTGGTTTTATCTTGCGTCTCATGTTTTCATCTATCCATACACGCTGTAATACTGCGCTGTGCAAAATAAAAAGATTCTTCTGATTTCCAATTGTTCTTACTTATTAAAAAGTAGTTGCCAGCTGCAGATCAGAGATTATGTCCAAAACAACGACTGTCGAAATTTATGTTATTATTATACAGTAAAGAATGAACGTATCACCATCACGCAACTCCATTTCAAAATATATGCAGCTAAAAGCAGTACTGCTGTTAGTAATACATTTAAAAACAACTTATCAAGTGTAATTAGTTTTCGTTGCACATGCCTGCCTTTATTACCTTTGCAACCTAAATTAAAAATGGAATACAAAAATTTTTACATGATGTTCAATTGATGGATTGTCCTCTTGTTCTTTATGCTTAATTTTGACTGAAAATAATATTTTAGGTTCGTGCACAAGTTTCAGCTTCTGAGTTACCTTATTATCTTAGGTGAAAACATAAAACCTTTCTTGTATACTTTATTTAAACAGAAAAGAGTAACAGCTTATAAGAGCTTCAGTTATGACTTTGAAAAAATAGTTAGATTGATTGATTGGATGTTTGCTTCAGGTTTCATATATATTCAGGACAAAAACAAGTTACCACACAATAAAATAACAAGGACAGAGGATTGAATAAACTCTCTAATAATTGTAGCTTATTGTAGTTATAAAACCATTGATTAACCAAATTAGTTTTGTTAAATGCTTTCTATATGGTTAATATGTTTATTGATCCAACGTTTTTATATGGTGACATTATTTATTATAATTTTATTTTGGAACAAATGTTCCTAAGAGACGACTGAAGAATTACTCGTTCAGAAGATTATTACTATGGTGTCGAGATGTGGGGAAGTATAGTTTAATCTTTTATATTTAAACGACAAACGCGAAATGGAAAACGAAAATAGCTTTGCGTTTGCGACTGAGTTCCTTTATTTTGATCACAATATACAATCTTGGTTAAAGGTTGTAAATAATCTCACAACGCGACTGAAAGTAAAATTCTGACTGTTTTCTAACTTGCTTACCCCTTATACAATATTTTGAAGTGTAATATTCTAAACCTTTTTTAGAACAATCTAATAATGCCTTGTGCAATACCACCACTGTTGACTTGTGTTTATTTACTATCACGTGATTTTTCTTCCTGTTTTATATGACGATGACTGCGCAGGAAATATACTATACATGTTTTCATGTCTGTTTATATCATTTATAAAAAATACCATTTATAGTCATTTTTTAAAAATTTTGCTTGCTTGACAATATTTGCATATGCTTAATTTTGATTTTTGTTATAATAAGGGTTAACTAAAATGATTAACATTTGACTGCAGAAAAAATCATAAGACTCCTTTTTGCTCACAGTAATGTCTAGTATTGGGTATTTGCAATACTGCCGTCTTCGGGTTATATATTCACATCTCTTTTAACATTATTTCGCTACATTTTTAGGTCGGAACTATACTTGTAACATAGTGTAAGCATTTATATTGACTAAAATCTTAATCTTTAACATCCGCGGAGTACTTGCTCCCAGGTCATAATTAGAGTTCGCCGAATTGTAATAAATGGTACGTGCAAAAACTAGTTTCTTTATCCATTTTAATGTGAGCATCTCTCCCATTACAAATGATTTGCTTGATCGCGAATAAAGTTATTCCTTTATCTTTCACACAAAAACAAATGTTTATTTGTATCTGTATTTGTACATAATCTAACGAATAAAGTCATTTCAAATTGTATTTGTGCAATTAGTGTTCGTCTATTTAAATTATTTAATAGCTGCCTTTTTAAACATTTTTATGCGACATAACGGAGACATATTCTTAATTCTTAACAAACAGATCGATATATTTTTTCAGTCAATCTGTACTATAACGGTAAGCTCTACAACATATCGTGTTATAGGTGATCTACACCACATTACAAAACCATAATTCGGTGTTAACCATAATTCGGTGTTCAGAATTGAAAAAAGGACTTTGTGATGAGTAGCAAAGAACACCACAGCTTGTCGAAATCATAATACAATCCCAACAATAGAACACCACTATACCATTACATTTGAGCTGATGGTAGTGAGGTCTAACAATAAATATGATCAAATTATGAATTATAACATGCCATCTAGGACTATGTAAAACATTTCAATTAAGTTACAAATAGTCAACATCATAGGAGATACCATCAGACGCTGCAAGTTGCTGCTTGGTGGCAATATCATATTTTCCGCTCATAACAATTACGAAGTCATATTCATGAAGGTTGACGGGTCTACAAATGTAAAAAATCGCATGTGACATTTTTACATGGAAGACAATTCCATTGCAGAAACATCTTGTAGTTTTTATCTCAAGTAGTTCAACATTATAGACATTGCCAATAAAACAATCAAGCAAACAATACAACTTGTACGTACATAGAATTTTGGGAATAAATGCACACTTATTGTTTTATTGTCGAGAAACTGGGCTGCCAATAATGAACTTAAAATATAAATCTATTAAAACTATTGTAAAACAAGAAATGGCCCCGTTTACTTATACCAACTGTTGGAGACACAATTTTTCTGCACAAACAAGATATTACATAATCTTGAATGCACTGTAGAGTTTTAATACAAAAATGAAGATTTATAAACGGTGCAGAAGTAATTTCTGTAGACAATACTGGAATGCATACATCGTCAAATATATTTTTAATAATTTTATTTATTCGTCAGACTAGGATATTAATAATGAAATACAAGGTATATATACTTTGCAATGAATCAAAGATTAGAGTCACACTTAACAATAATGAGTCTTGGAGTTATTAATTAGATGACCAATAAACTTCAAATATGTAGTTCTGTGCACGAAAAATGATAGAACTTTCCACAAATTGCATTGATGAGGATGTCCTTTGTTTATAATTTGTGATGTTAAAGATCAAACAAGATATTGTTATAATTTGGTGTAAGGAGTTATTATTAATTATTTTCTACCTCGTTTTCTTTTAATGTTAGTACCTGCGTTGCTACCCGTACATGGTTGATTTAGATACTCAAGAGGCAGATGGTATCACATGTTTGGAATACATGTTCTCATATAGCTGCTGTGCAAAGAATTCACGTCTTCTTAAAATCAAATCAATCTGGTTATTTTGGCATCGGCGATATTTTGCGTTTGTCACAAAGACCTGTGTTTAATTTTAGCGTTTTAATTTTGGTGTTTGTCCAACTGTGTTAAATTTTGGCACCGACGCTTACAGGAAAGGACAAAAACAAAATGTTGATCTCTTTTAATCATATTATTAGGCAAGGTTATTATATTCGCTTTTATAATTATATATCGGTATGTATACAACTTATAGCGGGACGGTGATTATCCACTTAAGGCTCCGGCCTTGCCGAAAAAGTATGTCTAAATAAGTTTTGTGAGATTATGTTATACCACACATATGATACGAAAAACATGTCCATTATTTCTTTCTGTGGGTACATAAACATTCAATGATTTAAATTTTAATCCTTTTTGTCTTCCGACAGTACATCTTTATTTAAAACGAATAAACGTACCCTCGATTTTTTTGACGAGGGTACGAATTTAGTCCCATTATTCGTAATGTAGCAGAGCGGGAGAGATCGGGAGTGAATCACTACGGCGGCACTTTGGTGTCCATATATGATACAAGTTGCATATATAATCACCCATGGTCAATCTTAATATCTTTCGATATTGTCATCATTTTTTTTATCGGTTTCGTATTTAAGATCCATCATTATTGATACGTGATGATTGTAATGGCCGTTTTTAATATCCGCTGTACATAGTGTATTAATTGGCATTCGTGTCTATGTTTAATTACGTTTACTACACGAAACAAATTGATAAACACGAAACTGAATAGTGTGTTGCATCCTAGGAAGGTATATGTAAATTACTGGATTGTTACTACGAAATGGTTGTTACAGTATGCAAATTAGCCCTAATATACTAAAATTAGTTCTCATTATCCATATATGGAAAAATTATCAAGATAGTATTTTCCACGTGTATTTTCATAGACGAACAAAGAAATTTCTTCAATAAAAATTTTTCCCGTTAGTTTCGAAATGTCTGAAGCATTAATAACGTAAAGAAAATGAATATTATGTTTGAATTTTGTATAAATTACGGAAGCGTATTAGTGTCACATTTATTTATTTTTATTTTTTAATTTATCGACGTTAATCTTGGAAATTCCAACTTTATTATTAACGTAGAGCTCATTTTGTTTACATAAATGTTATAGTAGGCTGTAACTGATCGAAATCCAATAAAACATGGGTAGAGTCTGTTGCTCCTGTCGAGAAAGCATTTTTAATCAAACACCCGTACAATCTTTTCATTTTGGATACACTAATTATTGAGTAGTGGAGTATGATACCCAGTCTTTTTTTATCGACACACTAACTCACACGCTATAGGATTGGAAGCAAGAGCTTTGTTACCTGTGTTAAACCACAATTCTTTTAAACACCCTGTACAAAGTTGAGACCATTGCCGTAGTTTCTTCATTTATTGTTGTTGGTCTAAATAGCAAAAGAAGCAATCGCGAGATCTAGCATAAGTTGGGCTTGTAAAATGTAAACACACGCATGATTTATGGGGTAATTGTTATTTAATTGATATTAGGTCTTAAAGTGAGTCATCACAATTACCTTAAGGCTAATGGGGTATAAGAATGCCGAATTCAGCCAAACAATCACCATACAAAAAGGGACAAAAAATCAATAAACAAAGGGATTACCCTCCAGTTGTTCTCTGTGTTATCAAGACAAAAGTGAAAGGCACATACGTTGATACAATTGTAACACTAAATTACACAATTTATAAGGGATATTTTAAGCAACTCATGAAACCTTAAAGGTATAACATATAACAAAGTAATGTGTTGTTTTTTTACACCAAATGTGTAAAAAGTGCATTTTTAAAATTCATTTTTAGTCACTTTAAAGCTAATTTTTATGCTGATACATGCAAAACAACTTAGAGCTCTATTCTGTGTTAGATGGAAACCATAACTATCCGACTTCATAAATGATGACAGAACATTCAATATGAGCCAAAATAAGGACTGACAATACCATACACAGTTCAAATTAGATTGATAGAAACTGATAGTTACTGTAAATGTACTGTTCACGATCTGTAAATCACTGTATACAATTCATACAGTTCACGTCAGTCATTTATAATTTTTATCTTTTACTGATCGCTTCTGTCCTGAACTGAAACAGTTCATGACAGTTAAGTACAGTACTTTTGTAGGACTGAAAAGAACTGTTAGTCACTGCATCAGATCGTGTCAGTACTTTTAAATTTTTACCTGGATTTAGAATGACTGACATTCACTGTACCAGTCCTTGACAGTGATTATCAATATTTACCTGTATTTAGAATGACTGATAATCACTGTAGCAGTCTTTGGCAGCCATTATCAGTTCTTACTTTGATTTAGAATGACTGATGTTCACTGTAGCAGTCATTATCAGTTCTTACCTTGATTTAGTACGACTGATGTTCACTGAAGCAGTCTTTGACAGTCATCATCAGTTCTTACCTTGATTTAGAATAACTGATATTTGAGCTTTTTTTTATTTTAGCATTGCAAAATATGTTTTTTAAAAGGTGATGCAAAATCCATCCAAGTATGTCAGCTTTTCATATAAACATTAACACTATAATATTGCATTAAAGGATTTTTTAAAAGTCACAACATTGTTTCAAGTCGATATGTTTGTTTGAATGTTTGAATGGTGTTTAACGCCACTTTCGGCAATTTTTCAGCTATATCATTGCGTCCATTATGTGTCCATTTTATTTGGGGGGGGGGGGTGAGGAAGCCGTAGAAAACCCCGGAGCTTCGGTAGGAAAACTGACAATCCATGTCAATTAAGACTGGAGTCAAGAGCACATTCCCGCAGTGAGATTTGAATCGGAAATCTCAGTATTGACAGACCATGTGACCAATAGTAGAGGACCTACCTTAACCACTCGGCCACCGAGGCCCCTTCAAGTCAATATGAGTTCATCGGGAAAGTCTAAAGAGTCTACCAACCAGCAAGCTTATTAAGTATCGGATCGACAAACATGACGATACAGCATAAACAAAAAATAATATACAAGTCTAGAAGATTATGCAACGATACAAACGACGGTGTTGCTTGTCAAAAATTTAGACAAAGACTGACCAACGAATGGCCTTAGTCATTGAATGTCAATATAAATAAATGACGTAAACAAGTCATAACATATTGATCTTGAATTTTCTCATTTCCAACCTAACCCAAAACAGTTGCTTCACAAGTCCGCCAGCCGCGGACGTGCCGTGCTGTTACTTTGCTTTGCTCAAATATTCCAAAAAGATGTAATCAAAATTACCAAGGTGACAAATTCATTACGCCAGACGCGCGTTTCGTCTACTTAAGACTCATCAGTGGCGTTTAACTCTAAATGCTTAAAGTATTTTTTCATTCGGTGATGGAATAATATAAGTCCACTGGGATCGTGTAAAAACACAATACAGGTAGTTCAAAATATTATATAAAAGTCTAAAGAGTCTACCAACCAGCAAGCTTATTAAGTATCGGATCGACAAACATGACGATACAGCATAATCTTCTAGACTTGTATATATATATATATATATATATATATATATATATATATATAATAAATAGATAATAAAATAGAACACTGAATAGTTTGTTTTTGTTTGTTTGAATGATATAACCTCACTTTCAGTAATATTTCAGCTATATCATTGTGTCAAGTTTTTATATTTGTGGAAGAAGCCAGAGCACCCGGAAAAAACCTCCGAACTTCCGTAGGAAAACTGGCAATCATTGTCAATTAAGATTGGAGTCGAGTGCAGAGGATACAGATACAAAAAACATTAACAGCTACAAAATAAGTTTATACCTATGTAATGTGCGAGTTTTAGCCGATGGGATATTTCTAAAAGGGAGACATTTTTATTGGTTAATCTATGTTTATTGGTAATTAACCATAACTTGGTATATTTTTTTAGTATTTTAAATATAACCGTTTGCATCCTAATTGATTTGAAATTATAACTTTTATCCAGAATATTAACTAGAATGCCCTGTCATTTTATCAAAATGATGAAATATATACGAAAAATATTTTTCTTTGTGAACATCGGACGTTTTTTTAAATTGTCTTCTCCAACAAATGAAGTTTTACTATTAATCTCATGAAATACATGTATCTCCAGCACCTTTTCTTCAATCTAATATGATTCTACAACGTTACTCTTAATTAAAAGTAATTATCAAGATATAAATTTTTTATAAAACTTACATAAAATCACTTCAAAGTAACACCTTATCGTCGTTGTGTGGTTATTGCAATAAACAAATTAACAATCAACATCTCTAGTTTACCTTTGCACCCCAGGTAGCTACATGTACACGACACATTTTCAAACTCCTGTCAGATATTTAAAATCGGAAACCAATTTTATACGTAATAAAAACCACTTTCTAGTGCATAAAGATACAAAGGTCCCCTGCGTATTTAATTTCTTTGTAATTTATATTAAAATTTATAAAAATATATCATAGAAATACAAAACACACCGAATGTCTGTTTCAATAAAATAGCAAGAGGACAGTGAAGAAATTATACAAATACATGCAAAAACTTTCTCTTTAATGTTAAAACAAGTTACTGGACCTAATAGCTATATTACGACTTAAATAGCCGAAAAGTTGTGGGTATGAGCTATCACTAGTTCTATAGGTTCTTCTGACATTAAAAATTGGACGAAAAAATGCTAACATTGGCGTATAGCTACAAACAAGAAAAACGTTTTTTTCCAAATAATAAAATATCCTAACTCATGGTAAACTTTAGTGTAAATAATGTTTTTCTAACTAAATTTTCTCTTATAAATGCGGAGGCATTGCTTTGTACTTGACTTTGCATTATGAAAAGAAATGGTGCACTCGATTCTAATTTAAGTTTGTACTCTACTTAACCAGGTCGGCGATTCTCATGTCGTTGTCTGTAAATACAATTGTCGGATATTTACAAAAACGGAGATGATCGAACGTTCTAATGTTACCAGAACCTTTCATAACTGCAAATCTATATTATTGTTATTATAAAATTAGTAAATCTGAATCCTTGTTCAGGATGATTGCGCACAATTACCTGTTCCCTAACTGACAAAACGTGTCATTGTTTACAATCAGCATATTCCGGTGGCGATGCACACATTTTTTTCCTTCTGATGCATAAAATGAAAAAGAAAACAAAGATTATTTTATTTAAGAAGCGTTTGCAGTGACTACAGTGTTACGTTGTTTAAACCTTTGTATTGCAACCCCCCCACCCCTTTTACACACACACCCACCCTCAAGAGAAAAGCCGGTTTATTCGGTTTACTCACTAGGCGATGCACACTTATTTACCATACTGATGCATATAGACAATAAAAAACAAAGATGATTTTGTTAAACAAAAACTATGAAGTGACTCTACAATTTCAATCCATTTTAGTGTAATAATAATAAAAAAAATTTAAAAACCGACAAAACAAACAAACCATTCAATTTAGTAAGTTCTCGTTTGTGACTGAATTTGTAAAGTTAAGTACAGAAAAGACAAAAACAGATAAACACAGGTGTTACATAACACTGCTGTAGATGAAATGCAATATACATGTAGATGTAAATAACATCCTTTCACAGCTGGAACTTAATTATCTGTGTTCACTTGCATCATCATGTCGGAAATATAATTGGTCATTAAATTTTTGAAATAAAACCACGATACTATAATGACCCACCCCACACCTTAAACATTTTATAAGGATTAAACTACAACATTTGTTTAGTTTGTCTTAAATATATTTGTAAATAAGGAGTATACAAAATATGCTTCCAGAAATTATAACTTTTGTAATTATTTAAAGAGACAACTCCCAACTAAAACCTCCTTTATTTAAAAACAAAAGTCTTACACAAATCTAGGAATATACAAAGTAAAATGTATTGTGGAATAAATATATTTCGGTATCCTAAAAGGCGCATGTCAAACAATAAAGTTGGTCCAGAGGATATGATGCTTGATTGATTGATCGATTGATTGGATATTTGCTTAACATCCAGCGAGTATAATTTCAGCTTTATTCAGGACGAGAACATGTTAACAAACAATTCCGGAAAAATGGACCGAAAGAACAAATATTTTCAAAGCCACTGGAAAAGTAAGGGGTTTAGGTACGGAGGCCGGAAAATTTGGGATTTTGTAGCGGCTACAACGAGCCTACTCTTTTTGACATATACAAAAAAGTCTAGATCATGCAAGGAGCGTGGCACTCTCCAAACATGTTACTCACTGTGGTCCGTGGTCAGGGTTTCCATATTATGACCTGACCAACCCTAACGAGAAGGCGTCCCTTGTCCACCTGGTGGATGCACTGTTCAGCTCTGTGGAATTTATTAAAAATATGTACAGGTGTAACGTTATGTAGCTGCCTATGCCAGTAATTTATCGCACCATGTTTATTACAAACATTGGTCAAAACATGTTCAATGAATTTGTGTCGCAGTATGTAAATTCAAATATGAAATGAGAAGAAAGAAGAGTTAATATTAGGAAGAACAATGATTTTAAACGAAAATATTTTTGGTACTAGGAAACAAATGGACTTGTGGGGTTAATTTTACACATTTCCTATTTTTTATCCATTAAAACTCTCATTTAAACAAGTCTTCAATGTTGGTCTTTGTTTACAAATGACTATATATATAATGGTAAATCAAGGTAAGAACTGATGATGACTGTCAAGGACTGCTTCAGTGAACATCAGTAGTACTAAATCAAAGTAAGAACAGATAATGACTGACAATGACTGCTACAGTGAACATCAGTCATTCTAAATCAAGGTAAGAACTGATAATGGCTGACAAGGACAGTTACAGTGATTATCAGTCATTCTAAATACAGGTAAATATGGATAATCACTGTCAAGGACTGGTACAGTGAATGTCAGTCATTCTAAATCCAGGTAAAAATTTAAAAGTACTGACACGATCTGATGCAGTGACTAACAGTTCTTTTCAGTCCTACAAAAGTACTGTACTTAACTGTCATGAACTGTTTCAGAAAATGGCTTTACTTTTTAGACTGAGAGTTACTTTTATGATTTGATATTTGTACTGTTCAGATATCATTTCATTTAGAAAAAATATGAGAAGACACAAGTTTTAGAAATGTGTATATGTGATCATTTAGAAAAATGTAACCACTTACTAACGTCGTCGAGACTGTGTAGCTGACTAACTAAATAGTTGCATTTGCAGATTAATATACACCTGGAAAAGAGTTAAGCACCTCTAGGTTTTTTCAAGTCATACATATTCAAACACCTTTGGAATAATATTGGACCGCCATTCATTTTTAATGTGTATAGCAAACAAAAATATGCATTGCTGGGCACAATGATACATTATTTTTACCAAAAAACTCATTCTGTTTTTTACATATCATTTCATTGAAAAATGGACGGTCTTTGCTCTTTCACGTAGTCTTTAAAAAGTATTGTCACCGAAAGCTCCAAACTGTTATTTAATTGTCCAATCAGTAGTTATAATGATTTTGTTGACAGTATGACAGAAACAGAAACCAATACTGTAAAGAACAGATATTATCATGTTACACATTTTTGTGAAAACAAAATTCGGATTGTCTTTCTTGGCAGTTTCCTTGGTATTCAGTATTTGATTATTACCTTCATTTATATCTCTAGTGTAACAATTTGCTCTTTGCAGTTAATTAATATGTGAATTCCCGTTAAAGTTTTTATAAATACCATGATATTGACACGGAGTAGAACGACTGTGACAAATTTATAATTGGTCGTTTATTTAATATATTGTGTAATTTAAATATATCCATCTATAATTGCACGATTCAAGTTGGTGTTGGTGTTGAAACCACACAAATGAGCAACAAACAATTAAAATTAATTATGTAAATTTTGATTTGTGATTTTCAGATTGCAATTGTGGTTTTAGTTATCCTCGTTGCTGATTCCTCTTGTTAATGGTCACGAAGTACTAATCACAGCCGACCATGTACTGTAGACAAATGTAGTGGTGATTCCAAATACAACAAGGCAGTGGAATATTATTGATCTAAGTATTCAGAAAGCACCCTCTATTTGTGCCTTCAAGAATGGTTTGAAAGCATCCGGTCTAACCAGTTTAGAATTGCCAAAACATTTTTCATATGGTCTACGAAAACTCCACATAATTATAGCCCAATTTAGATGCTCTGCCTCATTTCTTAATTATGATCTTTTAGAGCAAACCTTGTTAATAACCCTACTTGCAAATGCGGTGCCCTATCGAAAACAAACAACATTACTTTTTTGTCTGTCCTCTATATAACAATGACAGAATTCAACTGTTAAAAACCTAACCTGGATTCCGAATGCAATATATATTGATATCAATACGCTTTCCAAGGTAGTAAAGATCTATCCTATGATGAAAAATATTCTCGTTTTTAGAAATTTTTGGAGTTTATCAAACGATCCAAAAGATTTAAAATTACATATTTTTCCCAAGTGGACAATCATCTCATCAGGACTTTGTCTTTTTCCCTCTCTCACTCACTCTCTTTCTTTTTCTTTTTGTGAAATTTCATTATTTTATATACTTCTTTTTTTGCTTTATTATTTTCGTGTAGCTTGTAAATTTGTTTTTTTTCTATATCATTTAAAATACACGATATTTTACCTTATTATTATATATTTCATTGTAATGTCTATTATTGTATTGAGTAGAGGACTCTGTAAGTATGAATTTACTTGTGTCCAATCCATTTTGTTCTATTGCAAATAAACTAATGGTGATAGAAATGTAGTAGAATAAAAAAAGTCAAAGATTTCAAAAAACAAACACTGACATGAACTTCAATATGCAGTAAGTCTATATCTTTTATAAGCTTAAGACATCTAGTGTAATTATCATCAACTATATAACATCTTCTACTTATAAGAAATAATTTGTTATGACGCAAGTTAATGCTACAGAGGTATTAATTTGTAGAATTAGAAATATAATACAGAGAAATGTCAAGATTTTTTGTCAATGGGTTATTTGTTTTTGGGCATTGTAGGGGATGCGATTTCTTTACGTAATGCATTCAATTGTGTGATGGTTATTTTGTTAAATTATACATGTACATATTATTGTATTATTTGGAATTCTTATTAGCATTGTTTCAAATTTCTTTTGTAAGTAGTTATTGGCATGTGATATAAATTTTTTTTATTGCGGCGTGTCTGGGGAATCTGCCTACGAATCTTTGTTCTCACTACACCACATCAAACATTGTTGTGTTACACGAAATTAATACGGTCAACGTTTATCTAGACAATTACAATACCTTTCTGTATCGATCGGGCATCTTCCTGCTTGTGTTTGGTATTTTTTTGTCTGCTTTATTTTCAGCTTACAAATGGATTCTTTCTTATTTCGTTAAAAAAATAACGTGGATTGAATTTCACTCTTTCGAAGAGTATTTCTTTTAAGAACCAAACAATGTAATATATTTACATAAATGAAGAATCTTTATTTAACATCATTCAAGAGGCATACCGTTCTATTTTGGAACAACTAATCTCTTTACAGATAGGAAAGAGAGAGGAGTCACCATCACGTCCTACATGGGAACTATCACACAGATGGATCTTTTATGACGGTCACTACTTTGAAAGACAAAACAATACGATATACTGTAGAGCTTAAAATAAGATCATCCGGAATTTAAACGTAATCACCGACCAAATATTTGTTCTTATTGCGACACCGACATTCAATTCGGTATGTTATTGTTCTCAACAAGGACATCGGAAAGGTAGAGTAAGTGCTGCCCTTCTTGGAGTAGAAATAGTGTATCATTATGTGATGTGACGTGTCTGAGACTGTTATTGGATGTCATTTTGTTTCTTTTAACATGGTTATACGCCATAAAATTAATTCTACAGCTACGTCATTGAGTCAATGTTTTGGTGTAGTAATTTTTATATTATGCAATCAATCACCACTGTGTTAGAACATTCTACATAGCTTTCTATTCTTGTTGACCTATTAGTAATAAATCTGTTTCTTTTGACAAAATGAAAAGATCGGCAGTGACCGGTTGACTATGTTGTTAATTATATGTATTTATTGTGGTCACAAGCAGAAATAGTATATCTTATCCAACCTTTATCAATCTTACTATCAGTCATATTAGAATAAATTTAGTTTTATGAATTATGAAATGTATAGTCCAAAATTCACATTTGATTTATTGACAATACATATTTTGTTTACTTGTCTTTTTGATTGTCGCATACACATGTATTGTATTGAGTCCTGGATTTAACACAGTCATTTACAAATTAAGTATTTTAGTATGATAATTTTCGTTTGGTCTTATTTGTTTATCAGCTGCGGAGGCTTTAGGAAACTTTGATGTAGCATACGATTTTACGTTATCTTAATTTCAATGAACAAAGTCTACTATTGAATACCATGCGACGGACATGTTGTGTATTTAACATCCCCCATAATTGAAGTTACAAAATAGTGCAAGACGCAGGACTAAGCTATATTTCATATTTGCGGCTTCAAGTGATGGGCGTCAACCAGTATTGTTGTTTTGTTCACGTGGACTCATTCAATTTTAAAAATTGCAGAATAACGTTAGGGAAAGAATACATATCGCATCATTCAGGATTTGCCATGAAGTGCAGAGGACCGATGTGAGGATATCATTTATGAGGAAAAGGTCAACTTATAGAAAAACAATGATGATCATTTATAACACAGACCTTTTGGAAAAAAAAACACATGAAATGATTTAAAATTGCAATGACACCAAGAACGAAAAATAACAGAAGATGATTTATGTCGAAAAGGACCACATTCAGAAAATAATAAAAAATATAATAATAACTGCATTAAGCCAAGCGGAAAAAAATCATGATATGAAGGCAGGGATCATGAGGAGAAAAACATGAAGATTATATATGACCTTTGAGAGATAAACAGCTAGGATTAACATTTTTACAAGAACCACTTAGTAAAAAACAGCAAAGAATTGTAATTATGATGACTAAAGGCCGCTGAAAAACAAAAGCGATGAAGATTATTAAGGACAACAAGAGATTATTTATGAGGTCACGGATCTCTTGAAAAAGATAACACCATTTCGTCAATATAAAAATAGGACTTTACCTTGACCAAGCTTACGGTCAACAAAAAACAACAGGAAAGATCCTTTATCAATATCTGATGTTCATAATTTGTGATATTCTCAGTGTAGAGGTCAATTATAATCAACAGTGAAGGTCTTAAAACATTTAAAGATCAAAATGATCAATAGTGAAAACCACAAGTCTCTATTACCTGTGATACATGTGGTACACTGTCAACTTGCAATATAAAAGGGCAATAACTGCACAAAAATGTGGAAATTTCCTATATGTAATATGTA
The DNA here is from genome assembly GCA_944474755.1 of Limnoperna fortunei. NCBI lineage: Eukaryota > Metazoa > Mollusca > Bivalvia > Mytilida > Modiolidae > Limnoperna > Limnoperna fortunei. Next base: position 64,406,626 of record OX104122.1, on the reverse strand, counting down.
ATAAATGTCGCAATCCATCACTGACCATTTTGCAAAATGTTGACATCGTTTACGGTTTCAAAGTTTATATGATCACTTTTTTGTATTAAGATAACTATAAACAAACAAAGGGTTTGGTGTGCAAAGCTGCACATAATATGTTTTTCATATCTAAAGGTATGTACTTTGTTACATAGACAGTTGCAGTTCGAACTCTTGCTGCTGTTGTTGACATTATTTGAGCTGTTATCATGCAAACCGTTTGAAGTAAGAATATGTTATTGATTCAGCTCCGTTCGCATCATCAGTTGTTGTCGTCTGAGTGTCATTGGCAATAAGGAAAACCTAAGAAAAATAAATATTGCTGGTTTACAGTGTACATACATATTATATTATCTAAATATGGTATTGAAATTGACCTAATCCGTTAATGTTCTATAATGTGATGACCGATAAATTACAGGTAACGATTACATAGAAGATTATTTTCTACATCTTTATTGGAGTGGCTTTTGTTGACCTTAATTTTGTCAATTTGGTTCGATTTCTGTAAGGTTTGGTAGTTGTATCTAGTTCATGGCAGCAGTCAGCTGTTTTCTGTGTTTGATTAAGACGTTGCACATAATATTGTCAGCTACTGCATTAAAGTCAAAACGCAAGAGAATATATACATATACATCTGTATACAAACACATAAATATAAACATACATATACATAAACAGGGCCTCGGTGGCCGAGTGGTCAAGGTAGTTCGTCTACTATTGATCACGTTGTCTGTCTACACTGAGATTGCGGGTTCGATTCTCACTGCAGGCAGGGTGTACTCGACTCCAATCTTAATTGACAAGGATTTCCAGTTTTCCTCCCCAAAGTAGCGAAAATCAATGAAACTATCTTAAAAGACAACACCTGGGACCATTATTTGAGGTGATGATTTACACTGTTCGACCCACAGAGCTGCCTAGCGCAATCCCAGGTGGCTTGACGGCAAACAACATGGGACACGTGTTTGAAGAATGCCACTCTCCTCGCACGCATAAGACCCCTTTTTTAGATGTCGATAGGCTCGTTGCAGCGGCTACAAAAGGGTAAACGTACCCTACCCCAAACGTTTTATTTTCTTGTTCTCGTCCTGAATACAGGGTAAATACTGCTTGCTGTACGTAAAGCAAACATCTAATAAATCAATTGAAAGACTAACTTTAAATAAAGTTCAAAACACGAGATAAATAGATAACCAACTACAGCAAAGGTTCTGTTTGGTACATGCACTTCTAAAATGGGAAGGTAAACCGGTTTTATGTCATGCAAAACCTCCAGCATGAATATAGCAATAAGTTTGTTTTTAATTGAGACAAAAGTTATCGGAAGCCATCACTATCACCGCACCACAGTTACAACTTAATAGTCAAATATGTCTGTTATATTTCAAAATAAATAAATAAACTTATTTAGGCCTTTACACAATACTAAAATATTTCTAGTTTTGAAAAGTCATGCAAAATAAATAAGCGTAATAAACTATCCGTAGTTGTTTGCATGTTACAGCTGACCATTTTTACTAAACACATGATAACTAAAATAAATAAAATATATCGTACATACATAATAAAATTAACCTTGATCACTCATCACCTAAAATTAAATGACAAAAGCATTGTTCTAAAACGTCGATGCGACTCTATGGAACCTCAATATGTCTGTGTCCTTTAACTTTTTCACTCCGTGATCGTGTTTGTTTCATTAATACGTGCTCGTTCCTTTCTTCAATTCCTTTGTTGCTTACACTTCCGGACACCTGGACGTATCACTGCTTTTTGGCACGGTTTGTGTCAATCAGTATTTGTTTTTTGTTTGTGAGACTTTTTGTTTTGTTGTCTCCTATAATTTTATCACTTGGTTTTGTCTTTTCGTGACTGATAAATCGTCTTCGGTATCTTCGATTGTATTTTTTATTTATTTGTTTACAATTCGTGTTTCGCCAGACAATTTGCTTTGTTATTAAAACACTTTTCGTGTTAGACAAAAATACATTTCTAAATTAATAAAATAGCATTAAGAAAAACTGTTGATGCTATAGTGATTAAAATAATGAAAGTGTAAACAACTCACCAATACTGCAACAGGGAGACAAAAACGCCAATAACATGTAAAACATTTGAAGAAATTTACGCATCCTTGTATATTTATTTTCAGTATTACAATTAACATTTGTCATTTTGTTGGCAACCATCTAAATAGTTATACAAAGAAACCTATACAAAGTAATTAATTTTATATATCTAAACAGACTGGCTATTAACAAAACTTTGTTTAAGAATTTTTCAAGTGATGCTAGCTCGCCGTCAGCGCAAAGCATGTTGAGTTGAAAGTCGACTTTGTACCAAGATTTGCCGATTATGTTTAATGACTCGTTTTGATTAAGAGTCATAGACGATGATAACTTAAGACCAATCGAATCACGTCTATGGTGTATTCTGGTTAACCTCTCTTATCTCTGTCAATAATAACTTTCTCAATGTAGTTAGATCAAGTTACTGACAGCCGAAAACCTTTTCCGTCGTACACCTACTAACAATGTTTAAGGATTAACATGGAGAAATAATGACAGTTCATATGGCTCAAACCATAAAGCAGACTATGGAATCCCATGCTCCATGCATGGTATAAACTGATTTTGTTAATATAAGACAAAAGTCGAGTTGCAACGCGCTAAATTAACAAGCTTTGACATTATCTAAAGAATATGGTCTCGGAATAGGGTAAAAGAGATGTTAAAAATGTGAAAAAAAACGAAAAATGGCTGAGAAAAAGAGCATTTTTTTCTTTATACAAAAATTATCACTTAGATCTAAGAAGAAAAGAATCATGAAATCGGCGATCAGATAAAGAAAATATCCAAGCTTCAAACTAAAACATCATACTTTTTTTACTGTCATAAAAGACGAAAGTCTCTTTGTTCCTCTTTTTTGTCGGTCGTTTTATGATGTTAACACTCTTGCCTCAGTGAATGACTTATGCTCTTCACTCTAAAATTATTTTAGCATCTGCAAGTGTATTGTTATGATGTGGTTTATTTTACAGACCTATATTAAAAGACATTGTCCTATTTGGTGTTTAGAATAAGGGGAGGTAATGTCTGGTGATAATGAAGTTCAAACACAATACCATGCTGAGGTTTTATACTTTATCAGCTGTGCGATCCAAAACTTGAAGCCGACGGAAATTTCGTGCGGATGGACGCTTAAACTAATATACCCCAATCCCAATAGTAAGGGGTAACACAATAACATGTAGCATAGGCTTCTTGTTAAAATACAAAATAATACATACGGGTACGCTAGCCTCCAACCTAAGTTGACAAACATTTCCATTTTCCTACCGAAGGACGGGAGATTTTTACGATTAATTCTTCCTATTAAACCTGATACAGTTGACAGATGGGTGAAAGTGACGTATAGCACGATTAATACAAAACAAACTAGAGTAAAAAAAAACCTGTGAGCAATGCTCACCATTGATACCCCACGCTTCACAATTACTTTGAAAATTCAGGTGTTCTTAATTATGAAATTGAAACTTTATCTAGTTAAAAGTGAAGGCGAAGTTGCAGATAAAACACGTAACCCTCCCCAATCCCCCAAAGAATGGCATCTCCTATGTCAATGACAAAGTCCATGTTTTTCTATGGGAAACCTCCAATAATATTCTGATCAAAATGTTTAATATCCAGTGCACAATGACAATATTCGACCATGATTCTGTGTAAGTTTCAACAAATTCCATTCAGTGGTGTAGGAGGAGTTGCAAATAAAAGATGGTGTATCCCCTCATGTCCATGACAAAGTCCATGCTTTTCTATGGGAAACCCCAAATATCATTCCGATCGAAATGTTAAATATCTCCTGCACAATGGCACTATGTGACATGGATTCTGTGTAAGTTTCATCAAATTCCATTCAGTGGTGTAGGAGGAGTTGAATATAAGAGATGGGTATCCCCTTATGTCAATGACAGTCCATGTTTTTCTATGGAAACCCAAAATATCATTCCGATTAAAATGTTAAATATCTCCTGCACAATGGCACTATGTGACATGGATTCTGTGTAAGTTTCAACAAATTCCATTCAGTGGTGTAGGAATGAGCTGCACATAAGAGATGGGTATCCCTTATGTCTATGACAAAGTCCATGTTTTTCTATGGGAAACCCGAAATATCATTCCAATCAAAATGTTTAATATCTAGTGCACAATGGCAATATGTGACAACATTCTGTGTAAGTTTTATCAAATTCCATTTAGTGGTTTTGGAGGAGTCGCACATAAGAAACGGGTATCCCCTTATGTCAATGACAGTCCATGTTTTTCTATGGGAAACCCCAAATATCATTCCGATCAAAATAATAAATATCCCCTGCAAAATGGCACTATGTGACAAGGATTTTGTGTAAGTTTCATTTAATTCCATTCAGTGGTGTAGGAGAAGTTGCACATAAGAGATAGGGACCCCCTAGGTCAATGACAAAGTCCATGTTTTTCTATTGGAAACCCAAAATATCATTCCGATCTAAATGTTAAATATTTCCTGCACAATGGCACTATGTGACGAAAATTCTGTGTAAGTTTCATCAAATTCCATTCAGTGGTGTAGGAGGAGTTGCACATAAGAGAAAGTGTAACGGACGGACAGACGGACGGACGGACGGACACCATGAACACTATATACCCCCCCGCTTTTCAAGCGGGGGGTATAAAAAGAATCCGCACTCTGTTGAAGACCCCAAGTTACCTCTGGACAAAAATTACTGTAAATAAACAAAAACGCTCACAAAGGCCTGAATCACTAATGTCAGTTTTAAAGATTAGTTAACAACTACAAATTTCAGTAGATTTGGAAGAGAGGGACAATTTTGCGAGACAAATTTTTCTTTCTGCCAATTATATATTAATGATATCGAGGGGGAACTGGAATATTCACAGTTTATGATGTTTTCAGTAAGATAACCTTAATAGTATGTAGACATTATGCATTTTTTACACTTTGCTAAATGATGCAGATTTATTAACTATTTTTATTTGTATAACGTTCGCTTTACAAATTTGTTAATGCTTAAAAATAATCTTTTACAAAAGGTAAATCGGAGTTTTTCGTCTATTCGTTTCATCAAAATTACCTTGTAAACTCCTGATCCTGACGAGGCTACCAGTATTTGCATATTCGGGCTATTCCTTTGTACATTGCCTGTGTTTAAGCTTTAATTCTTACCAGCTCCTTTAAAAGTAGCAGCTCTTTTAATTTTAACATTTGCATTTATTTGTTTGAAAAAAGAATCTAGTTCAAAAGATTGATTGATTGAGTGTTGCCTTACGTCCAGCAACCAATATTTCAGCTATATTCTGGACATGAAAATTTGGAAATTAATACAATTATTTCAAGGATACCCCTCCTTAAACGATACAACTTGATCTAATTCAATACTATGAGCATATATACAGATTAAACGAAATTTAAAAGAATAAAATATATCATTATCACAATTTTAAGTCAAATAACAGTTTTCTGTATAAATTTATTTCCTCGTTCCGGAATGTGTGTCAGGTCAATACAGTCCATCAAAACATGCTTTACGGTATATTGACAGTAGCATGGCACACATCCGGGTCTTGGTTCGTTATTTAAAACTAACTATGTCTCTAAAAAATCTGTTATGTGAAACCGCATTGTTGCTGCAAATGTTATTGTGTAAAGCCTTTTGAAAGCCGTAGGAAACAAAACGTTTGTGTTAAAACAATCTACTAACAAACGTAAAGTGTCGTTAAAAAACATCCAAACAAACAAAACAAGCTATTCAGTTTTCCATTTTTTATCTATTTCAATTCAGCCTATATCCATACTGCCCATATATGACCATGTTCCCAATATCGATGTCAGTAAAAAAGCACATGAAAGAGATTTACTTTGCTTATAACCACACAAATATTGAAAAAACTTCTAATTTTTTTCCCGATGTACTCATATTGAACTGAAGGGGTCACTGCAGGCAGGTGCTGTCGACTCCAATCCTAATTGACAAGGATTGCCAGTTTTTCTACTGAAGGTCGAGGGTTTTCTCTAGGTACTCATGCCTCCTCCACCAATAAAAACTGAACGCCATTATATAGCTCAAAAATTGCCATTCAAACAAATAAACAAACATATTTACTTGAAACAATATATAGAGGGTTTTTTTTAAAAAAAAGCCTCTAACGCAATATTAGTGTTAATGTTCATATGAAAAGCTGACATACTTTGATGCATTTTTCAACATTTTTTTATAAAAACATACTTTGCAAGGCTAAAATTTAAAAAAAAAATGCTTAAATATAAGTTATTGTAAGTCAAGGTAAATATACCAACCCTGTTAAGGACTGCTACAATGAACATCAGTCATACTAAATCAAAGTAAGAACAGTTGATAACTGTCAAGGACTGCTACAGTGAACATCAGTCATACTAAATCAAAGTAAGAACTGATAATGACTGACAAGGACTGCGAGAGTGATTATCAGTCATTCTTATAACAGGTAAATATTGATGGTACTCACTGTCAAGGACTGCTACAGTGAATGTCAGTTATTTTAAATCCAGGTAAATATTTAAAAGTACTGTCACGATCTGATGCAGTGACTAACTGTTCTTTTCGATCCTACAAAAGTACTGTACTTAACTGTCATTAACTGTTTCCGTTCAGGACAGAAGCATTCAGTAAAAGATAAAAATTGTAAATGACTGACGTGAACTGCATGAATTATATACAGTGATTTACAGATCGTGAACAGTAAATTTACAGTCACTATCAGATTCTATCAATCAAATTTGAACTGTGCACGGTAAAGTCAGTCCTTATTTTTGTTCATAGTGTTAGTGCTTCTCGGGGCCATGAGCGACCTTGACCTTGCAGTAAAAATCCGGTGCTTAACAAGGTTATTACTCTTATTTTTTCATCAGATGACTTAAGCTTTTTTCACAGTGTCAGGTGACTAGATGAACCGGTGTCAGTAATAACTTACACGTACTATGGGACCCTTCATCTCTGCCAGGTGCCATATATTCTGTAAGTAAGTATTTCAGCCCTGTAAAGGGTTTACCAATAAAACAGTGGACCTTGTAGATTTTAACTATACCATTGAATGGATCCTACATAATGGATATTTTATCTCTGTTGCATTACTTATCTAAATCTAAGAGATGTATAGTAACAAACGAAACTGCTGAAAGGTAGTTCTCACTTTATGTTAAGCCTATTGAGAGTCGGCATGATAAATCAACATACACTCTTTTTGCCAGCTGCTTATTTGTGTCTTTGTATTATCGGTAATATTACTTAAATTTTTTCATCATGTGACAATAAATGATACAGTATAAAATACAGCAAGGAAACATCGCAGTTTGGTATATGTAAAAATACCTGGGTGAAAACCACGACCTTTTAACTAAACATAGACTTGCGCAATCTTCAGTGAAATTTTAAGAGCAAGTTTTAATGTCAGGTTTTGACTCTAATAAGGTATTCCTTCAATTTATAACTATAAAATATGAAATTGTTAGCTGCAACACCAAATCAGGTTCAAAATCTAGCTTGAAACAAAATCTATCTTGAACCTTGTTTGCATACATCCGCTGATGCTAGCAATGATGACTAAGAGCTGTTTGTCAATTAGACCAAATGAACGACAGATATGTTTGGGTCAAACGAATGTAAGGTATTGTGTGTATATTTAGCCTGAAGGCGTTTGATCATGCCAGTTATTTAAATAACAGGTAGACACTGTTTTGATTGCTATATTTAGTTTGCATATAAATTTGAGAAAGTATAAGATTTAATATTTGCCAAACAACAGGCTAGGAATTAGGTCCATAACACTTGGAACACACTGCTATGAGGACAGGTACTGGATCCGCATTTTTTATTTAAAAAAAGAAACCACAAAGTACGCATGCAGAAACTTCAAATCTGATTTTTTATTTGAATTGTTTTGATAATTTATTCTTTATATTTGACTATTTTTTATGAAAGAAGAAAAAGTTTTACGAGATTATTGAATTTGGTTATCTACAAAAGCTTTTTTTCTCAGTGAATGGAAGAAATTTTTTCTGTGACTTACTGGTATTCCGCGGAATGCTTAGCTTATTTGTTGATCTTGTTTTTCAAAAATGTAAAATTTAAATGAACAAATTGTCGCGTTTATTCTAATCTTTGATTTATAAGTATTAACTACACAAATTATGTTGTCCTTCGAGGGATAAAACCATTTCCGTTTTGTACATATTAGTTCCGTGGATAATACTATGTACACAACGGAATAATCACTCGAAGGAGAAATATGTTATGTGGTTAATGTTTAAATGAATTAAGCATTATACCATTTTCTGAGCTAACGATATTATTTTTTTTTAAATAAATTTTTCATTATATTGTAATTTTTATTGTGTATAAAAATCACAAAGATGAAATTTTATTTTATTATTTGTTAACAGGCAACCAATGTATCGTTTTTGTGGTACTTGTGTGGACCGCTTTAGACCCAGTTTTATGTAAGTTCTTATTACTGCATGTATATCTTTTTTATTAACCTCTGTCATTTTTATTGCTATTTATGCTTACAAATTATGTTTTATTTGTAATATATCCAAACAGTATGTATAAATAATTGTTTATTAAAATTTAAACTCAATATTCAATAGTTACACCCCAAAGAAAAAACCTGAACTGGGTGGTAACTGGTCCTGCAAACTTTGTTTTATGAATATGTATTCCAATACATATATGGACACATAACAGGTAGAATGACGTGACGTAAGATGATACTATTTCTATGTACCACTTCTTATCATGACACTAACGAACCAATCGTGCTATTGCTTCAATAACTGTTAAAAACATTTTCTATTCGTACATTTTTCTTAGTTTTGAATGATATTTCAGCATATTGGTATTCTAATTATATGTAGTTCAAATTGTGTTTTTCTTCTCGTCGACTTGTCTGTGAACTCGAGTTAGGTTAAGTTCATCGAAAATTATTTAAAAATCATTGTTCCTCTAAAATGTCAACAATCAACTCTCTCGTCTCATTGACTGTGTATATTTAATCCATTCAAGGAAACTTGAGATTAACACTACCGATAAAATCAATTCAACAAATTACCTTATTCTTATTTTCAAAATCTACATAATGTGGGTTGGAGTATTTTGCAATTCCGACGTTCTAAGATTGTTGTATTTCGTCATTCCGACGACTGTCTGTTAATAACGTTGTGTTATATACGTCAAATGTAAAATTTGTATTAGAAATATATTTAATGAATAATTTTTTTCAATTAAAATATAATGCATATCTTAAATACATGTATATTAATTACATATAAATTTTCATCATATTAAAACAAAATATCGCTTCTATTGAAAAGTAGAAATATCTCAATAAGTGATCATTTACGTTTGGGATACAAATTCCATATATATTCATAAGAACTTTTCTCGAAAATTCTTCAGAAATATCCATCGTGGAAAACTTTAACCGCTGAGCTACCGTAAAATAAAAACTTCAAAATAAACTCTAAGACTTCAAATTGTTTATTTTCCGTTCATTGATAGCAACAACGCACATATCATGCTGGATCGTGTGATCAGTATTCCAATTTTCTAGATTAGACGCCGCTGTTGAATAATAACATACACAAACAGGTATTCTTTGTACTAATATACCTAGGTTGTTGTTCTATAGTCGTCGCCACAAATTAGATAATCGCTTTGTGCAATCATCCAATGTATTTATTTAAAGCGTAGTTATATTAAAATAGGGTGTCGAAGTAAAATTCTGTAATAATATCTTAAGAGTGTAGAAAAAATGTTATGTAATTTTCAAATATCTTGTTGAATTTATAATTACAATAATTAAGTCTTGTATACGTTTTCTCAAAACATGTGCAAATGTTGTAAAGAAACAGCCTACCTTTTTATACGCCTGTACCAGGTCAGGACGACTGCCATGGTTGCTATATTTTTGGCCTTTTCTTCTCAAGTTTGCCGGATTCCTGGACTTTGATTTGTGAATTGTCCTTTATGACCGCTTCCTTGTGTTTGGTATTTTGTTATTACCATCAATTTTTATCGGATAAAGAAGTGTATAGTAGGATTAACTGTGATTTATTGAAACCAATATTTCGAGTCATGTGAAAAATGCCATACATACTTTGTAGTAAATTATAAAGCGTATTTTGTAATAGATTCTTTTTTGTGTGGGACGATAAAAATTGCATATAATATATAAATATATAACCAGAGTACTACTAAAGTAGAAATAGCATTTACCAAATAACATTCTTTACAAGACTTTACACAAATATATTAGAACCTAGTGCTTTATTGTGCTTCCTACTTTGATAATACGCGGTCGTATCAAGTACTTTTCCTTTCATGGCTTTTCGGCACTAAGCTGTGGCTTGATCGCTTCGAAAAAAACTAAACAATGGTTCACTAATGGCCATAAACATGGTTGCAAATGCCAGTTGGTTGCAGTCGTTTGTATTTTGTCACAGAATGATTTTGACTATACTAATGTCTGCGAACTTTGTTTCATTATTTAAACGTGTTTTTACGACACGCGTTTTAACAATTGGTGGCAATGGATCTTTAAGGGCAGAAACCTTATTCAATATAAGCGAAATTGTATATATTGTGGTGGCACGCACGAGTACAATACAACGTCCAAGCTCTGTGAGAAGCCACGCGTTACAAAATAAACATTTTAATTGCCGTATTTACATGTTAGTTGTCTATTAACCTGTGGAATTGTGAAAAACCGGGGATAGCTGCTAAAACATAAAAGTAGTTATAGTGTTAGATCCGGAAGGCAGCGATAATGAGTCAAGAGCGGCTATGAGAGAAACAACCTACTCGCTCTGTGTCTATCGTTTTTTCCCATGCAAACAGTTAAAGACAAAAATTTCAGTTAACGTTAAAAACAACTTTCTGCAAAAACTAACATGACTGGATAGCCTTTGCACAAATACATGTACAACGCTAACCAACAACATTTATTAATTAGCGATTATTCCTTGTTTTCACAATCTAACTTAAGTGGATAGTAACATATATTTCTATAACCCTTCTGTTGTTATATAGGTATGTCTGGCAATTTATTTTCATTAGGTGTAAACTTTTAACGTTTGAGTGACTATTCTAAATAGATCATACTTATTTAATGGTTGTTTCACATGGTTGCATATTTAATTTTAAAATATAATTATAACATATTACGTTATTAGAAACGTCATTTGCAATAATAAAATCTAAAAAAACAGGGTGTAATATATTATAAAGTTTCTTTTCCGTTTTATATTATAACTGTACCTCACAATTAAACAAATTGCTCAATGACAGGACAAAATATCAACAAAAATCTGCACACAAAGCAACATACAACACAATGGTATAAAACTACCGACGTCCTTATTATCACATTTATTGCAATCCGTTACAAAGAACTTACGAATATGGTTTTAAGGCGCATTCAGACAGAAACCTTATCTAGGCTTGCAATCGAGATTAATAAATATCTTTTGACATGTTGACACAAATTTAAATTACTCCAACAACATGGAAGATAAAATAAAATCATAGTACCAAAATTTCGGCAATTTCAGTGCAAAATATTTACTAGCTGCAAAACCTTATTAGAGCTCTCGACCGAAATATTTTAACAAAACTTCTATTTTAAATCGCATTTTTCTTTAAACATTAGAACATATTATTGTTTCCGAAAGGTAAGAATGATTACTTTGTGTGTATTTATAAAGTTTATAGTGTTCAAAGGTCAAAAGCCAAGGTTAAAGGTCACCATAGGTCTTGTCAGCACTATATCTCATAAACCATACAAGATAGAAGCAGACAATAAATTGGACAAATACTCCTCTTATTAGGACCTTCATTTGGCACAGTGACCCGAAACTGTACGATGAACCATTTTTGAGTTACTGCCCTTGACGCGTTTCGGCTAATCTGTTTTTTGGTTAAAACTTGAAAACGGTTAGAGATAATAAAGTAATCATATAGGTTTAAAGTGATCAGTATCAAAAGAGCTTCAATTTGATCCGAAGGTCAAAGGTCATAGGTCAAGGTCATACCCTAGCAACAAGGTAACTGTTATAAAAGTCCTTAGCAACCATATATTTTTAGAATCAGAATGATGTTCTTTTCTGAAATGTCATTTCACGACGGGAAGTGGCATTTTGTCCATAGCAACCAACTGAATGTCCTTAGCACCATACATTTTCTGACTTTGGACCACTTGCTTTGTATATTAAACCCATAGTAACTGACCGTAAGGTCATAAGCAACTATATACCTAGACATAACACTAACAAAATGCAAGGAAAGACCTCACATTTGTTCTCTGAACAAATGACTTTTCATTATTTTTTTTTCTTCTTCCTCCGAGGTTTGCCAAAAAGTCTCTTGACGTATGATTTCAATACTTGGTAACGTCAATCGGTCATATCCGAGTTGACATGGCTCATGCTTTTAGACCGATCTATTTTAGTGACAGAGTTATCTGCCCGAACACGAAAACCCCTATGATAGCAGATAAACTCAGAAACCGTAACCTATTCTTAAAATCTGAAGTAGACAAATTATCCCTGGACCTATGGCGATGATTTGCCATGCAATTTTTTTCCAATCGACTTCCTGTTTACGCGTTTTTGACCGGAAAAATGTCGCAACATGTCAAAAAATTTTTCTCAAAAACCTAAGTACTAGAGACTTGGGACCACCACAATTGATCCTCAGTGACATATGTTACATTAAATTTAAGGTTAAAAGTCAAGGTCAAAGGTCATCAAAGGTCATCATAGGTCACAAACCATAAAAGATAGAAGCAGACAATAAATGAAAAAAATACTCCTCTTATTGAGACCTTCATTTGGTACATTGACCGGAAGCAGTGCTATGAACCGTTTTCGAGTTACTGCCCTTTACGTGTTTCGGTTAATCGTTTTTTAGTTAAAACTTGAAAACGGTTAGAGATAATATGGTAAACATATAGGTTTAACATGATCAGCATCAAAAGAGCTTCAATTTGAGCCATGGTCAAAGGTCATAGGTCAAGGTCATACCATAGCAACAAGGTGACCGTTATATAAAGTCCTTAGCAACCATATATTTTTATAAAATCAAAATGATGTACTTTATTGATATGTGTGATTTTATGACAGGAAGTGGCCTTTTGTCCCTAGCAACGGGATAAAAGTCCTTAACAACCATTTCTTTTTTGGCTCGGGACCACTTTGTTTACTCATATAACTAATTTTTATGACAGGAAGTGACATTTTTTGCAATAGCAAGACACAAAAATCCCATAGCATCACCTTAATTTCCGACTTAAGAGGAACAGTGGGAAAGACCTCATTTGTTCTCAAAACAAATGACGGTTTTATTATTTTTTTTCTTCTTCAGCGGAGGTTTGCCAAAAATTGTCTGGACATATCATTTCGATACTTGGTAACATCAATCGGTCATATCCGGAGATGACATGTCTCATGCTTTTAGACCGATCTATTTTTAGTAACATAGTTATCTGCCCGAACACGAAAACCCTTGTTAGCAGATAAACTCTGAAACCGTAACCGATTCTTAAAATCTGAAGAGTAAAAAATGTTGCTGGACTTATGGCGTTGATTTGGCTTGCAATTTTTTTTCCAATCGACTTCCTGTTGACGCGTTTTTGACCTGAAAAATGTCGCAACGCGTCAACATTTTTTTCTCAAAAACCGTAATTCCTAGAGACTTGGGACCACCACCACTGATCCTAAGTGACATGTTACATTTAAAAAGTCAAGGTCAAAGGTCATCATAAGTCTTCTTAGCACTACATCTCACAAACCATAAAAGATAGAAGCAGACAATAAATGGGAACAATACTCCTCTTATTGAGACCTTCATTTGGTTTATTGGCCGGAAGTTGTGCGATGAACCTTTTTCGAGTTACTGCCCTTGACGCGTTTCGATTAATCGGTATTTTGGTTAAAACTTGAAAACTGTTAAAAGTTATATAGTAAACATACAGGTTTAACATGATCAGCAGGAAAAGAGCTTCAATTTGAGCCAATGGTCAAAGGTTAAAGCTCAAGGTCATACCGGAGCAACAAGGTGACCGTTATAAAAAGTCCTAAGCAACCATATATTTTTAGAATCAGAATGATGTAATTTACTTATATGTCATTTCATGACCGGAAGTGGCCTTTTGTTCCTAGCAATGCAATGAAAGTCCTTAACAACCATCTTTTTTTTTGCTCGTTACCACTTTCTTTACTCAAATAACTCATTTTTATGACTGGAAATGACATTTTGTGCCATAACAAGACTTGATTGATTGATTGATTGATTGATGTTTAACGTCCAGCAAGCAATATTTCAGCTATATTCAGGACGTGAACAATTTTATAAATTGATATCGTTCAGAAGTTAGAAGCAACCCTGTTGAATTATAATAAAACTGAAATCTCACACTATAGTATGAGAGTATATACAATAAAAAACATGACTAAAATGATAAAATATGAAACAATAGCATATTTATGGTATTAGATGATTATATTTTATTGTATAAATTAATCTCCTTTAAGAACTGTAGAATTTTGTCGCCAGCGACAGTTGTAAACAAATTAAAATAAGAATCCACAGTATAAAAACGTTCCCGAATGTGGGCCACGTCAACACAGTCCATCAAGACATGCTTGATTGTATACGGACTGTTACATGGCACACACTCGGGTCGTGGTTCACCATTTAAAATATAATTATGGGTCGTCTTGGTATGGCCAAGACGACACCGTGTTAAAACTACTTGGTCTCTACGACATGTAAAAATGTTAAAATTTGTATGGCGAATTAGTGGTTGGATCTCATGAAGTTTATTATGAACTTCGAGATCCCAACCAATCTGCCACAAATTATAAATATATTTTAAAATAAAAGACTTAAAATCAGTAAAAGGTAGTTTACAGTTGATGATGTCATTATTTAAGGCTTTCCTAGCTTCCCTGTCCACGACTGTGTTTCCATGGATTCCCACATGACTGGGAATCCAGAAAAAAACAACAACTTTACCCAAAGTTGTTAAGGACCTGTAAATTTGAATAATTTTTAAAATAAATGGATTTTTAACTTTGTTATTTTCAATGGCAAGAAGGCACGATAAAGAATCGGAGCAGACAAGAAATTTATCCTCCACTGACGAGGCAACAATTTTTAGTGCAAGAAGAATGGCTTGGGCTTCTGCACTAAATATGGAAGAAGCAGAAGGAAGACGGCGAGTTTCAACTCGCTCTCCGAAGACAGCGGCTGAAGCGACTTTATCACCGTCCTTCGATCCATCCGTATAAATTGAGCTGTGATCAACAAAGCAAGATTTAATCTCTGCAAAATGTTGCTGAATAATCAAGGGGTTTGTGTCAGATTTTTTATATTTTCGCAAATCATAAATAAATACTGGTTTAGGATTTAACCATGGAGGATTGTGAGGAATTTCAGTTGGGGCAATTTCATCTATACAGATACCAGAATTTTCCAAATGAGATGCAATTCTTAGGCCAAAAGGTTTAATTTTGTTTGGATGATTATCAAAAATTTGTTTACAAAACGGTTTGAAAACACAGTCATGAGCAGGGTTGGTAGGATAAGCCTTAAGTTTTGTTGCATACTGCAAACCGAGCTTAATTCTTCTTTGATACAAAGAAGGCTCGTTTGCTTCTACATATAAACTATTAACAGGTGTGGTTCTAAAAGCTCCAAGACATAGTCGCAATCCTTGATGGTGAACGGTATCAAGGATTTTGACATATGACTTGCGAGCTGAACCATAAATAAAACAACCATAATCTAATTTCGATCGAACCAGCGATCTATATAGATTCAATAATGTGTCGCGTTCCGCACCCCAGTCAGTGCTGGATACGACTTTTAAAATATCAAGGGCTTTAAGGCACTTAGATTTCAACATTTTGATATGGGGAAGAAAGGTGAGTTTAGAGTCAAATATCAAACCAAGAAAAGTAGTTTCTTTCACAATTTTAATAGGGTTGTTATACAATGTAAGTTCGGGATCAGGATGCATTTTTCTCTTGTTACAAAAATGCATACCGACAGTTTTGGAAGTGGAAAATTTAAAGCCATTTTCCATTGCCCATTTCTCTATTCTATGTAAACATAACTGTAGTTGACGCTCAATATTGTTCATGTTTTTTCCTCGATAGCAAATGAGGAAATCGTCAACATAGAGAGAACCGTCAATATTGTCTTTCAAGACTTGAGCCAGACTATTAATTTTAATACTAAATAAAGTTACTGATAAAATGCTGCCTTGAGGGACACCCATTTCTTGTTCAAATGGGTTCGATAATGTGGAATTTACCCGGACTTTAAATTCTCTGTTAGATAAAAAGTTTGAAATAAAGGTAGGAAGTCGACCTTTCAACCCCATATCAAAAAGATCTTTTAAAATACCATATTTCCATGTTGTGTCATATGCTTTTTCTAAATCGAAAAAGATAGACACAACATGTTCATTTTTGGCAAAGGCGTTTCTAATAAAAGTTTCAAAACGTACCAAATGGTCCATGGTACTTCGTCCTTGTCGGAATCCACACTGTATATTTGATAGAAGGTTATTGGATTCAAGAAACCAGACAAGGCGATCATTAATCATCCTTTCCATGGTCTTACAGACGCAACTTGTAAGGGCTATAGGCCGATAGTTCGACGCTTCTGAGTGATCCTTACCTGGTTTTGGAATAGGTACAACGGTAGCCATTTTCCAAATAGAAGGTAAGTCACCCGTTTCCCAAATACTGTTAAGAAGATTTAAAAGACATTGCAAAGAAGACTGTGGGAGATGTTTAAGAAGTTGATAGTGTATTTCATCTGGGCCACATGCTGTATCGTGTGATTTGTTTAGAGAAATTTTGAGTTCTTCCAAAGAAAAAGGTGTATTGTAATCTTCTAAATTTTTTGACTGGAAATTAAGTTTTGATTTTTCTTTTTGAGTTTTGATGCGCTGAAAATCGCGATGATAATTTTCAGCGGACGAGTGTTTTGCAAATGTTTCGGCCAATTTGTTAGATATATCTGTCTCTGATGTTAACAAGTCTTGTCCATCCTTTAAATGATGGACATTAGTTTTACCGTTCTTACCTTTAATTTTACGAATCATGTTCCAAATTTTATTCATAGGGGTATGGTTATTCAGTTTAGAAACAAAGTTACGCCAAGAAGTGCGTCGTCTTTGTTTCGTTACCCTCCGAGCTTTCGCTCGAAAAATTCGGAAGTGGTTAAGGTTATTTTGAGTTGGGTGTTTATTAAAGCGTCGTTCGGCTTTTTTCCGGTCTTTAATAGCGTCCTCGCAGCTGTCATCGAACCATGGTTTACTAGGATGTTTTGGATTTGTCGAGGTCTTAGGAATTGTTTCATCGGCAATTGAAATAAGTGTTTCATTGAATTTTAAAATTGGATCAGAAATAGCTTTAAAAGTATCCGAGTTAAGTCGCTCTATACAGAGTTGTTCAAATAGAGGCCAATTGGCTTTGTTAAATTTATACCGAGCGGCTCGTTCTGTGATGGAAGAGTGCAAAGATTCCAATATAATGGGAAAGTGATCACTGCCACAGAGATCGTCATGGACTTTCCATGAGAAATCGGGCAACAGAGAAGGATCTGCTATTGTAAGATCAATAGCCGAATATGATCCGTTCCCAGGATGTAAATATGTATTGGTTCCATCATTAAAAATACACAGATCTTCCTGATTCATTAAGCCTTCAATAATTTTACCTTTATCGTTTATTGTGTTACTTCCCCATAAAGGGTTGTGTCCGTTGAAGTCCCCAAGTAATATATAAGGGGCCGGAAGCTGATCAGTAAGATGTTTCAACTGATTTAAATTTAATGAAGAATTCGGAGGGATATACACAGAGCATAAAGTAATTGTTTTGTCTAATGATATTCTAACAGCAACCGCCTGAAGATCAGTGTTGAGATCTACAGGGCTATGTAGAACTTGATCTTTTACAAGAATGGTAGAGCCGCCAGCAGCTCTATCATTCTCGTCTACATATGTGCTGTATATAGAGTAGTTTTTTAAAGATATGTTATCACTTCGCTTTAGGTGGGATTCTTGGAGGCAAAATGCAATAGGAAGAAAGGCTTGAACTAATAATGTAATTTCCAGAAAATTAATCTTAAGACCTCGACAATTCCATTGTATTATTGTACCCATTATGGTCTGCGAATAGGGGAATAGTTGACAGTTTTTTTGGGGCTATTCCGCCGGTTTCTGCTGGGGGATCTACTTTTAGATCCAGTATCTGGGGGTAGTGTATCCATGGGATCGCCCCAGATAGTAGTGTCTAGTTGATCTAGACTACCAAACCTGTTGTGGACCTTAATGGGATCCCACAGCAGTTTTGGAGTACGATCTCCTTTTTGATTTGAGTTTTTATTCGAGTTAGAAGAATTGGAATTGGTATTTTTTGAATTTTTTTTTGGACTTCTTGAAGAATTGGTTGAGGATTGAGAGGGTGCTGAAGACGTAGCAGTTTGAGATTTTGCTAAAGACGCAGCAGTTTGAGAGGGTGCTGAAGACGTAGCAGTTTGAGAAGATGAAGATTTTCGTGATGATTTAATGATTTTGTCTGTTGTTGTTACTGTTAATTTTGAAGGTTCCTGTTTGTCAATAGGCCATGTGATGATTGTCTGCGTTTCAACTGAAGTGAGAACGCGTTTGGCCACACTGGCGTATGACGTTGATGCAGGAGACGAGGGATTATTTGTTGTATTATACAGACGACGAGCCTCAGGGTAAGAGATGTTCTTTTCAGTTTTTATTTTTTGAATTTCTTTTTCCTTTTTAAAGTGCTGACAGTCCTTGGATGAGGACATGTGAGCTTCACCACAATTGGCACACTTTGGAGTTTTAGTGCAGGTGAAGCCCTCATGTCCTTCTTCTGCACACTTAAAACAAATCTGGTGACCTCTACACTGTCCCTTTCCGTGGCCGAACTTTTGACAATTAAAGCAGCGCACGGGGTTGGAAATGTATGCGCTGACTTTAGCTTTGTAGAGACCAATCTTGATGGATTCGGGAACAGTGGGTGTATTGAAATTCAAAAGAAAGGTGTTCAGTTTTACCTGAACACCCTGTCTGTTAGCAATAAATCTTTTCACTTTTGTAACACCCTGAGGCTCTAGTTCTAAACAGATTTCGTCGTCCGATAATTCCGATAGATCTTCGCCTCGGTAACGAATAATCCCTTGACTCGAGTTTAGAGTTCTGTGGGGAGAGCTAGATATTTCTAAATCAACAATTTTTGAAAGTTTTAGTAAATTTGAAGACTGTTGTTTTCTATTACATTCAATAAGGAGGGAACCGGATTTCATTTTAGTGACGTTTTTAACGTCTCCTGCACAGCCTTTAATAACTTTTTCTATGATAAAAGGAGATATTTTTGCCAAAGGTTTAGTTGGGTCTTTGCTAGATAAAACAATAAATTTAGGCCAATTTTCTTCAAAAACCAATTCTTCAAGAGGAAAGTCATTTTTTCTTTTTTTTGGACCTTTTTGTGCTAAAGGGGGTGTTTCGGAAGCCATGATTAGAGAAATGCGGTTCACCACCCTTGTCACCTACCCGCCACGGAGTGCCAACATGGGCGATGCCTCGAGTCTGCGGATCTCCAGCAGAAAGCATCAGGTGTTCCAAGGGTGGTATACTCAAACAGACGAATTTCTCAATGAACGCATGCCTCGTGCCCGGGGTTACCTGGCGATACAACCGTTCGAAACTCGATCTACTTGATTGACCCATGAGCCACCGCCTTCTTAACAGCCTGTTACTGAACAATTTTGGTGTAATATTCACAAGATAAAATCAAGTGACAAGAAGAATGACGACAAGCTTGTTAAGGGCTCGGCGTGACCAGCCGATTGACCGAACCGGGTCCATCCGGTCTCCCGTCTAGTTGAAGTCAGGGCCAAAGTGGTGTATTGAAAATCAAACCGCTGACCCGCACTAATGGATGCAGCAGAGAGTGATTTCTCAACCACCAGGATCCCTTCCTCCACCATCACGGGTTGCAACACACGGCAAACATGTCGCCTCTATAAAGCTGAGGAAGCTTTGCCCTTCAGCCACCGCCTTCTTTGCAAATCCTGTGAGGAAGCCGTCTATCAAATTGTATATATATTTCGTGGATCAGTTTGAAGGAAAATAATGTAATAGAGTAGCTTAAATGAGAAGGATTCACAAAGGGCAAGACGTGACATGCCGATTCATCGAAGTCAGGGCTAACTCGATTTCCCGTCTAGAAAAAGTAAGGGTTCAGTAAGTTATCGGGACCGTTTACCCGGCCTACTGAAATCCCGTCCTGTAATCGACACGGGTCGCAACACACGGCAAGTGTTGCCTCTGTTAGCAGACTCTTACTGCAGGCTGAGGAAGCCGTGGGCCTATTCTCCTGTGCCCCGGGGCCCACACGGGGTCCATAACAAGACAAAAAATCCCATAGCGTCACCTAAATTTTCTGACCTTAGAAGAACAGTGGGAAAGACCTTCTCATTTGTTCTCAGAACAAATGACGGTTTAATTTATTGTGTTATTCAGTACCCGTCTTAATAATAAATGTGATCATCCTTAATAGTTTACTGGTTATATGACTAATAAGACGTACCCACAAAAATATGTGTTTGCAATTTTGTGATTTAAAATCGTTTACCTTACACTAAAATTGAATATGTGCATTGGTTTCTTTGATTTAATATATCAACATTAAAACAATAACAAATACTTGTTTCTCCTTAATTTGGGACCAAGTGCATTAAGCCTAGGCTTTAAATTGGTCTATTACAATTGCTGAGTTTTCTAGTGTTAAAATAGCATTACTAAACGAATGGTTGAAATTAATCCACTCCGATCATTCAACAAAAACTCAGATGGTAAAAATAATCGCATAAATCGTAATGAAATAATAATCAGTAATATGGTATCAAATCTATATTATTTAATGAAAGCATTCCCATGGAAACTAATCAAGAACACTGGACAAAATCCCCACTGTGCTCAATTGCGACGATATTGATAATTACGACCTTAAAGTGTAAAAGACTCAACTCATTTTGGTATCAAATCAATAATATGCTGGCCAGCTTTGGAATCTCGAAAGAAATAAACGTAAAAAACTAATATTCGGATATAAAATATATGATCCTTAATACCATTACTTAAATCATACTTACCCTAATAAGTTTTTCAATATATAAATCGTTTTACGTATCCGAAAACCTACGTAAAACGATTGATGTCTTCAAAACATTTATTTGCGAATTTAAGATATATTTTCACATAATGTTACAGAACAATACAAACTTACCCAAAATTATCAGACATTTCCAAAATAATCTTTAACATCCAACCAGATCGAAACAAGTGAAAACAAAAATATTCCTTGCAAATATTGTATAAATACTAGTAATTTGTAATACTCTGAAATTTCCACGAAGAAAATTAATACAGCTATTGCTACACTAAAACTCGTGCTTTTTTACATAAGCTTATAGTAATATACGATGAATTATGTCCACAACCGTGTCAAAAGTCTTTACGACCCATACATTCACTCAAAAAGGAAACGCAACATACAAAAATTGGAATTTTACTTCATATCTTATTTAATCAATTTATCATATAAATAATTGATACAGAAATGTAAAAATTGGCACACTCTTGTCAATGAGTTCTTTTACCATGGAATATAACATTTTGTCGCATATTGTCATTAAATCGGACAAAAAATGTCAGCATCTGTTGTGCCCGCCATTTGTAACACAGCCCTCACTCTTCTTGGCATGGATTTAATTAAACGTTGAGTATGAACACGCAGTATCTTTTGCCACTCCTACTGAAGTGCCTGCTCTAATTGTTGCAGATTTTGCGGCGGTGGTTGTCGTTGGTGCATTGCTGAACCACACTCTTTTCCAGTTCTGACAATAAGCGAGTTCGCAGTTTCTTAATGCGCTTGTGTAAATTTTTTAAAAGGGGAATAACCCGCTAAGGGTAAAAGGTCAAGGCAGATAAACAATAACGTTCGGGACGCAGATCGAGTGTTGTAAAAGAGACAAAATCGGTACAAACGCTTTACTTGTGGTGTTTCTATTCATCTCTTGGCTCTTCCTGATGCTTATATAAACCACCATGATCCGTTTTAAATTGAATTTCGGCAAAATTGTTTTATAATTGTTTTCTCCTATATGATGCGCGGATTGTTTATCTTACTTACAATCCCACAATGCCTCACTAATTTTCTCCTATAAACCGGAAGTGGTCCGAACTGCGAACTCGCTTATTCCATACACGAACGCTAGTACATCATTTAACCCTTGCTCTGCTTTGTTGGCGATATTCCGTGTAGCAGGATCTAACCTTGCCATAGCGTCACCTAATCCGAATTGTATATTACTTATTAAGTGAAGAAAAGAAATAGCGTGGTTTTATTCCGATAGCCTGAGTTCATAGTGTGTTCCAGATTTCGAACACAGTCATTCACGGGTGAATGAACTTAAATGTTTCACCTGGAAACCTTTAATTAAGGTGTAATTATGATGTTGGGTATATATATTTGAATATTTATAGGTTATTGTCCGAAAACAATATAATTTGAAAATATTTATCCGATGTTGCGTTTCTTTTTTGAGTGAATAGACAATAGACAAATAGACAAATTTTATTTAATCCAATTATGGAGCCCCCTGAGAGGAAGAACAATTATTCATAACAAAACAAAATGAGTAAAAATCAAATATCAAAACATGTGATTAGTCTAATTAGTTTTAGATATGTAATTATAGGTGTGCAATATTGTTATCTTTAGTATTTTTAACACATTTCAACGTTATATTTATGATGTTTAATAACGAATTTATAATTATTATGAGTATGTTATACATAATTTTGTTTTTTCATCGATAAATTTATTATGCTTAATAACTAATTTATCATTAATATGACACAGATATATAATATATATTTCTTCGATGAGCATAAATCACAAAATTGTACCATATAATTTTTTTTTCTTCGACATGTCATGTCATAAAAATTATAATTTAAGAGAACTATGTTATCGAAAACTGTAACTAACAAATAAATTGTTAACTGCTCATATGTGCAATAAACTTATTACATTGAGAAAAAAAGAAAAACCATAAAATGCGGTTTTGTTTTTAAACTAACTTTGATAGTACAACTAACTATTTTACATCAGTTTCTTGTCATATATATATATAGTGCCAGTTTCTAGAGTCTTGAACAGCGTGTTGCCCATTAAGGTCTTACCAAAGCCGTAAATACAAACATATCCGTGTCCATTAGTTTAACTAATTAAAGTATTGGAACAACAGGGAAATTAATGCGATATCTATACATACAGTCCAGTTGATTTTTTGGTTTTTGTGTAACAAACCGATCAAAGTTCTGTGCCTTGATTGGTAATCATTAATATTCTAAGGCTCTTCTGTGTACTGGATTAGTAATCATTAATATTCTAGGGCCCTTCTGTGTACTTGATTAGTAATCATTAATATTCTAGGGCCCTTCTATGTACTGGATTAGTAATCATTAATATTCTAGGGCCCTTCTGTGTACTGGATTAGTAATCATTAATATTCTAGGGCCCTTCTGTGTACTTGACTAGTAATCATTAAATATTCTAGGGCCCTTCTGTGTACTGGATTAGTAATCATTAATATTCTAGGGCACTTCTGTGTACTTGATTAGTAATCATTAATATTCTAGGGCCCTTCTGTGAACTGGATTAGTAATCATTAATATTCTAGGGCCCTTCTGTGCACTGGATTAGTAATCAGTAATATTCTAGGGCCCTTCTGTGTACTTGATTAGTAATCATTAATATTCTAGGGCCCTTCTATGTACTGGATTAGTAATCATTAATATTCTAGGGCCCTTCTGTGTACTGGATTAGTAATCATTAATATTCTAGGGCCCTTCTGTGTACTTGATTAGTAATCATTAAATATTCTAGGGCCCTTCTGTGTACTGGATTAGTAATCATTAATATTCTAGGGCACTTCTGTGTACTTGATTAGTAATCATTAATATTCTATGGCCATTCTGTGTACTGGATTAGGAATCATTAATATTCTAGGGCCCTTCTGTGTACTGGATTAGTAATCATTAATATTCTAGGGCCCTTCTGTGTACTGGATTAGTAATCATTAATATTCTAGGGCCCTTCTGTGTACTAGATTAGTAATCATTAATAGTCTAGGGCCCTTCTGTGTACTGGATTAGTAATCATTAATATTCTAGGGCCCTTCTGTGTACTGGATTAGTAATCATTTATGTTCTAGGGCCCTTCTGTGTACTGGATTAGTAATCATTAATATTCTAGGGCCCTTCTGTGTACTGGATTAGTAATCAATAATATTCTAGGGCCCTTCTGTGTACTGGATTAGTAATCATTAATATTCTAGGGCCCTTCTGTGTACTGGATTAGTAATCATTAATATTCTAGGGCCCTTCTGTGTACTTGATAAGTAATCATTAATATTCTAGGGCCCTTCTGTGTACTGGATTAGTAATCATTAATATTCTAGGGCCCTTCTGTGTACTTGATTAGTAATCATTAATATTCTAGGGCCCTTCTGTGTACTGGATTAGTAATCATTAATATTCTAGGACCCTTCTGTGTACTTGATTGGTAATCATTAATATTCTAGGGCCCTTCTGTGTAATTGATTAGTAATCATTAATATTCTAGGGCCCTTCTGTGTACTGGATTAGTAATCATTAATATTCTAGGGCCCTTCTGTGTACTTGATTAGTAATCATTAATATTCTAGGGCCCTTCTATGTACTGGATTAGTAATCATTAGTATTCTAGGGCCCTTCTGTGTACTAAATTAGTAATCATTAATATTCTAGGGCCCTTCTGTGTACTTGATTAGTAATCATTAATATTCTAGGGCCCTTCTATGTACTGGATTAGTAATCATTAATATTCTAGGGCCCTTCTGTGTACTAAATTAGTAATCATTAGTATTCTAGGGCCATTCTGTGTAATTGATTAGTAATCATTAATATTCTAGGGCCATTCTGTGAACTGGATTAGTAATCATTAATATTCTAGGGCCCTTCTGTGTAATTGATTGGTAATTATTAATATTCTAGGGCCCTTCTGTGTACTGGATTAGTAATCATTAATATTATAGGGCCCTTCTGTGTTATTGATTAGTAATCATTAATATTCTAGGGCCCTTCTGTGTACTGGATTAGTAATCATTAATATTCTAGGGCCCTTCTGTGTACTGGATTAGTAATCATTAATATTCTAGGGCCCTTCTGTGTAATTGATTGGTAATCATTAATATTCTAGGGCCCTTCTGTGTACTGGATTAGTAATCATTAATATTCTAAGGCCCTTCTGTGTACTTGATTAGTGATCATTAATATTCTAGGGCCCTTCTGTGTACTGGATTAGTAATCATTAATATTCTAGGGCCCTTCTGTGTACTTGATTAGTAATCATTAAATATTCTATGGCCCTTCTGTGTACTGGATAAGTAATCATTAATATTATAGGGCCCTTCTGTGTACTTGATTAGTAATCATTAATATTCTAGGGCCCTTCTGTGTACTGGATTAGTAATCATTAATATTCTAGGGCCCTTCTGTGTAATTGATTAGTAATCATTAATATTCTAGGGCCCTTCTGTGTACTGGATTAGTAATCATTAATATTCTAGGGCCCTTCTGTGTACTGGATTAGTAATCATTAATATTCTAGGGCTCTTCTTTGTACTGGATTAGTAATCATTAATATTCTAGGGCCCTTCTGTGTACTTGATTAGTAATCATTAATATTCTAGGGCCCTTCTGTGTACTGGATTAGTAATCATTAATATTCTAGGGCCCTTCTGTGTTATTGATTAGTAATCATTAATATTCTAGGGCCCTTCTGTGTACTGGATTAGTAATCATTAATATTCTAGGGTCCTTCTGTGTACTTGATTAGTAATCATTAATATTCTAGGGCCATTCTGTGTACCGGATTAGTAATCATTAATATTCTAGGGCTCTTCTTTGTACTGGATTAGTAATCATTAATATTCTAGGGCCCTTCTGTGTACTTGATTAGTAATCATTAATATTCTAGGGCCCTTCTGTGTACTGGATTAGTAATCATTAATATTCTAGGGCCCTTCTGTGTACTGGATAAGTAATCATTAATATTATAGGGCCCTTCTGTGTTATTGATTAGTAATCATTAATATTCTAGGGCCCTTCTGTGTACTTGATTAGTAATCATTAATATTCTAGGGCCCTTCTGTGTACTTGATTAGTAATCATTAATATTCTAGGGCCCTTCTGTGTACTTGATTAGTAATCATTAATATTCTAGGGCCCTTCTGTGTACTGGATTAGTAATCATTAATATTCTAGGGCCCTTCTGTGTACTTGATTAGTCATCATTAATATTCTAGGGCCCTTCTGTGTACTGGATTAGTAATCATTAATATTCTAGGGCCCTTCTGTGTACTGGATTAGTAATCATTAATATTCTAGGGCCCTTCTGTGTACTTGATTAGTAATCATTAATATTCTAGGGCCCTTCTGTGTACTTGATTAGTAATCATTAATATTCTAGGGCCCTTCTGTGTACTTGATTAGTAATCATTAATATTCTAGGGCTCTTCTTTGTACTGGATTAGTAATCATTAATATTCTAGGGCCCTTCTGTGTACTGGATTAGTGATCATTAATATTCTAGGGCCCTTCTGTGTACTTGATTAGTAATCATTAATATTCTAGGGCCCTTCTGTGTACTTGATTAGTAATCATTAATATTCTAGGGCCCTTCTGTGTACTGGATTAGTCATCATTAATATTCTAGGGCCCTTCTGTGTACTTGATTAGTAATCATTAATATTCTAGGGGCCCTTCTGTGTACTGGATTAGTAATCATTAATATTCTAAGGCCCTTCTTTGTACTGGATTAGTAATCATTATTATTCTATGGCCCTTCTGTGTACTGGATTAGTAATCATTAATATTCTAGGGCCCTTCTGTGTAATTGATTGGTAATCATTAATATTCTAGGGCCCTTCTGTGTAATTGATTAGTAATCATTAATATTTTAGGGCCTTTCTGTGTACTTGATTGGTAATCATTAATATTCTAGGGCCCTTCTGTGTACTGGATTGGTAATCATTAATATTCTAGGGCCGTTTTGTGTATTTATTTTCACGCATATATGACATTTAAAAAAAATCCTTTTAAAATGTCGATAATTGTTACACTGCCAGCATTGTGTAAAACCAATTATGCAAACGGTCTATACGTTTTTTCCTACAAACAGATTTAGAAACTCTTTTGTTAAAAACACAAGATTATGTAATAAAAAAGTACACTAAAGGCGTTTAACCACTTATTAGAAAAACTGCCATTGTACTTTGCCAAGAATTTAGCGTATATTCCTTCATAAATACATTTTCGTGTAGAACGATTTTATATAAAAATAAAAGTACATTTGTATTACTTAAGTCTAACTAGCTATTAATCAACACTTTTACTGCATTTTACACCAATCGGATAACAGAACCTACTTAAACAAGGGTTTGTTGTACCTAGGTTGATGTTATCTCTCCAGAAGTTCTATGGTCGGCACCACGACTTAATTGATCGTTACGGGAAATCAGTGTCTCAAATACGATCTGACATTTTCGCTGAGTCATAGGTAGTGTTTCCTATTCCTGGATTTGACTTTTCAATGACAATGAGTAACTCGACGGGTGTCTAATTAGAGGCAAGCACTGCTTACTCGTCCGGATCACCCGAGTGCACCCATGGTTTTTATTGCGTTCGGGTTACTCTCTGTCTGTGTTTTATGTTTTTGATTTTTGTGTTGTGTTTGTCTATATCCGGATTTGTAACTGTCCCTTGGTTTTTGGCTCTTGTTGTTCGGTCGGGTTTCTTTGCTACTTTCATACTGCTTTGCGGGTCATGGTGATAATACCAGGGGATATCATGTACTATTCTTATAATGTCTTTAGCTTCTTAGCAGTAGCTCGATCACTTCGATGATATAAGACAACAGTTGTTTGTAAAAATATCTATATGCGGATATGAATGTGTATAAAGAATTTATCCCCGTTTTAAAAGAGTTTAAAAAATTACCTTTTATAGGTACTTTGGGAACTCAACGGCGGGCGGCGTTAAGTAACTTTTTTTCATTATCAAAAAGAGTTTGCTTGAAATTTGATACAAATCACGCTTTTTTACAACATTTAAAATTTGGTGCCGAATGTTTTGCAGTGGCGTCATAGTTGATGTCGTTGTCTGTTAAACTAGATATATTTTGTTTCTGCTGAAGGTTTCATCATCCTGTAAATGACGCAAACCAATTACCATTTCTAATATAATAGCATCTTACGTACGTTTGTGCAACACCCGGGTATATGACAAAGCAACGCCCGGGTATATTGGTTTTGTAAAGACGTGTAACTGACCAATCAAATTCCAGGAATAATACAGATACGAGTATATGCTTATTGTGACGTCTTTGTTAAGTACAAACATCTACAAATGGCTGCCAAACATAAAAACAAGAAATGACTTAAATATCTGATGAGAAAAAGTATCAAATCCCTGGTGGAAGGTCGATTCAAGAAATTGTCAAATCCGCAGACAAAGATATATGTGTGCCCAATATCTCGGCGGAGCCTCAGGATGGACACTCTATCCTTGTCCTTGGGTTAAACATTTTCTTTCTGGTCTTTCAACTTGTAATAGATATAAATAACTTATAGAGATCTCGTATATCTCGTAAACAGCATATCTTGCTCAGTTTAACTAGATAGCGGTCATTTACGGAATATTTTAAATCACTGATATCTTGATATCTTGATAAAAGTATTTAACACCGAGATATAATTAGATAACTAATATAAGTAATTATATAATTAATACCGAGAAAGTTACTAGATAACCTTTCTTCATGTTTTGAAAATTGTGAAGCGCGGGGTATCAATAAGTGAGCATTGATCACATTGTTTTTAAGCTTTGACATTCACGTACATCGTCATAAAATCAAACGTCCACGTCTACGGAACCAGTATTAAGACCGATCAGTTCGAGGACCATAATTAACAGATTACGATAGCATAATATTCGTCCAAGAAGACCAGTGATCTGTTTTGTTTTGCCAATTACAGGATTGGCACAACGTCATGTCAACTTTATGTTCCATTAAAAGTTTTGTTTCCGCCTTGACAGCATCGGAAGCCGCTCTGGAACCTCTGGAACAAATCGGCGGCAAAGGTGAAAGCCGATCAATCTTTTATAACACGAGGACGTATTATGACGTTGAAAGTAAAATTGGCCCAACACTAGTAAACATTTTAAATAACATTTTCAAGCTTTCCTAGCTAATTTAGTGTAATCAGTGAGGCATCGTGTTGATTACATTGATATGAATACGGGTCTTGGCCGCTCATGCTTTTACAAATTAAGATAAAATATTATGCATGAAAATTGTATACTATAAATAATATCAAATAAACAATGTTGCCTTTCCATGATTGGTGCTGCGCGTTTATTGTTATTATTAATTCAATCGGTTATTCTTTAGGTAAAATCGCCTGCTTACTCAAATACCCTATACTAAATGCCAACCCCTTTTGGAAAAATTTGTTTGCTTGCATCTTTTCATTATTCTATATTTTAACATTTTATTACGAAAATTCAGAAGAAAATATGTAGATACAATAACCTGTCCATGTTTTAAAATATGCCTCTGTTGTTAAGTTGTTACAAATCGTCCTTGACATTTGCTACGGGAATTTTACATAATAAGTCAGCCATTTGTGTCTCTAAAGGGACCTTACAATGTTTACAAATATTCGTCTGCTTTCGTGACGTTCAATGGAATTCGGACAATCCGCGAGACTTTTCCCGCCTTAACTGCAGACGACATCACGCGAAGGATTTTGAGTAGACAACAATCAATTGTTCCTAAAGTACACTTCCGTTCTAATTAAGGTCAAATTTTAGTATGGAAAATCGCCCTTTCAATATTAAAAAAAACTGAACTATTATTTCAAAACGCTTATTATCTCGAGGAAATAATTATTGATTTCAAAAAGTAGTTTTCTTGATCTACAAATTGAGCGGTAAGCAGTTTTCTTTTTTCACGCAAAAAACCCTCTCCACAATACGTCAATACTTAGTATAAATGGGTAGAAGTGATGTCAAACAAACATACCAAATATAACAAGGTATATTGATTGCATAGATAGTGTATTTAGAAATTTTATTTGATGTAAAAGGCAAATGTTAATATTTCTAACATTAATATTTAACTTTCAGCGCTTGATTGTGTAGTGACATGGACAGGAAGCGAGTACAACGGAACTATCAACGTTACTCAATCTGGATACACTTGTCAGCGATGGAACAGCCAAAGACCGCATGGGCACATATTCACATCGTTAGTATCGGAGGAAAACTACTGTCGCAACCCTGATGACAGTTTCTTTCCATGGTGCTATACTACAAATCATAATGTCACATGGGAATATTGTAATATATCGTATTGCCGTAAGTTTATTGTTAAATAAGTTAATAAATGAAGGAAATTGTTATTATTAGTGTGAAAAATACATGACTATCTCCGCAAAACCCCGGTCTGTAATTGAGCTTAATTATCAACAGGACGATTTTGTGTATTAGCGTTACTGACA
Source organism: Limnoperna fortunei (assembly GCA_944474755.1). Lineage (NCBI taxonomy): Eukaryota > Metazoa > Mollusca > Bivalvia > Mytilida > Modiolidae > Limnoperna > Limnoperna fortunei. The sequence goes on along the minus strand of OX104122.1, from coordinate 64,375,803 downwards.
TACCTTCGAAATCGATGGATTTTCTTTTATAATTAAAAATAAACATATTAGCAGAAATTTGTCAATAATCAATATAATATTTTCATTAAAATATTGTCCCTTTATACTTAACAATTATTTTGAGCACATATTTTATGAATGGATTGGCAAACAATGAGTCGGTTTTCCAACAGGGACCACGCTGCCAGGGTCGAACTGCTCAGCGCTTACACATGTGGCGGATAATGGATATACATGTAATACAAAAAACACTTGGCCAGGACCATAGTGGATGAATTTTGTATAGAGCCACTCTCGTTGAACACGAAAGATCCATGTGATTGGGGTGTCCGTCCGTCCGTCCGTCCGTCCGTCCTCGTCCGTCTGTAACTATCTCTTATGGTCAACAAAACCCATACCACTGAATGGAATTTAATATAACATACAGGAATCTTTGTCACATAGTGCCAATGGGATCAGATATTTAACATTTTGATCGGAATGCTACATAGGGTTTCCCAAAGAAAAAACATGTATGGACTTTAACAAATGGAGCAACCAATCTTTTATCCAAAACTACACTAACACAGCTAATTTGATCAAATTTTACAGAATCTTTATCGAGTAGTGCCTTTGTGCATCTGATATTGAACATTTTGATTTTGTTCGCAATGATATTCGGGGTTTCCAGTAGAAAAACATTAAGTTTGTTATCGACTCAAGGGGTAAAAATCTCTTAGTAGCGAACATCATCTACACCACTGAATGGAATTTGATACAAAATTAAGTATCTTTGTTAATTGTTGCCATAGTGCACCTTATATGTAACATTTTGATCTGAATGATTGTCGTTCTTTTACATAGGGGGTACTTGTTTTGTGTTATCAACTCCTTCTAGAGTTTTCTACCGTGATGATTTGAAAATTGGGAAGCGGGGGTATCAATAAGTGATCATTGCACACAGTATTTTGTTAGCGTTGACATTTACGTAAATGAGACTCAATTTAAACGTCCATGCGCACTAAGACGTCGCCAGGATAACCATATTCGTTACCAGTTTCCAACTACTTATAACAGCTAGATCCATTCCAGGATTAAGACCGACTAGCTCGAAGACCTATGGAACAGATTGCGATAGCACAATATTCGTCCAAGAAGACCAGTGATATGACTTGTTTTACAGCTGAGTCATCAAGTGACACGACTAGCACGGTCTTGACATTTACGCTTCTGCTTACAGGATTGGCACAACGTTATGTTGACGTTATGTTCCACCACAAATTTATTTCCGCCTTGAAAGTATCGGCGGCCGCTCTAGAACACATCGGCGTCAGGTGAAAATTACGCTGATCCATGTGTTATTTAACGACCGTCATTTAGCACAGGAAGTGTTGTATGTTACATGTAAATTAACCCAGCACTAGTAAACATTTTAAATAATATTCCCCAAGCTTTCCTGGTTAATTAAGTGTAAACAGTGAGGCATTGTGTTGATTACATCGATATGAATATGGGTCATACCCGCTAATGATTTTACACAAATTATTCATGAAAATTTTAAACTGTAAATAATAACAATGTTGTTATTCTATGTTTGGTACAGTGTTATTATTTAATTAAAAGTTATTCTTCTGGTGATATCGTCAGCCTACCACAATACCCTAAATGGATAGAAATCAAAAATACAACACAGTTCCAGGCAAACAAAATTCTACTACTCCTGCCGCGCGTTTCGTCTATTCAAGACTCACCAGAGGCGCTCTACACAAAAGATTGAAAATGCCAAACACAATATAAAGGGGTAAAGCATAGAGCAATAAAACCAAAATATGCCGAACTGAAAACCAAATTATGAATAAGATCAACCTATGCCTGGGGTGGGATGGATCGTAGGGTTTTGACAATTTTGTAATTTACAGAAACAATTGCATGGCTTTGATGTGTTCTTTGACACAAAAGTGTTGAGTCCGGAGTGGGCTAACCTCGGGGAATTAAAACTCCACCAGCAGCGCTTACCATCAAGAATGTGAGAATCAAAACTCCACCAGCAGAGCTAACCATCGCGGATGTTAGATATCAAAACTACAACAAAGTTCCATGCAAAATATTTTGCTACGCCTTACGCGCGTTTCGTTTATTCAAGACTCATCAGAGACGCTCTACTCAAAGACAAATAAAGCGATGGAAAACAAACATACAAATTTTACAAGTTTGAACAAAGGAATTAAAATAGAACGGTTGCATACAAAAGCATGACAAAGTATATTGATTGCTTAGATTGTGATTTTTGTAATTTAATTTAATGTAAAGGCACATTTCGATATTTTTTACATAAATTTTCAATTTTCAGCTATTGAATGCAAAGTTACCCCGACAGGAACCGATTACAAAGGAACTGTCAGCGTTACTAGCTCTGGATACACTTGTCAGCGATGGGACAGCCAAACACCACATAGTCACACATTCACATCGTTAGTATCAGAGGAAAACTACTGTCGCAACCCTGATGACCATAACCTTCCTTGGTGCTTTACTACAAATCCCGAGGTCTTATTGGAGTATTGTAATATATCAAATTGTCGTAAGTTTACTGTTGAAAAAGTTTATAAATGAAGGAATTTGTTATTGTTAGTGTAAAACGGACATGACTATTTCCGCAAAACCTCGGTCTATAATTAATCGAAATCATCAACAGGACTATGTTGTGTATTAGCACTTCATAGCTACGTTACTGGACATACCTTCGAAATCGAGGGATTTTCTTTTATATTTAAAAATAAACATAAATATATATAGCTATATAAAAGATTTGGCCGAGGAGTCTAAATCGCTGGATATAGTGCATACGAATGGGTGCCACAATGTCACAACGGTGTGAGTTCGAATACGCTGAGGGACAGTATTAACATCTAATTCTAACAGTGTTTGTCTTAAGTGGTAGTCTTAAGTAGACGAACGCGCGTCTGGCGTAATGAATTTGCCACCTTTTATTACATCTTGTTGGAATATTTGAGCAAAGCCAAGTAACAGCACGGCGCGTCCGCGGTTATATATTTATGATATTAACCCTGAATTTCTGATGATTTAGAAATCTGCTGGATAGATATATGTTTGTCACGTTTGTTTATCTATATAAGCAGAAATTTGTCAACAATCAATATAATATTTTCATTAAAACATTGTCCTATTATAGTGAACTACCAATTTTGATGACATATTTCAAGAATTGATTTGTAAACAATGAATCGGGTTGCAACGGGGACCATGCTGAAAGGGTCCTACTGCTCAGCGCTTACACAGATGGTGGATAAGGGATATAATACAACATGCGACATGATATTTAACAAATTTGATCGGAAAAATATGAACTTGGTCATCGACATAAAGTGTACCCATCTCTTTTCCGCAACTCCACCTACACCACTGAATAGAATCTAATCGGACTTTCACATTATATTTTATCGAGAAATGCCATTGTGCATCCGATATTGAACATTTTGATCGCAATGCCATGCAGGATTTCCCGTAGAAAAAACATGTACTTTGTCATTAACAACGGGAACCCATCTTTAATCCGCAACTCCACCTACACCACTGAATGGAATTTGATACAACTTCCCACATAAAAATATGGACTAACGGTTCTTTTACGTAGGGTTATTTGTTTTGTGTAATCAGCTTCTACAGATTTCCACCCAGATGTTTTGAAAACTAGAAAACTGTGTATCAATTAGTGAGAATTGCTCAGTTTTTCTAGTTTAGACATTTACCTTCATCGCTCTAAATTGAAATGTCTACGCGTTCGCACGCGTCGCCAAGACAACCATATTTGTAACCATGTTAAAACGTCGTTTAACAGCAAGATTAAGTCCAGGATTGAGACCGATAAGTTCAAGTACCGTAAAAAACAAATTGCGATAGCACAATATTCGTCCAAGAAGACCAGCGATATGCCTTGTTTTACATCATCGTCATCTAGTTACGTGACTATCGGCGTTAAGGTGAACTTTACGTCGATCAATGTGTTATTTGACGACAGTGTGTCAGCGGCAGAATTGTTATTACGTTGCCGGGAAAAGGCCTACCATTATTAAATATTTATAATAATATTCCCCAAGCTTTCCTGGCTAATTAAGTTCAATCAGTGAGGCATCGTGTTGATTGCATTGAAGTCAATACTCGCTCATGGTTTTACATATAAAGAAACAAATTATGCATGAAAATTACAAACTGTAAATAAGATAAAATAAACAATGGTGTCTGTAACCTACTTACAGTGTTATTTTTTTATGTCTAATCGTTTGCCTACTTCAGTACACCAAATGGGTAGACGTCGCCACTGATGAGTCCTGATTAGATGAAACGCGCGTCTGGCGAAGGGAAAATTCCTTTTGTTAACCTTGGTATCTTTGACGCCATTATATTTGCAACCACTGGGTCGATGCCTCTGCTGGTTGACTGTTGGTCCCCAAGCGTATCACCATCTCAGTAGTCACACTTCGGTGCTGACAGGAAATTCTTTGATTCTAACAGTGATAAAGTCATTGCCTAAATTTACTGACTGGAAATTTCAGAAAACATTTTAATTCTAAGGGTTTTTTTCTATTTCAAGGGGTAGATAGCCTTAACCTGGTTTGATCTAACGTTTTAGAATTTTGGTGATAAAAGCTCTACAACATCTTAATCATTTGGATTATTACATATTATTTGGGTTTGAACGCCACTGATGAGTCTTGATTAGACGAAACGCGCGTCTGGCGAATGGAATTTTTTTGTTAACCTTGGTATCTTTGACGACATCATATTTGCAACCACTGGGTCGATACCTCTGCTGGTGGACTGTTAGTCCCCGAGGGTATAACCAGCCCAGTAGTCACACTTAGATGCTGACAGGAAAATCATTGATTCTAACAGTGATAAAGTCATTGCCTAAATTTACTGACTAGAAATTTCAGAAAACATTTTAATTCTAAGGGTTTTTTCTATTGGAAGGTGTAGATAGCTTTAACCGGATTTGATATAACGTTTTGAAATTTTGGTGATAAAAGCTCTACAACATCTTAATCATTTGGATTTTTACATATTATTTGGGTTTGAGCGCCACTGTTGAATCTTGATTAGATGAAACGCGCGTCTGGCGAAGGAAAATAATTTTTTGTCAACCTTGGTATCTTTGACGACATCATATTTGCAACCACTGGGTCGATACCTCTGCTGGTGGACTGTTAGTCCCCGAGGGTATAACCAGCCCAGTAGTCACACTTAGATGCTGACAGGAAAATCATTGATTCTAACAGTGATAAAGTCATTGCCTAAATTTACTGACTAGAAATTTCAGAAAACATTTTAATTCTAAGGGTTTTTTCTATTGGAAGGTGTAGATAGCTTTAACCGGATTTGATATAACGTTTTGAAATTTTGGTGATAAAAGCTCTACAACATCTTAATCATTTGGATTTTTACATATTATTTGGGTTTGAGCGCCACTGTTGAATCTTGATTAGATGAAACGCGCGTCTGGCGAAGGAAAATAATTTTTTGTCAACCTTGGTATCTTTGACGACATCATATTTGCAACCACTGGGTCGGTGCCTCTGCTGGTGGACTGTTAGTCCCCGAGGGTATAACCAGCCCAGTAGTCACCCTTCGGTGCTGACAGTAAAATCATTGATTCTAACAGTGATAAAGTCATTACCTAAATTTACTGACTAGAAATTTCAGGAAACATTTTAATTCTAAGGGTTTTTTTCTATTTCAAGGTGTAGATAGCCTTAACCGGATTTGATATAACGTTTTGAAATTTTTGTGATAAAAGCTCTACAACATCTTAATCATTTGGATTTTTACATATTATTTGGGTTTGAGCGCCACTGATGAGTCTTGATTAGATAAAACGCGCGTCTGGAGAAGGAAAATTTTTTTTGTTAACCGTGGTATCTTTGACGACATTTTATTTGTAAACAAACAAACCGAAGTCTATAAGTTTATTGAAAACAAATTAAATTAGAACGTTCGCATGAAATGCATAACAAAGTATATTAATTGTTACGATCGTGTTTTTAGTAATTAAATTTGATGTAAAAAGCAAATGTTTATATTTCTACCATAAATATTCAATTTTTCAGCGCCTGATTGCAAAGTTACATCGGCAGGAAGCGAGTACAAAGGAACTGTCAACGTTACTCAATCTGGATACACTTGTCAGCGATGGGACAGCCAAACACCACATAGTCACAAATTACTATGGATGAAATCAGAGGAAAACTACTGCCGCAACATGGATAACAGTGACGATCCATGGTGCTTTACTACAGACCCCAAGGTCAGATGGGACTCCTGTAATATATCCTTTTGCCGTAAGTGTACTGTTAAACTAGTTTAGAAATGTAAGAAATTGTTTATTATAGGAGAAATACGTTCATGACAATCTCTGCAAATTTCGGGGCTGTAATTAAGCGTAATCATCAACAGGACGATTTTGTGTAATAACACATCATAGCTACCTTACCGGACATACCTTCAAAATCGAGGGATGTTCTTTTATAGTTAAAAATAAACATATATAGAGAGAATGTAAACAGTCAGTATAATATTTTTAATTAACCCATGTTCCTATTCCAGTGAAAAATCTTTTGTGATCACATATTTTATAAATGAATTGTTAAACAATGCATAGGTTTGTCAGCTGGGACCATACTGGGTCCTACTGCTCAGGGCGTATACAAGTGGCGAAAAGACATACCCTGTTGTTATTGAAATAAAGGATTATAAAAATAACTCTGACCAGTACCAAAGAGTTTAGAGAGCCACGATCCTTGAACGCAAAACACCCTATTTGTAGTTATCTATCAGACTATTCTCAATTTTGCCACTAAAAAACTTTATTGTCCGTCCCTACACAATCTTCCATACTTTTTCGGTGACTGTTAAAACCTCTGTTAAATCTTTCCGCAGCAGTTTTACAGTAATATCATGAAAGAACAGAACATGTGTTGCATATTGTTATACTATATAAACTACTGGACTGGATTATAACAGGTCCAGAACACCAGTCAGACATGTCAACCAAATCAAAAACACAATCACAAATATGTAATATCAATTCAAGTCCTGGTGAGTTTTTAAACACGTGAAACTGTCGAGGTTGTTAACGTTAAAGTCTTCTTGGCTAATTGTAAAACAAAACCGAAAGTGCTGCTCTTGCGATATATTAGACATGAGAAACTTACGTTTACTTGTAATACAGAAACCGCACAGAAAGGCTAAAGTGTAAATTAAAGTTAATTTACTGGACCCAACTTGTTTAATTTGTTTATGTTACAATTAACCTATTATTATTCACAACCGTTAGGTCGACTCTTTGTGATGGAATAAAACATCACGCTAGAACATAATGGAATACAATAAATGATGGTAATACCAAAATATAGAACATGATGAAACTGTCAAAGAAGACAATCCACAAATCAAATCCTAGATACCTGGAAACTACAGAAACAACAACCAAAAATATAGTAACTACAGCAATGTTCCTGACTTGGTACAGTCATTTAAAATTTTTTTTTTGGAATGCCAAACCTCTCGCTCCATTACTGAAATACGTTAGGTCAGCCTCCTTAATGCCGAGTGCGTACGTAAAACGAACAACAGGAACCTATTGTATTAATGTATTTGTTTAACCCCTTGACCGCCTCACTCTCAACAGACACGCTAAATAAAGTAATAGTTAACTCAGATTATTTGTTGATCTTCAGTTTTTAAGAAAAGTCAGTTAGGTTTCATAAGTAAAATGCAGTAAATCAACAAATATATTGTACCAACATGTACATATCAGATATTGTGCAAAAATATTTTGGTACAATATTCTTCAAAATGTCAAATAAGGCATACACTTTACACTTCAGCAATTGACGGAGGCTACACCACATGGACAAGTTGGGACACGTGCTCACTGACATGTGGGGGAGGTACTCAAATTCGAACGAGGTCATGTACAAATCCAGCACCTCAGTATGGCGGAGTATGTTCAGGGGCTGCTTCAGAATCACAGAATTGTAATACTAATTCATGTCCTGGTAAGTTATTAAACAAATGTGATACTGTCGAGGTTGTTAACGTTATAGTCTTCTTGGCTAATTGTTTAACCAAACCGTTAGTGCTGCTCTTACGATATATTAGACAAGAGAAACTAACTTTTACTTGAAATACAGAAACCGCAAAGAAACGAAAAAGTGCAAATTAAAGTTAATTTACTAGACCCTACTTGTTTAAGTAGTAAATGTTAGAATTAAGCTATTATTATTCACAACCGTTATGCCGACTGTTTGTTAAGTTAATAAAACATCGCGTTAGAACATAATGGAACAAAATAAATGATGGTAATACCAAAATACAGAACACAGATGAAACTGTCAAAACAGACAATCACAAATCAAAGTCCTAGTTACCGGCAAACTACAGAAACAACAACCAAAAATATAGTAACTACAGCAATGGTCCTGACTTGGTACAGTCGTTTAAAAATTGTGTGTTAACCCAGGTTTTATGGAATGCCAAACCTCTCGCTTCCATTACTAAAATACGTTAGGTCAGCTTCCTTAATGCTGAGTGCGTACGACAAACGGACAAACAAGAACCTATTGTATTAATGTATTTGATTAACCCTATGACCCCCTCACTCTCAACAAACACACTATCTAATGTAATAGTTACATCAGATTTTTTCTTGATCTTCAGTTTTTAAGAAAAGTCAGTTAGGTTTCATAAGTTTAATGCAGTAAATCAACAAATATATTGTACCAACATGTACATATCAGATATTGTGCAAAGATATTTTGGTACAATTTTCTTCAAACCTGTCAAATAAGGCATATGCTTAACACTTCAGCAATTGACGGAGGCTACACCACATGGACAAGTTGGGACACGTGCTCGGTTACATGTGGAGGAGGTACGCAAGGTCGAACGAGGTCATGTACAAATCCAGCACCTCAGTATGGAGGAGCACAATGTTCAGGAGTTGCTTCAGAATCACAGAATTGCAATACTAATTCATGTCCTGGTATGTTATTTAACATATGTGAAATGGTCGAGGTTGTTTACGCTAACTAATGTAAAGTAACTTCAGATTATTTCTTGATCTTCAGTTTTTAAGAAAGTCTGTAACTTTTCATACGTTTATCGCAGTAAATCATGGAATATTTAGTGGCAAAATGTACATATCAGATAATGCGCAACCATATTTTTATTCCAAATATTCTAATAAAATGTTGTCAAAAATAGCTAGGTGATAATTTTTTTATGCCAGACGCGCGTTTCATCTAATGCTTTTTCGCGATAATTACACCATGATGAAGACCGTTTAAACAATTTGTAAACCACTAAAATTACGTCTTAGAGCATTTTTGAATTACATATTTTCCAATACAATTTACTATGTAGCCAGTTATATACTTGTGTTACAGTTGATGGAGCTTGGGGTTCCTGGAGTTCATGGGGAACTTGCTCAGTAACTTGTGGCAATGGACAATTGTCACGGTCAAGGAATTGTTCAGATCCGGATCCACAAAATGGCGGCCTACCTTGTTCTGGAAATTCTAGTAGCTTTACATCATGTATTCAAGAGTTTGGTTTTCAATGTCAGGGTTCAGCCAGTCGTAAGTACAGTTATGTGCAGTCCTAACATAAAATTTACTTGAACCAGTCCAAATCTCTGTTCAAAATCTCTGCTTTTCAGACAAAACAGTCAATTTGACCACTTTGATAGGACAACATTTTATCCAAATCCCTGCCTTAAATATTGTCAAATTTTCTGCTTTGCTCAAATTTACATAAACGATCAAAATCTCTGTCTATCAACTTCTTGGTCATTTTTAATCGCAACAGTACTGTGAACATTGCACTTTCTCCTGTAGAGAAATCCCAATAGCGACCTATATCAAAGTCAGAAATTGTATATTTGTTCAGGTCAATATCTGGTTAGATCTACCCAGGAAACCAGTATTCATCGAGTCCGAATGAGGTTGAATCGACTTAACCATTTAATATCGATATGCACACATCGTCGGAAACCCACGTCCTATCGCGCTCTCTCTATTCTATAACTTACCGAAAGGATAAGATAACTAGATTATCATGTCCTCAGTAACGTAAAATGCTGTCTCTGAAGCCATGATGGCTGAGTGGTCTCAGTAGCTACCTCTTACTATTAATCTCCGGCTTTTCGGCCCTAGTGTTGCGAGTTTGGGCATTGTTTGATTGACAGGTAATTAATTGACAAGAGTTCGGCCAAACACATAAATCGAATATAAACGAGTTGTTCTGTTTCTATGCCTTGTAAATCTTATTATACCTTTCTTTTTATTTATTTCAGTGCCGGTTTTGTACCCTTTGTTGATTGCTGCCCTTACTACTTTGTCAGTTGCAGCTGCAATATTTGGAGTCAATTCATAAAAACAAAACTGTTATAACTTGGTTTTATTTGTAATAAATACATACAAACTACACAAAGTGGGGCTTTATATAAACCGTTCTGACATTTTATTTCTTTTCATGGAATTGAGATAGTAGTAGCTATAATGGATCTTTGTATTATGGTTGATTCATCAGTCGCTTTTTAAACTTCTCTTAAATGTTCATGCTTATAACGTTGTGCTACTTTCATGATTTACGTCATTGTTTTCATTTTGTTACTCTCAAATATATTTCTATGTTATTATATTATACATTGAATTCTATAATTAAATAAATTGACATTCAATCAAGTGTTGTCATTATTAAATTTAAAAATTGCAAATTCAATGATGATTCAACATGGGTCCTCCGAAGTAACGTTAATTAACAGATTTCGAGTATTTTGAACAACCTCATCTTGTTTCGTTTTTGCTACTGATTGGCAAATGCTTTAAAGGATCCAATATCAAATATAGTAAATTAAATATCTAATATGAGGAGTTAACTAGAGTTGCATACGCAAGGCGATAGTGCACGAATGCGAACATATATCTGTATTAATCCACCGGTACGGTGAACAGAAGACATGCAAGCGCATGCAATAGCTAAACAAATACAAATTATTTCTAGTTTTTATCAATTATGTAGCCGTCTAGCGGATACAATTCTGTAGCTCCTTTTATAAGGACGGAGCTACGAAAAGGTCCCATTACGGAGCAAGCCGGGATTGATTCACACCCGGGGTTTTTATGCATATAATAACCTATTAAGCTATCCCTTAAATTTGCTACGTACTTTTTAATTTCTTTGAAGTTTAACTGATATTTCTACAACGCAGAACTGTAGTTTTACATTTTATTCGTAATCGTGGCATTGTTGTCAAAATTTGAATTACTGAATTGCATTATTTCTGAATCAATTTGGTTAAAATGATCATCCGGTCAAGTTTTCCCGAATTTATTGCATTAGCTGGGATCAAATTTTTACCGATACGATTCTACAATTCCACACTCCACAATTAAAATTTTGTCAACAATGCCATGATAATGAAAAAGTGTTAAAATTATTTAATTAGACATTGTAGAAATTTAAGCTGAACGGCGTAGAACGAAAAAAAATATTAATTAAACAAAGGTAGCAGTTTAATAGCGGAAAATATGTATACATCCCAAGACTGTTTTCGCTCCATCACGAGTAATAAGACCTCTTTGTAGCTGCGTTCTAAAAAGAGCTACATTATTGTAGATAGCCGTCCAGCACTTCTATAAGGTTAAATTGTTTAAGGAGTGCTTCGGAAATTAAAAAAACAAAAATTTAGAATAATATATATATAATATATTTTTTTTTATTTCTACATATTCACATCCTAGCTATTATCCGCTCTAGTGAAAGTATCAACGACGGCTTTAGCTGATGTAAAATCGAGTCACCCGAGTAAATATGACGTCAGAAAAAACAACATCAGCTCGTGTAACAACGATTTATTAGAGTAAACAAGGATATCAGTACTTTAATATTAACACGTATTTCCCAGACCAAACAGTAGCATCTTTTTACCAGAAATCTTGCTTATTTTAAGTTTATTTGAGACGAATTATCAAAAGTTGTAGATATTTGTGTGATAGTACAAACTCCCTTTTTATTTAGACTTGTCAATAAATTAAAGGTTTTCGTTTTGTACTTTGGTATTGTAGAAAATAGATTTATAACAAAAAATGATGCTTTTTTCGATTATACCTTGAGTTCATTTGGCACTGAAAAGGTCACATTCAGTAAAAACTACATGTGACTTGGCCGTTGTATTAAAGATTTATCTAATTATCTTTTTAGAAAACATATATTCTAATTCTGTTTGTTGCATATTTTTTTCTATCACAAGTGTTCTGTTGAAATAACAACACATTTTGATCGAAAATTTACAGATTCTGGGAAAATATTTGGTGAAAACCAATGTGCTTTTCGCCGCGTCCCTTTAGTTACTGAGTTTATCAACAAGTAAGTAATTGTTGTCTCCCCCATTGCTTATCCTAACTAATAGTTTCCCCCTGAAGTACTCATTCCTCTCAGGAATTATGGATATTTAGGCAGACAACATGATGATATCTTTGCATCAAATTTGTCATCAAAGGTATCTAACGCGATAGCATAATTTTTATTTCTGTCCTTAAAGTTACTGCCTTTTTAAGCTCTAATCATAAAAATGTAGAATCAAGCTTGTGACCAGTATTTCATCTAGTAATATAGTTGGTATACCAGGCTGATCCATTGGACCAGGGAGAATCCATTAAAAAAAATTAGAAATACCAATGAATATGTCCCTTGTGTTACTGTCCCTTTTGTTACCAAGAAAAATGTAACACAAGCATGACAAGTGACCTATTTTGTAACACAACGGACAAATTTATACTTTTCTCCTTTTTTAGAGATATAAATGATTTTCAATCACTACCATAATAAATAAAATATCGTTTATGAACATAATGAATACCAAAAGACGAATTTTAAAGGGAAAAAAACATGACCTTTACCTTTAGAGAAAATGTAACAAAAGTGACATATGAAGTAACAAAGTGGACAAAAAAATGCTTGTATGTAAATTGAATTATCCATGCAGGAATGCCATTTATTAACCGGAAACATATAAAACGACAAACATTTAAAACAGTATTAATATGTTTAATTGAACATATATAAACATGAATAAATAAATCTAACTTGAATGTGTATCTTATGCGACAACATCAGTAAAACAAGTGACATTTTTAATCAAAACTAGTTTATGATTTGTATACTCCAAACTTTTTTTAAGTAATTGTTTGAATGAAAATCACATATGAAAGAAACTGTTATATAAAGATTACACATTTTAGTAAATTTAGCGGACAAATCATTTATTACTTTATATTGGTAATACTTTTTTGTGTTAAGTTCTGGTTTTTTAATTATTTTTTAGCTGTCCGAGGACAAATTAACTATAGGTAAACTTTGCTAATAAAACTTATTAAAATAAAATGTATTGCCCTAGTTTGCAATGCAAGATATACGTTCGTGATAATTCAATGTTGTTCTATCTAGCGTTCTTCAAACTATCGTTAAGTGTTAATATACGCGCGCGCACTCGACATTCAAGACACCACCTATACGTTAAGGTCAGCCTCTTACTTAGAAATACTTGTTTGTGTACATGTACAAACTTATACGTTTTTCTAGATCCTGCGATCGGTATTCCGATTTTCTAGACCGCTCACTGCTGTTGACTACTAAACTACTCAAACAAGGATTTGTTGTACATAGGTTGATGTTATCTGTCCAGAAGTTCTATGGTTGTCACCATGACTGAATGATCGTTACGGGAAATCAATCGCTCAAATACGAACGGACGGCGGGTGTCTAATTAGAGGCAGACACTACTTAGTTACTCGTCAGGAGCACATGGTTTTTATTGGGTTCGGGTTACTCTCTTTCTGTGTTAAATTGGATTTGTATTTGTCCCTCGAATTTCGTCTCTTAATTAATTGTTGTTTGTTCGGTTTTCTCTATTTTCATACAACGCATAACTATATCTGTTTTTTGGAAAGGGTCTACATAACACATTTCATTGGCCTTTTGCAGTTAGAGATTAGTGTTGGTATCACAAGGAGAAAGTCATATAAACTATTTTTTAAACCTAAACTTGTCGGACAAAAGTATCAGGTTGATAGCGCAAGTTGGCAACTAGCTATGGACAAACTAAACTGACAGAAATAAGACATTTTGTCACTTGTGTTACAATAAGTCATTGTTGTTACACTTTATATTTCATAATGTAAAATAATTTAGAATATATTGAACCCAAACATGGGAATATCAAAAGGAATTAAAATTAAGTTTAGTTTAAACATAAAAAAATCTAATAATACTATTGTAAGAACGACAGAGTAAAACTTGTCCTTTTTGTTACTTCGTTTTGTCATTTGTGTTACTAACTCTTAATTTTTCATTTTGTGATGTTTAGATAAACTAAAATTTATCATGAAGATTGAAATTAAGATAAATTTGTGTGGAATATACATGTATATATACGTACAAAGTGTTCAAGTTTGATGAAAGCAGAATTTTCATATTTTTAACTGTTAATGTCATTAATGTTACTTTATGCGTTTTTGTGTTACCATATTTTCCTTTGTGTTACTGATCTTAAATTTGCAAACAAAAATTATTCCCTAAACTATATATTTGACCATTTGTTTTACAATATTTTATTTGGTAATACATTTCAATTACGTTATAAAATCTTGAAAGTCAATAAGTTGTCCTGTTTTAATTCTAAATAAAGGAACTTAGAAATGACCCTTTTGTATGGTTACATTCATATTGGGATAGAAAATTTATAAAATCGACTGGATGAGACATATAGCTTTGTTTATCAGAGTAACATTTTGCTATTCTTTGAAAAAAAGCTTTTACAAAGGTTTTCTTTAACAACGGTGTATAGTTAATTACTAAAAATGTTTTAGTTACACAAAGGACACTGCAAGCTAGCAAGGGGTATATTTTCTTATTTTTTGAAAATTTCAGAGTTCAAAGTAAATGTTTAGTATTTGTTTCAAACATTTGACTATCAGAATGTTTCATTTAAATAACATTTGAACACAAATGAGTTACTTCATTTTCCAAGAAAATAAAAATTAAATATTGACGTATTTTGATAATGACCCATAAATCATTACATAATACGCATGTTTGTTAGCATGTAATTAGCAACACTAAATTATACTAGCTCAACTACCTCAGACACTGCTAAATCATGCTGCTAGTTTTAATCAACACCCAATCAAATCTTTTCAAATGTACTAGCATAAAATATGAGCAATTTGTAGCATAAATTAACGTTTTATGCAAATTAGATCAACAGCACAAAATCAGCGTGCCTGATTAGAGCCCTTTTACTATAAATATGCAAATTATCTAACTAGCATGTTTTAACAAGAAATTAGTGCATATTTAGCAGGATATAGTACACATTCATGTATACTGTTGTAGCAAGAATCCATAATAAATTTAATGGATTTTTAGTTTGTTTGTAGTATATATTAAGCAATGAGTCGTCAAGATTCTAACGTGTATTAAGCGGGGTCTAAGAGGAATTCTTCACCAATTCAACAACATTTTAGCTCTTTTTTGTCTTCTTTGCACAGGATTTTCTCTGGATTGAATTTCTGTTTTTTTATGGGCAAACATTTTCAGAATCTGCATTCCTCAAACCCAATTGATGTGTTCTGGAGCAAACATTACTTGTATAAATAGAACAACTAAACCAAGGCTTAAAGACAATGATTTATTCCCTATGAAAACACATTAACAGTATGAATTATTTTAGCAACTGTTTGAAAACAAAAGAACATGCCTTTCTTTTCATATCATCTAAAGTCTAATATGTCACATCCCATTTTTTTGTCTTTTCATATAATTAACTTATGTTTCCTATATCTCTAGAACTAAAATTGTCTTGGTTGTCTTTTCGTGTTTTTCAGCCTACACGTGAATAACACTTTAAATAATGAATCGAGCCCTTTAAAATAGTTTGACACTGATGCCTGAAAAAATTAAATGTTAGAACACCTAAGCACAACACAATACAAAAAATGAAGCAACATATGATTTGCACATTGGTTTTACTGCCACCGGTATATATTGTATCTTAAATATTTGAGGTCGATCAATTTTGTAAACATTTTAAGCTTTTCCAACCAAAATAAAATTTGATCAAATATTTTTAATAATTGGACAGGTAAAAGAAAACATAAATATTAAATGACACCTGGCTAAATAGAAAAATCTACAATCATTTTTAATAGATTCTAGTAAGAATCCAGTTATTTACATTTACGACCATTTTCGGTGTTTTCAATGTTTTTCATTTAGTAAACGTAATTAAACTGAGACATGAATGTCAAAGTAATACACAACGCACAGCAGGTTATTAAAAACGTCACTAATTATTAACACGTATCAGTCTTAAGTAAGAAACAGATAAAGAAAGCCAGCAAACAATTTTACGTCGCAGAAACGTCGTTAAAATGTATGTTTTTGGTTGCAGTAACGTTACTTTATACGTTATTTTTACGAAAAAATTGATGGTTTTCTTAACGTCGCCTTAACGTTTGCAACCAATTTACGACGTTTAACAGACATTCACCAAACGTTACGAAAAAATCATGACGTACACCCGACATTTAGATTACGTATGATTTTGACGAAGATGTTCTGTAAACGTTGTCACAACATGAAAAATAATACATAACACGTTCCACAGACGTTTGTCTAACGTAATTGATTTTTGTTTGGTTTGGTTTGAATGGTGTTTAACGCCACTTTCAGCAATTTTTCAGCTATTTAATGGCGTCCAATTTTTATTGGGGGAGGAAGCCGGAGTACCCGGAGAGAACCCCTGACCTGCGGTAGGAAAACTGGCAATCGCTGTCAATTAAGATTGGAGTCGAGTACACCCTGCCTGCAGTGAAATTGAACCCGCAATCTCAGTGTTGACAGACCACGTGATCAATAGTAGACGAACTACCTTTACCACTCGGCCACCGAGGCCCCCCTAACGTAATTGAAACAAGCAATTGTTGCATATATGAAAAAAATGTCCTCCTGAAAATCACTGTTCCGTCTTTTTGTCGAAAGAAATATGTTAATAGCCGCATCGTATTCTTAACCACAACAATACATCTCTGATAGCCAACGTAAACATATGCAAGACATACCAACTGGTGAACATTGCAAGAATTCAAAGAACATATAAGAAGCTACATATAACTGCCTTTATGTCTTGAAAAGCTCTGCTGCAGGCTCAACCAAAATATACAGTAGGGTGAAATACAAAAGACGATTTTCAAAGGAAAAACGATGCAGATTACATGTTTAATTAAAATAGAAAAATAAATTAGTTTCCTATTTTGTATTGTTTAAATATTACAAGACAAAACAGTTAAATAAATAAATAAATAAATATATAATTAAATTAATAAAATGTCTTGCATCTTCCCATATTTTTTCATAAGAATTAAAACAATATAATTTCTTTATCTGATAGACTCTTTTTAACCATCTATTACATTATTATTATTTTATTGAGTACATTAAGCATTCTTAATACGACACGGTAGCAGAGGTCAAGTTTGAAATGTGTGTAAAGCTCTTTAAAATATACTGTAATTTTATGAATTTTGTCCCAGTATAAAAATTTTATATGAGTGTGTCTCCTTACGCTTACATGTTGAAACGAGGGCGTCGGCGGCCGCGTGGTTATGGTAGTTAGTCATTTTCTACTTACCACGTGTCTGTTTACGCTGCGGTCGCGGGATCGCGCCTTACGACGGGCAGGGTGTGCTTGAATACAAAACTGACAAGGATTGGGGGTTGTTCGGGCTTTTTACCGGCTATTTCAACCTGGACGTCATGATACAGCTAAAAAATTGCTGAAAGTTGCGTTAACCACAATTAAATAAAAACTAACATAAATCTTGAATTTTTCCTGGCCAACTTGAAAAACTTTTCTACGGTTAAACTACCTAACTACCTAACTCTACTCAATATGTCTCAACGTGCCTGATAGCACATATCGTGTTATATACATTCTTATGCTTGGTTGCTGCAATTTTTTTCTTTCTCTCTTTGTTTTATTATTATTTATTTTAAAGATTATTTTGAAAAGTTTTAGCAAGGAAAAACTGAAAATCTTGAAAGCTTCATTTTTTTCCTTTCTTCATCTTACCTTATGGTAGAATTGTTCACTCAATCAAATCGTTAAGCTAGTCAGTAGAGTAAAATGTCCAGTCAGGTGACGCGTCCGATCATTTAAAAATTTTCACTGCAGAACATAAAAGTTAAAGTAGATCGAAAAACACAAATTGTTAAAAAGTAATTAAATAGTTGACAAAATCACTATGTAGAGTATTAATTATTGTGTGTGATTTATATATTTCAAATAAATTTCTGCAAATGTTATTGCATACTGTAATAGCAATGTGCACGAACGTTATCAATTTTTGATGTTTTTTGTATATACTGTTTAGTATTTTATCAGTCAGATTCCCTGCCTGTTATAGTATTATTATGTTTCTTTGACTTTGAGAAATGTGTTGCAAGTGAAATAAGTCACATTATTCCCCGGGGTAATGTTGATTACGTTTTAATGATTGTCACCTTGTTGTCAATCATTGAAATATTATTGCTCATATCGGGATTGGAATTCAACCCCGGCCCCATGAATATCAACCATGCCCCAAGTAAAATTGATCCTACGGATACAAGGAGTTGTGATTGCCCACCCGAATTTTCGCATATTTACGAGATTTTTCTAATTCTATATCTTTCCTTCATTTAAATGTACAGAGTCTACTACCAAAATTAGACCTTATCATAGCTGAATATAACGATTTCGATATTTTGTCTTTTACTGAAACATGGTTGAAATCCTCAGATATGGATGACTCGACAGAGCTAATAAACTACCAAAAACCGTTTCGGAAAGATAGGGGTGGGGACCAAAAAGGCGGAGGAGTCATCGTTTATGTCAAGGAAAATATTAACGCCATTAGGCGCTTTGACTTAGAATCTACCGATATAGAAGCTGTTTGGGTTCAGTTAAAAATAAGTAAAAAAAGGTTTTGTATGGTACCCTTTATATTCCACCTCATAGTAATAACGAGGTTTGGAGTACAGTTGAATGTTCTGAAGAGTCCGCAATAAATGACGCCTCATGTGATTATGTCATATTAACGGGTGATTTTAATGACAATCATGCAAATGTGAACTCAAAAATGAAACGTATTTGTACGTCTTATAGCCTAGAGCAAATGATAAATGATCCGACAAATTTTACTGAAAATTCATCGTCAGTTATAGATTTAATTGTTACCAGTTGTATTGATCTTGTACCTTAAAATAGCGTAGGACCTCCTTTGTTGGATCAGATTAGATATCATTGCCCTGTGATTGGTATATTTAACTCTCCCAAACCAGTTCTTAATTCAATTAGACGTAAAATATGGCTTTATGACAGAGGAGACTATGACCATTATAGACGACTTTTATCAGAAATTGACTGGCAACGTATATTTTCTTCTGACGGCATTAATAAGATAGTTTCAGACTTTACGGATGTCATCTTAGGTGCGGCCGAAAAATCCATTCCTAATAAAATGGTAACGATTCGAAAGGCAGACCCGAGATGGCTGACGAATGATATTAGAAAAATTATTAGAAAAAAGAGGCGACTCCATTCGAAAGCGCGTCGTACAAATAAAGAGTCTGATTGGGCAAAATTTCGACAAACACGTAATATGGTGACGTCACAAATAAGAAAAGCCCAGCTTAGCTATCGAGATCAACTTGTTAATAAATTAAAACAGAGTAACCCATCAAATCAATCATGGTGGCATATATGCAACCAAATTTCAGGTATGAAAAAACGGCAATGCGGAGTACCGCCATTAATAAAAGATGGCAATCTTATAACGAATGAGACTGCGAAAGCAAACGAGTTTAATAATTATTTTGTTACTAAAACTGAAATAGACGACTCGAATGCTCATCTTCCAAATACCCCAGTAGTCGTAAATGAAATATCAAATATCGTAATAAATGAATCCAAGGTCGAGGACGTTCTCAAGAATCTAAATATCAATAAGGCATCTGGTCCAGACCTTATAAATGCTAGACTTTTAAAACTGGCCAGCTCACAACTTAAAACACCGCTATGTACACTCTTTAACTTATCACTCATTAAATCGTTCTACCCTACTACATGGAAGAAAGCAAATGTAACGCCTGTCTTTAAAAATGGCAACACTAGTGAAGTTAAAAATTATCGTCCGATTTCACTACTCTGTATTATTTCAAAGTGCATGGAACGCTGTATCTATAAACATGTCCACAAATTTCTATTAGATAATAAGGTAATAACTACTCATCAGTCTGGGTTCACACAAGGTGACTCAGCAATCAATCAATTATATTGACATCTCAAACTCGTTCGGTAGGGCCTTGGACGATGGCAAAGAAAAACGAGTAGTGTTCTGTGACATTTCCAAGGCCTTCGATCGAGTTTGGCACAGAGGTCTATTATTTAAACAGAAAAAAAATATGGTATAACGGGACGCCTTCTGAGTTGGTTTGACAGTTATCTATCTGGGCGAGTCCAACGTGTCGCACTTAACGGATGTTTCTCTGACTGAAAGCCGGTAAGTGCCGGTGTTCCACAAGGATCAATACTCGGTCCTCTTCTTTTTCTAATTTTTATTAACGATATCGTCGACGATATAAACGCGTGTATAAAATTATTTGCCGACGACACTAGTCTTTATGTCATTGTTGATACCCCAGATAATGCGACGAAAATTTTGAATAGTGATCTCGACAAAATCCACTGCTGGGCTTCGCGGTGGCTCGTGAGTTTTAATCCCCAGAAGACCGAGACGATGCTTGTATCGCGTAAAACTACTCGACAAGTACACCCTCTATTACGGATGAACAATATTTATCTTCAGGAAGTATCTAGTCATAAACACTTGGGCGTCTACTTCTCGGATGATGGCTCATGGCATGAACATATCGATTACATTGTTAAAAAGGCATTTTTAAGAGTCAATATCTTACGACGTGTACGCTTAGTTTTAGATCAATTTACCTTAGAAAAAATGTATCTTTCATATATCAGACCAATTTTAGAATATAGTGACGTCGTTTGGGACAATAGGATTCAAACATTAGTCAATAAAATCGAAAGCGTTCAAATAGAAGCAATGCGAATCGTAACGGGTGGCACAAAATTAACATCGCTCGAAAAATTATACGAGGAAACGGGATGGGAAAAACTTTCCGGTCGTAGAAAGAAACACAAACTTGTTATGATATACAAAATGAACGGGAATACTCCTGAGTATTTGAGTAATTTATTACCAAATATCAGGTCTAACTTTCATCGTCATTTTAAACGCCAATCTAACAATATTACTGATATTCGGACTAGGACGTCTTTATATTCAAATTATTTTCTGCCGTCAACTATTAAATTGTGGAATAACCTGTCGATAGATATCCGGCATTCAGGATCGCTAAACATATTCAAGTCACGTATCGGAGCTCAAAATGAAAAACGCCCATTATTTTATAATGCAGGTAGTAGGATGGGTCAAATCTTGCATGCCAGAATGCGCATGAATAGCAGCTGTCTGAATGAGCATCTGTTTAGGCGCAGTCTGGTGGACAGTCCGAATTGTACATGCGGACAGATAGAGTCAAACAGACAGTTCCTACTTTACTGTCATAAATATTCCGATCTTTGTCGAAGGACTATTTTTGCATTGAATTTTCAAGTACAAATCGACCTAAACCTATTCCTATATGGGTCAGATGCTCTAACATTGGAACAGAATACTGAAGTTTTTTTAAAAGTGCAATCCTATATTCTAAAAAGTAAACGTTTTGTAGATGCATAGACATTTAACACCTTAAAGCATTTCATCAACCCTTTCTCTCTTTCCTTTTCCTATCAAATATATTAATTTATTTTTTTCTTTCCTCTCTATTCTTCATTATAAAATTTATCAAGCCTGTCAGAGCATGTATTTTACATTTTGTTAATATGTAATTTCGTAACTGGAGACGGATTTGTAAAAGCTTCTCAGCTTGTTTCCGAATCCTTGTATTGTATTAATTGTATGTTCAATTATATATCTATTTATACAATAAAATATGTTTAAATTAACATAAATCTGAAAATGTTTTAGGACAATCTATGTTCTGCATACAGTATTATTTGGTGTTCCCTAAGTTAGCAATTATTAAACTCACCTATTATCTGGATCCCCTGGCCAATTAGGGGCATGTTTTATGCATTCCGTTATAATCTCCTTCGCATCCATTTCTGTGGCTGACGGATGATTTTTTACTCTATGCACCTGAAGAAGAAGAAAATTAACAAATCTTTCGGAATTTTTTTTGTCATCTGGTGAACAGTAGTTGCATTACGATAAATTGTCATTTGCAAAGATAAATAATGGTTTACAGTAATGTTTCATATTGGTCAAAATAATATTTATTTAAAAGTGTTGACAAAAACATTTTGTCCTTATATATTACATATCGTGTAACACGTAACATTCATGTGTTGTGGATTGATTATAATTTATAATACAATGATTTAGAAAATAACTTACGTATCATCAACACACAGAAAGATTCAGTAATGGGAGCTTTCCTTTTTTCCCTCTTAAACTGTAGTCAGACCATAATGCATAGATGCCGTTGTCTTCATCATTCGCCATGTGAAGTCCCAACTAGAGCTACCACCAGAGCAGTAAGCAGCTTGAGCTGTACGACGAAAAAACATTAATGATTTTACTATAAATATAATCGTAATCCTACTGAAATATGTGCAAAAATAAAAGAATAATAATAGGAACCTATTTTCTCCTGTATAAGCGATGTTTACAAAATATTTCAGTTTGGGGACCTAATGCACATAAGAAAATGCTGACTGGCTGAAATTAATTAAGCACACATTTCACGAAATAAGATCAAATCTAAGACCCAAATGAATAGGTCTTTTTATTCTTGTCGGGGGTTTTAACGTCCTACACTGATAAATAAATACCCTCGGTCGGACGGTTGTTAGTAGTCCATGGACTTCACTAGTGTGTTTTTCGAAGCCCGGGCTTCGGGCTACATAGTCGAAGAACTCGGCAGCATATGTCCTACTAGCGGCCAGGCTGCTCAGAGGTAACGTTGGCTTACTCCAGTACCACAAATGGATATATAGGAGCGTTTTCGCACTCTGACCTATCGTCGAGGTCTTACATCTGCAATTTGAGCAGCCAGTGTATACTTTCTTCTGACATTTATGACATGACTACAAACGCATTCCTATTCATTCTTGTTTTCAATTAAAAGATAGACTGTTACAGGACTCAAGTGTGTGTATTAGAACTTGAAATATTCCAACGTGATTTTGTGGAAAAGGAATTAAATTGTGCGAATGTCGCAACGAGCATATACAATATTCAAATTCACATACCAAAAATATGCTAAACGTTTTCTGATGAATTTGGTCTATTGTATATTGTATATTATAGTACTTACTTTTGAGCTGTGCTTTTACTTCCATATTGTGAATGACCCTGTTTTCTTTGTTTCAATAGCAAACAATCACAAGATATCAAATTAGGCGTGCACGTGTATGTGGTTTTACAACCTTGGTGTAATTTCATGACACCTAGCTGCTATTTACATTCGATCGGCAAAAACAAAAAGCCACTGTAAGGGATATACATAGAAATAAAGCGAACGAGACTGTCCGGGATATATTTATTCAATTCTGGTCGAAATTCATAAAATTTGATACCATTAAAGTATCTATGTTGCAATCCCCCATTCCCGTACATCGCCAGTTAATAAAAAAAATCAACGGTAAGAGACAAAATTTGAAAAAAAGCAAAACAGATTGAGGAGGAACATGCTAATTAAATTCTTCTGGAAATTCATTTATTTACTAAAATGTAACGAATCTATTATGTCTAAACCCTCCCACTCTCTTCAATCCAACTTGAGGAAAGATTTTTAAACAGAAAGAGAAATAGTTTAATATGATTTGTTTTAAAATATTTAAAATATTTAAACTATATTCTTTATTTTAAAACATACGAGCTAAACTGTAAAAAATGTATATCTAATCCCTATATACCCCTACCCAAGACACTTTTTTTCCCAAAAGTCGTGTATGGGTTCCGAATAAGTCGAACACAAATAAACGTTACAAATATGTTCGCTAAGTTTATTGTAACGTAACAAGCACGTTGAATTAACGTTATATTTTACGTGAATTAACAACGTCTACACAATGTTATACAAATGTTGCTATTTTTGACAACGTTTTAACAACGTCAGTTAAACGTGCTTAATTACGTTACGAATTAAAGACGTAAGATGGGTCGTGTTTTACAGCTAATCAGACAATATGTTATCAAAGATGCCAAGGTTATAAAATTTAATACGCCAAACGCGTGTTAAGTCTAATCAAGACTTATCAGTGGCGCTCAAACTGTGAAAGTATTTCAAATCTAAATAATAAAGATGTTTTAGAGTTTTCGTCGAAATTCCAAACTTTATGCCAAATCTTGTTAAGGCAACACACAATTTTTCAACCATTGAACCGAACCCTAATTAAGTG
Organism: Limnoperna fortunei; assembly: GCA_944474755.1. Taxonomy (NCBI): domain Eukaryota; kingdom Metazoa; phylum Mollusca; class Bivalvia; order Mytilida; family Modiolidae; genus Limnoperna; species Limnoperna fortunei. Next base: position 64,351,157 of record OX104122.1, on the reverse strand, counting down.
AGATCACGCCCCGCCGGGTTTTAGTGAATCCATGTTTTGTTTCACCATGTATTTGTCTGTCCATTTCAAAATTAGTGTCCAGTGGTACTTTTATTTGATCAACATTCTGTAAGCAGTTTTTTAGATACGTCTTCCTTTTATTTTAAACTCCGTTGACAGGTCTCACAATGATATGAAGGTTCTGTTTGACACATCATAACAAATGTTTTTTCAACTGTTTAAATATAAAAACGACCTTGAATATAACTCACAGTTATTTCGTGATTGTACTTCTACGTTTTGTGTTGTTCTTGACATTATCTTAGTATTGACCATCAGAAAAGCTGTACATGTAGTCCCTTGGTCGCGACCAAGAATACGAAATATGTCAAGATCTATTAAAAGTTTTTTGTCTGTAAAAAAAGTGTTCTCATCTATATGCTAGTGCATATATAGTGTGCAAAATTTTTTAAAATATCTTGAAAAATAAATGGAAAAAAGTAATGGTAGAAAATTTAATCATATCACAGTTCTAACCTGGAGTCATAGTTCTGGATTATATACGAAACTCGATAACGACCACAACTCGGAAAACCTTAATAGTATACATCTAATGTAGGTCTAAATCATTTATAAATTTGAGACGCGACCTTGATTAATATAACGAGGTCAAAAGTCAAGATCTGATTTAAAGACTTTTTGTTGACATTCTAATGTAAACAACTATAAAGACGCATTAGTTAATAAAACACCCTAATTTAGAAGGATTCACATAGGGCAAGACGTGACATAACGATTCATCAGGGCTAACTCGATTTCCCGTCTAGAAAAAGTAAGGGTTCAATAAGTTATAGGGACCGTTTACCCGGCTTACTGAAATCCGGTCCTGTAATCGACAAGGGTCGCAACACAAGGCAAGTAATGCCTCTTTTAGCAGACTAGCAGACTATTACCTCATGCTGAGGAAGCTTTGCGCCTATAGTTCTGTGCCCTAGTCCCACATGGTCCTTCATTTGCAGATATATATACACCTGGACAAAAGTTAAGCATCCCTAGATTTTTTAAAGTCATACATATTCGAACACCTTTGGATTTATATTGGCCATTCGTTATTAATTTGTACAAAAACAAAAATATGCATTTTTGGGCACAATGAAACATTTTTTTAACCAAACAAGAAACTCATTATTTTATTTACATATCATTTTATCAAAGTATGGACGTTCTTAGCTCTTTCACGTAGTCTTTAAAAAGTAGTGTCACCGAATACTTCAAACTGTTATTTTATTGTCCAATCACACTTGAAAATGTCAATCATAACCAAATTAACAATTAACCGTCGAAGTGTCAATATCAAGTATATTCACCGTTAGCATGAATGACTGCTGCAACCATTGTTGCCTTGCCTTGTAAGACGTACCAGTGGAACGCATTTGCAATCTCTGTGCTTCTGATATCAGCCTCCTAGCCATGCTTACTTTAAATGATTTGGCAATTAGAAATTCAGGATTTAAATACATATATGTTTCACGCAAATATAGTGCACTTTGGAGTGATGAAGGGAGCGAACTTCTCGTGGAAAAGAAAACCGCGCATTATTAAAATTCACACCTGAACGGTCATATCCTTTTAATATACTTTCCAATTAATACTGACCAAAATCATCAAAATAAACTTTATTTACAATAAACGAAAAACACATATTCGGGGTGGTTAACTTTTTTTCAGGTGTATTTATTGGTATAACAGTCTTATAGTATCTTCGTTTTCGTGATATAGATAGTTGCTTAATTAAAAAATGTACAAATAGAGACGCACACAACGCATTCTCTGTATCAAGAATAATTAAATTAATGTTTTTACTCTAGTATTCTTATTTAGTTTACTACACTTTGAACATGGCAGAGAGTACAACAAGTTCGTCAAAAACTGAGAATTCGTATGAAACTCCTTTACTTCAGATATCTGTTTTAATGTCGTGTTTGTTCCTATCGTTATTGTCATAATTTCGACAGTTTACTCCTAGAGTTTTTCTATATCGATTATTTGATTTTGCTTCGGGATATGTCTTTAAAGTCACTGTAAGTACATGTAGGTCGTTCCAGCTGGTAGACTTGAAATATGCATTTAACGTTAGTTAAATTCTAGATGGTCTCGCATATTCCGAAGAGGAAAGATTTATGTTTATCAAATGTTCTTATCACAGCTTGTATGTAAATGATCCATGTATACGATTGAAAGCATAAATTACATCACAAAACACTTAACAGTAAATGCATATAATTCTTTTCATACAATGGACACAGAGTAGATTAGGTCAATTTCACTGAACCAGGAAAAAAGAATTGTGGATATCAAAAAATAAAACATAATTATGCGATATCAATTTCTAAATGTCTTAACTATTTTTTTAATCGAAGAATCCGATCAAACATCTTTACAAACGCACACTTAAGATGTGATTTGCGTTGAACTGTTATGCAATAAATATAGTAACGTTAACAAATTTAACGAGGGTAATAACAAAATACCGAACACCAAGGAAACTACATTAAATAGATCGGTATTTGTGTTTAAATGGCTTTAGATATGTTTGTAAAACATTAGTATGAATGATTTTGTTGACGTATGATAAACAGAAACTAAATACTGTGAAGTACAGATATTATCATGTTACACATTTCTGTGAAAACAAAATTCGGAACATAAAATAAATCTGTTGCCATTAGTACATAGAATCGTATTACAAATTGAAGTGTTGAAGTCAAACTGAATTTTGGATTGTAACATAAACATGACTATTGCTATAAAGGTATGATAGTGTAATAATAGAATTATGTAAACCAAATAAGAAAAAAAACATGTTAGAAAATAAATAAGGTTTATCGAAAAAATATTTATTATGAGATGTATAGTTCTTATTTCGCATATATATTTTATATCTTTGTAATGCATGTTATTATATCTCCATTTTACTTATCATGACAAGATCTACAGTGACGTTAGTTAATTGGTAGATACAACTTACCTACTGACTAGCACAAAGCACTCTACGTATGTTAAAATAAACGTTAACCGAGAAATGCACTGCATTAAATACATATGACATGTATTGGTAGAATACTTAATTCTGATTCCCATTCAATAATAGCTTTAAAAAAAACGTATTGGATATGATACCTTTGTAAATAATTTAAAGGGTAAATGTTCAGGTTTTTTATTAAAATTTAGAATTATTTACCAATTCCTGTTAAGCACAAGATAATGACAATTTATTCTATATTCACACTTTTAATTTCCAAAATAATAAATTTCAGATAGATTTCCAAGTATTTGTTAAATCAGTACATAGTGGTTACGCTGCGATAATCAATGATACAACTTTTACTGACTAGTGGTGTATGATACACAACCATTTCCATCAAAACACAACTTCTTACGCAACAGTAACGGAAGTTAGAATTTTGGCTAGCCATAAAATCTGGTTATTCCACCATTTCTTTTGAAGTGCATAGTTATAGTTGTTGGTTTTCCAGTTTGCCGGTTTCGGGGACTGATTTGTGGATTGTCTTATTTGGCAGTTTCCTTGGTATTCGGTATTTGATTACCTTTAATTATATCTCTTTATCGCTGCACTACTGTAACAATTTGCTCTCTGCAGTTAATTAATATGTGAAACTCCATGACAGTTTTTATGTATACCACGCGGAATATTACAACTGTGTTGTTTACTACTAGTATAACAACTGTGACATATTTATAATTGCTCGTTTTTTTTTAAAGTTTGTGAAATTTAAATATATCTATCTATAATTGCAGCATTCAAGTAGGTGTTGGTGATAAAGCCACATATATCGATATTAGTAACAATCAATTAAAATTATGTTAATTTTGATTTGTGATTTTCAGAGTGCATTTGTGGTTTTAGTTATCCTCGTTGCTGATTCCTCTTGTCTATGGTCAAGAAGTACTAATCGATGTGGAACGTGGTTTCACAGCCGACCATGTACTGCAGAGAAATGTAGTGGTAAATATATGCATTTTATGTATTTTTGCTATCCATTGAAGAGAAAAATTGTATTTAATTAAATGCAAAAAAATTAAAAGAGGTTTTACTAAACTGGAAGCATGTTCATTCCGTTAACGGCTAGTCAACTGAATCAAGCCGGTCTTGATCATTTTGTATAAAAATACTGAAAGGTTTCAAAAACACAGAAATAAGCTTTAACATGCAGTTAGTCTTTATCTTTCATAAGCTTGAGACATCTAGTGTAATTATCATTATTATATAACTCTATATTATTGGAAATAATTTTTATGACGAAAGTTAATGCTACAGAGATTTAAATTTGTAGAATAGAAATTTTTTTCGGGCATTATAGGGGAAGCGGTTTTTTTGCGTAATGAATTTAATTGTGTGATGGTTACTTTTTTATCTCCTTTTTTATTATATTTAACATTATTACTTACGTATGTATACATAAGGGTATACATGTCATTGTATTATTTGTAATTTTCATTGAGTAAGCATTTTCGCAAATTTCAGCGGGCTTTTTAAAATTTTGTTATGGGAATATAGACATGTTTTTATTGCGGACTGTCTGTGAAATCTGCCTGCGAACTTTACAGTTCTCACCTCATCACATCAAACATTGTTGTGTTAACGGTATTACATCAAATTAATACGTACAAGGTGTATCCCCTCATTAACAATACCTTTGTGTAATTATCGTGCAAGCATCTTATTGATTTTGTCTGATAATTTGAGTTTTGTCTACTTTGTTTTCTTTCTGTGTTCATGGATATGTTTTCTTTCAAATTTTGTTAGAGATTAAAGTGGACTTAATTTCCCTCTTCCCAAGAGTATTTGTCATTTACTAAACAATGGTATATATATATTAACATAAATGGGGAATGTGAATTTTAGATCCCTCAAGAGGTAAACCGTACTATTTTGGAACAACTGATCTCTGGTGTTTACAGAAAGGAAAGAGAGAGGAGTCACCATCACGTCCTACATGGGAACTATCACACAGATGGATCTTTTATGACGGTCACTACTTTGAAAGACTAAATAAGAATGACACATATAATGAGGGGTTTTCGACTGATATGGGTCGATGCTCAATCAAGATGGAGGGTACTCCTGCTGGATACAGCAGTCTTAGCATTGATTGCTTGAAACGATGCACAGACCATTATAAACAGCGGTTTGGAAGCTACAATTTGCTTACTAACAACTGCCATGATTTTGCAAACCGCTTTTCAGATATGCTCTGCAGTAGCCCTAATTGTCCAAATTGGTGTGGAACTGCATGAAGCAGCATTGAATGGAATCGGGTCCATTTCGATGACAAATAAATACTATGAAGTCTTTTTGTTTTGTTGTGTTATTTTTATTGTAAAGAGATTAAAAAAGCATACACACACAAAAATATCTTAAATAAAAGCAATATTATGCATGTGGGAGGATGACAATAACGAGCAGATAAAACCACACGATATACCCTATTACTTAAAATATGATCATTCAGAATTCAACAATAATCATTGACCAAATATGTTACGACACCGACATTCAATTGTGTACGTTATTGTTCTCAACAATGAGCATTTAAAAGGTGGAGTAAAGGCTGCACTGTTTGGAGTAGGAATAATGAATGTCCAAATGATGTGACGTGTATTAGACTGTCACTGCATTGAATTTTGTTTCTTTTAACAGAATGATACACCACTAACAGTAATTTTACAGCTATATGATAGATTCAAGAATTTTGGGTAGTAATTTTAATATTAGGCAATCAATAACCACTGTTTTACCACATTCCACATAGCTTTATTTTTTTGTTGCCCGATTACTTTTCAAATTTTGATGATAAATAAAAAGAAAAACAGAAATCACACTTAAAGTAGAGATTAATAGGTTCTTTCATATGTTTTTGGGAAAGACCGGTTGATCTTTCACGAGTGATAGAATTTTATGTCTTTTCGCGAGTGGAGCGCAGCGAAACGAGCCAAAAGAGATCAAAATTTCTATCACAAGTGAAAGTTCACACGGACTTTCCCAAAAACGTATGAAAGGACCTATTTCTTCCGTAAACCAACAACTGTCACATCGCTATAATCTATAGACTCCCCATTTGTTTAGACTCCATTGTCTCTTACGTCCAATAAGAACGCCGGAAATAATGAACGTCATATAAGAACGTTGTTATGCTTCCATAACGACGTTCTTGTTTCTGGCGTTTGATTAGATGACCCAGCAAGTACAGATGTGTGCGCGTGAGCTCATCTGTACTGGGTCCTTGGTACCAGAAATCGGCCATTTACGGAAGAAGACAGTTTGTTAGAATCGGCTCGCCTATGTAGTTAATTATATGCATCTATTGTGGTACAATTGTGTAACAGGCAGAAATAGAATTATCTTCCAAGAGCTTTTGTCCCACTTTCTTGGATTTGTTATGTAATTCTATAATTTCATTTGCAAATTACAAAAGTTTTAAAAATTATTTAGATATATAAATGTTATTTTGCAGATTCCTCAAGAGTGATTGCTATTACGCCTGATGTGAAAAATATTACGTTACTAGGAAATCACGTTTTGCGTGGTTTCAGAAAAAAAACATATGCATTTTTAAGACATATTCCGTAGTACTTAGATTAAATCAATTTATATTATCAGTTAGCAATGATTTTGATTGATGTTAAAACGATTTGCTTTTTCAAGTTTGTTGAACATCATCTGTAAACTCACACGTGTAGACATCATCTGTTAAATCACACGTGTGAACATCATATGTAAACTCACACGTGTGAATATTTGTTGAGTAATATCTAGTAGAATCGTTTGTCATTTAACTTGTTTTAGAGTGCAGTTAATTTAATTGTGTTCCCAAAGTAACTTAATGTATGTGACGGTAGCCTTAACACAAGATTTAAATAGTTAAATTTTATTATTTGTTTTATACACAAAACTGCATAAAACATGCATATATTATTAACGATCGATCTAATACAAATTTTAAAGTTCAGGAACATTTCTTAGTTTAGTTGTCTGAAACAAGCGTCATAAACTAAATATCTTTTTCCCTGGTCCTCTAGATCGCATACTAAAAATGTTCTTTTTGTCCACACCATTTTACATGAATAGGCATAAGTGTGTATCTGATGATCAGAAAAGCATACATTTTTGCTCTTCAAAAAGTGAAAAAAAATATCCGTTGAAGTTTGCGACGTTCAACAAACGTATTGTGTTCAGTACAGGATGTAACATATTCATATACAAATTTAGTATTTTGGTATGATATTTTCCGTAAAGATTGGTCATTATTTGTGTATCATTTACGGAAGCTTTAGCATCATATGAGTTATCACTCTCCGGCACAGAGAACATAACTGGTTCCCAGATATAACCTCTGCCACACGTCATCCTCCATTTACTGCGGGATTACCTTTGTCGTCTGCCAGTGACGTTGGTAAACAAAGAACGATGTTTGTAAAATAATTCACGAGATCTTATTTATTTTTATATAGTCTTTTAAAACACTTTTGATACATTTTTACATTGAAATTACTGCGTTTGTACGCGAAGCTTATCCGCCATGAGAGATATCTCTCACAATGTCAACCAATGGTATGGCAGAGGTGATTGTGGTTGACGTAGGATACCCAGAATCCTTTGCGTGGAGATTGATGAGTTATGTTCTCTTTATTTCATTGGAAGTGGTTATTGTCTACTATTGAGTTCCATGCGACGGACAGGTTGTGTATTTAACATCCCCGAAAATTGAAGTAACAAAGCAGTGCAATACACAGAACGAAGTTCTATTTCATTATTAACGGCTTCTAGTGGTGGGCGTCAACAGCTATTGTTGTTTTATTCACGTAGAGTAAGTTTTTAAAATTTCAGAATAACGTAAACGGAAATAATTCATATCGTATCATTCAGGAGGTGGCATAAAGAGCAGATAACCGATGTGAGGATATCATTATAGAAAAACATCAATGACGATCATTTATGACACAGACCATTTGGAATAAAAAAACATTTGATGATTTAAGACTGCAAGGACCACACGAAGAAAAAACAACAAAGAATATCATTTATGTCGTCAAGAACCACATTGAGAAAAGAAGATGATAACCACATAAAACCAAGCGGCAAAAAACATATAGAACGGCAAGGATCACGAGGAGAAAAACGAGGAGGATTATATATGACCGCTGGGAGGATAACAGCTAGGATAAATAATTTTTGACAAGAACCCATAGTTGAGAAACGTCAAAGAATTTTTCATGACGACTGAGGGTCGGTGAGCACCAAAAGCAAGAAAGATCATTAATGACCACAAGAGCTCACTTATGAGGCGAAGCTCAGCGCAACCCATGCTATGAAAATATATGTTATAGTTCCTAATTAATCGCTGTTTGAAATACTTTTCAATAATCGATGGAAGATACAGATCATTAATATATGAGTGGCGTCATTCAACAAATGACCTTAATCGAAAATTTTTCAAAATTTATTTTTTTTGCAGAAATATGCTCCCAACATATTGAAATAACCAATTCAAAAGTTTTATGTTATTATCACGAAGCTAAAATCTGTAAATTATAAGAAATCTGCTATCGATATTGCCTGACGTTGATCAATTTTTCGGCGTTTTATAATAAATGTCACCTTTACTTGCAATTGATAACGGTTTACTCCGAGAACTTCTATTGAGTTAAATTTGCAACCATTTTCATTTTTATGTAGAGACTGAAAGTCTACCGGAAATTTACAGCTATAGCGTATGTCCCAATTCGCTAAATATGTTTATTACAAGACCATTGGGTAACCGGGAATTTTGTAGATCAGTACAGACAAAAGTTTGACGTTTGTTATTACATAACAGTCCACATTTTTCTTAAGTTGAGTGTTCGAGGTATAAAATTTAACTTGCGTTAAACTTAGATATATTCTATTTGTACTGTAATATTTAAACCATTTATAGTAACAAAAAGTCATTTTAGTTATCTGTATGCTATATGATTTAAAGGCGTAAAGAAGCTAAGAACATTGAATACAGAAAAAAAAACTTTTTTTTATAAATATCACGGCATCTAGTTTGTATTAGGAATGTAGACAGACAACCAAGTCCCAATCATATCCTTTTGTCAGGAAATCTCCTTGTCATTAAAGATTGGAGTAGAGCACACCCTGCTGTTAGAAAAACTAGAAAGTCTCAATTTTAGTGTTGACACGCCGGTGATGACTACCTGTATCACTCAAGCGACTCGACCACGACAAATCTGTCGTCAATATTCACAAGATGAACTCGTTTTTGAGATACTGTTCATTACTTGATTTGAATATGTTTTATCCTGACAAAAGTAAAATGTTAAAATATATTCACAGTCAACTTGTTCTAATGTTCTGTTCGGTACGCCACGACCTTGATGAAAACCAGTGGTGGACAAACAGCATCCTTGTATTACTCTTTTACGTATTTTCGATAATTTTTTAACAAATACTGCTGTCGTTCTCTTGATAGGTCCGCAGGTTAAATAATTCTAAGAAGAGTGGACAACAATAGTTCCGAATTAACTCCTGTTTTCAATAAAGAGAAACGAACTTCTTCAGAATCAAGAGATTCTTTAGCAAATACAACACCGAGGTCAGTTGTGAAACGAAAGTGTTGATACTTAGTTATTCCCTTCATGCCCTTAAAGTACCTGATGAAGAAGCAATCCCATTCATACCAGTTGAATTGTTCATTAAAAACTTCATTACATTTGGCAGAGTTTGCTACAACATTCATAACTACACGAACTGAATGACAGTCACTCCTTATGTATTTTAGCCTCACAAGGCCAAAAGAAGCATCACAAATACACTTTGTGTGCCCATCTATTATAAAGTGCAAACTTATTTCGTGTGCAATTTTTTTTTGCGCATCGCCATGAAAAATACCGAATGACAGTTTTGTTCTTATTCTGTCCAATGCAGTTGTCTGCATGAAAATGAGCTTGTCCCTCCATATGATTTGTATTTAAGGTATTCATGTAGCATGCTTATATCGCTCTTTGGACCATGCGGCCTTGTTCCGTCTATGCCAATTGTTTGGTTTACGTCAATCAGAAAATGGGTTTGAACTGGTATAGCTGTATTGCATACTTCAAAACATTGAACTTTTCTAGGTGTCACGAAGTATAATGAATCAACTTGTTGAGTAGAATGTGGAATGGTGAAGATAGACGAATAATCAAATGCATAATGAATATTTATGAGTGGATGGGAATTTAGAACTTGAATTCCGAATAATCAAATGCATAATGAATATTTATGAGTGGATGGGAATTTGGAACTTGAATTCCGGGTCTAACGTGAGACGCTGCTATTTCGTCTTTTGCTAATTTTATTTTTTTGTTGTAAAATTCTCTCTCTTTTCGTGCCGAATCTAAGTGATTTAGATATGATGTAGTTGCTGTAATTTTTTCCTCCTCTGTCACGGCCTTTGTTACTGCATCACGGAAATTTTGACATTTAGAACACAATTCACTTCTTGGTTTAATAATTTTTAAATGAGGCAGACATTGATTCCATATCATTTTTAACGCTGTTAGACCAACATGGGGATTATCGCCATATGACTGGACATAAATTTTGTGCACTCCAACTTTAGTTTCATTTGCTTGCAAGACAAAAGGTGGTATATTGTTTGTCCCTTGAGGTCCTGCAGGCATAGGCATACCTTTTTCATCCCCATAATTTTTCAAAAAATTAATAACATTTACTATAACTTCAAATTTAAAAGCAAGGCGCTTTGCGACCCTTATGTTTATAAACTCTGGGGCTAACACTTTTTGCTTTTTGTGTTTTTGTAAATTTTTAAACGCTTTTATTTTAATATCGTGTATTACCCATAAAACTATACCTAAAAGATAGCATTTTCTTTTCGATCTGACTGTTGCAATTTTCCTAAAATGTGCAATTCTTTTTGGGTTTTTTTCAAATTCCATCATTGTTAGTCTATATTCATTTATATCTTTGTGCGAAAGTTTACTAAAACAGTTTTTTTTTAGTTTTACATGTACAAGCTTGTTTAAGTAATATATCAATATTTACTAATTCCGGATCAATATTCTCCCCGTTAAACTGGTCTAAACTTTCGGGTTGTGCATTATGTAGCTGATTGTCCGAATTGTGTCCAGCTTCTGATGAATCGGTTTCGTTACAATAAAAATCGTTATAAAATTGGGTAGCAAGGGAGTTACAGTTAATAGCGGGAGTAACAGCGCTCTTATATTGCAGCACTACTTCCGTTTCACTGTCACTGTCTTGACTTAGTGATTTATATTCATCTATTTCTTTTGCCATGGGTTTTTAGGGAGGAAAATATGAACTAACAGCAGCCTCAAGCTCAGCTGATAAAGCTCTATCTACATGGGGAAATAACATGCCTGTCAAACATTTAAAGTCTTTTAAAACGCTATAGCTGTTATTTAGGAAAATGGGCAAAAAAACAATTAAAACAAAATTTACATTACCGAAAGAATGCAACGAACGGAACTAGATTCGAACTAGAAAATCATAAAATTAAACAATGCTTTTAATATACAATTTCTGTAATGTAAAGAAAAGTTTCCAGTCCATCACCAACAAATATCTATTTTTTTTGTCAACATGCTAGATAAAAAATGAGAAAACTGACGGGTCTATTTTTAATTCAAATATGTTTTAATTCCTCTTTATTTGCGTATTTTCTTATGAATAATGGGAAAATGCATAACTTAATTTATTACAATCGATAGAGAGAAAAACATCAACATGTTGCTTGAATGCACCTTAATTTTGAAACTCATTTTTTGTGTCAAGAACAGAATGCCATACTGTAAATTTTAAGGGAGAACTTTAATAATGGCATATATTAGTGGAGCTGATATATTTCTTGTCATCACCTTCACCTTCTCAACACTATTTAATAAAATAGATGATAAACAATTTTGACGTCGAACATATCCTTTCCAAAAAATATCATAACGTTAAGTAAATTTTGAGGAACGGGGGTATAGTTACGTGCAAGAAAAAGGAATTTGACCGTGTCCCGTCACATTACTATTGATTTTAAATAATTCAAACTGATTGAAAACTTATATATTATTTATGAGTAAATTAATACATTAAAAATTATTGAAAATATGTGTATAATAAAAGCGTATTGAAGGTTCGTACAATACGCCTGAAATTAACGAGACGAAGTGAAACAGACAACCAACTCTTTCTTTAGTTTGGAACGAACTAAATAAAATAAGCTGTTTTCAGTTTAAAAAAACAACATTGGTTAAGTTTGTTATTGTTTTTACTGTACGATTGTTGCTAGGGCAAACAAACAGAAAGCACGGAAGCCAAATTTTGCTATCTCTCATTTCAGGAATTGTATCATGGTATCTTAAGAAAAACACCCACACATTAATTTAAAAAAAAAATAGAATATATATTAGTATTTTTGCAGTTTTATAACTATTGAAAGTAACTAATTAGGAATAATTTTAATATTTTATTCAAACCAGCACTCTTTTGACAACAAAAAAAATAAATAAGACGAAACATTATGTACATAGGATTTTAAAAATAAATACACTGAGATGTACTCAATGTATTGCAAACAAATATATAATTGATAAAAACTTGGATATGTTTTTACTTCATACAAAATCCCAACGAATAATTATGTAGTTGCTATAAACGCGCTTTCTTCAACAAGGAACCAACTCTCATTGAAATAAGCCGTCCACATTTTTGCGTTCGATAAGTATTTCAACGTGCTGTTTGACGTCGTTTTTACCGTAACGTTCTATATAACGTTAAGGTCCCTTTATGAATGACGCCGCTCATATGACAATCCAAGATCTTCATTTTGATCAATGTTTCAGTTTTCTACCTCTTATGGTTAAGGAGGAGATCTACACACAACACTATGTAAAGAATTGAGTGGGACCTTGATCTTTGACGTTGTAAACCATTTCAAGGTCAAAGTGAGCAATAGTGAAAATCCCAAGTCTCTTTCACCTGTGGTTCACGGTGAACACTGTTAACTTGCAATAAAGAAGGGCAATAACTGCAAAAAAATGTGAAGATTTCCGAAATGTAATTTGTAACAAAATGTCGCGATCCATCACTGGCCAAAAACAACAACTTTTATGGTGACATCTTTTACGGTTTCAAAGTTTATATGATCACTTGTTTGTATCGCGGAGATAGCTCTGTCAAAACAAAGGGTTCGGTGTGCAAGGTTGAACTGGGAAAGCATAACCTCTGACTGGCCCCTGGTATACAATGTCTTTACGGCATGACGCAACACAAAATTAAGGTAACAAAAAGAAATTTTTGCGAGAGAAAAAATAAAAATAAACAGACAAAAACAAGGCAAGGGTGTTTACTGGGAAATGGAAAGCTTTAATTGATGACAAAGACTACTTGGTTAAAACAAAACCGAAAATAATTTATGACAACAAACAAAGAAGATCATTTATAAAGGTGATGATAAGGTACCAAACATCAAAAAAGACCATATATGACTGAAGGAACCTAGGACACCTACAGCAAATAAGACCATATATGACTGAAGGAACCTAGGACACCTACAACAAAAAAGATCATATATGACTGAAGGAACCTAGGACACCTACAGCAAAAAAGATCATATATGACTGAAGGAACCTAGGACACCTACAGCAAAAAAGATCATATATGACTGAAGGAACCTAGGACACCCACAGCAAAAAAGATCATATATGACTGAAAGAACCTAGGACACCTACAGCAAAAAAGATCATATATGACTGAAGGAACCTAGGACACCTACAGCAAAAAAGATCATATATGACTGAAGGAACCAAGGACACCCACAGCAAAAAAGACGATTTAAGAAGGTAGACAAACATAGCGACGATTATAATTTATGAGGACGGGTGGAAACAGGGGTAGAAACACATTGCAGAAGATCATTCATGACAGCCAAGACCACTGGGAGAAGTATCATGATAATGCTTACTATTCCAATGGACATAGACGACACACGACGATCCCTGTTGTCAGACATTTTAGATCTGGTGTAAGAACTGATGTTTTTCCTTTCGACTGACAATTCTTTCGTCAATTTTTCGATTTTAGCTATAATATGTTCTTCGTATTTTGAAATATCGACTTTGTTACATGGACAGCAGCAGTTCGGACTCGTGGTGCTGTTGTTGGCATTTATTGAGCTGTTAACATGCAAAGCGCTTGAAGCTCTATTTCCATTAGAATATGTTGTTGACTCGGCTCGGTTCCCATCATCAGTTGTTGTTGTTTGAGTATCAGTTGAGTATGAAGAAAAACCTAGTCAAAAAAGATAAAAATTTGCTTGTGTATATAAATATTAAATTATCTATATATGGTATTGAAATTGACGTAATCTTTTATTGTTTACTGATTTTTCTATAAAGCGCTGGTCGATAAATTACAGGTAACGTTTACATTGACGACCATTCTCTAAATCTATATTGGAATGCTTGTTAACCGTCATTTTGGTTATATTTCTTTAAGTTTTGGTAGTTGTTTCTGATTAATGGCAGCAGTCAGCTGTTTTTTGTTTTTTGTTAGTCTGATTTGTTTATATTTACACTCCAACTTGCTGAGAAAAATATTCATAAAATCATCTCATGTCACAAAACTATGTTTGATCAGGATGTTACACACTAAAAACAACAATAAGGGTTGTCTCTACTCTTCTTAAACAGTTTTTGACACTTACACTTCAACAATGACATGACATGTGAAGGGTTGTCAGAGCGATTACGCATAGTGATAGCATCGTGTATTGTTGGCAAATTGTAACAGCTGTTTGACATAAATTGTTTGTGGTTTCAATATCAGTTGTAAGATTATGAAAAACTTACAGCAAGGAACAATACATATAATTTGTATACATTGCCTCATAATAGCTGAAGTGTTTCGATAGTTTTAATCTTATGTAATACCACTTGATATTTGCCGATCGGCATCATACATTCGAAAAAATTGATTGGACGATAGTCTTCTTCAGTTAACATTATTGTTCGAATAAATAAAATATCTGTGTCCTTTGCATTGCTGTATAAGATAGCAATTTAAACATTTTATAAATTAGGTAGACCGTTTAAAAAACTACAGTACTTTGCGCTTAATTGGTAAACAGCACCCTTTTTCGTGCTCCTAATAAAATGTTTTAATTTGAATTGAACAGAACTTTGTAATCTTCGACAAACAGTCCTCATAAAAAAGTAACGAGGCCAATTAAATTTGAATAATGATTTTTTTTATAACGGTCTTGTCCTTCTTGCCTTATTGTTTTTTAAATATTCCTCGTATCTTTGATTCGTTCTTTCCTGATAATAAATGTTGAAGAAAATTTATTAAAATATTTCTTAGACTCTTGAAGGTTTAAATGCGGAAAATATTTTATTTTTTTAACAAGAGGACAATTATAGTACTGACCGATAATATTTGAAATGTACAATAATGATGTTCCCCATATATCTTGTAATTCTTACCTAGTAAAGATCAATAACACTTATATTCACTGTTTAATGTATGCTGACGATATTGTTTTGTCATCAACCTTTGCAGAAGGTTAACAAGAAAACGGTAGAACTCATAACTTGTATTTCATATATTTGTGTCTTAATGTCAATATAACAAAACCAAGGTCTTGATCTTCAACAAGGCAGACAGACTTATCAAAGATGCATTAATATTTAAGAATTAAACTCTTGAATGTATCTCAAGGTATGAATATTTGGACTAATATTGTAGTTCACTTGGATCATATATCTATGATATAATAGTTCCCTAAAAGCCGTTGAAACCATTGTAAATTATTGAACCTAATATGTAAATGCTGAGTCTCCAATAGCCACCACACATTTCCGATGGATTTCCTTTACATGGAGTGCTGCATTCTTTAGGG
The DNA here is from genome assembly GCA_944474755.1 of Limnoperna fortunei. Classification (NCBI taxonomy): domain Eukaryota; kingdom Metazoa; phylum Mollusca; class Bivalvia; order Mytilida; family Modiolidae; genus Limnoperna; species Limnoperna fortunei. The sequence goes on along the minus strand of OX104122.1, from coordinate 64,335,204 downwards.
TCTTTTATCTTAAATGTAGAATTGTCATTTCCACAGTAACAATTCTCTGAATCCTGTAAAATAAAACATTGTTGTTTCATGACATTGCGAGTTTGATTCTGTGGTTACATTTGACTATTAAGTGTACAAAGTTCTACCGAAGAACGATTAAAAGGCATATATAAGCAAGGATTACTCCCAGTCTTGATGATTCTACACTATTCGCTTATCGGTTTATTTAGTGTACCAATCACACAGATGGTGTTATATATTGTAGGCATCATGCTAATATCTCGACGTTAACGATAAATAACACGGGGGTTCACTGACTGAGCAGGATATGCGTTTCTTTCACGAGTATCTAAAATCGACCATGTTTTTGGAATGGTTCGTGTCACTTAAGTGTTTGTTTCTGTTTTTTGTTTTAGTGAGTTCTCTGTCCGTGTTGGCGTGGTAATTTCGCACTTGGTTTTACTGTTTGATGACACTACAGTATCTGGCAATTTACTTTTCAGTTCCTTTATTTCGAGAAATGGAATTCAAATCCTTCCGTTATGCTTGAAATGTGTGTAGCATCAAAAATGGGACCTATAAAATGATAATGAATATCAAGGAATATATATAATTTAATTACCTCTGTTCCAGAATATGTGTATTTAGAAAAACTGCTACAATGTTCAGCACATAACTTGTTAGTCATATGTGCATTATGTGTTTCTTGATCTGGTAAAACCCTTTTGTTATCAATATATGCCGTATCTGCGTAACAACCAAGATAAGAAAAGTCTGTAACCAAATTAAAAATTAATTTAACATTTCATAAAAGGTATGACTACCAATTATGAGACTATTGGTTCATTTTTTACGAATCTTTATTGTTTTTAAAATCTTTCGTCTTGGTGTATAAACGTAAAGGCATTAATAAAGTAGCGAAAACCAAGGACACTATCTTAAAAGACAACATCTAGGACCTGTCCGACCCACAGAACTGCCTAGCGCGTCCCCAAATAGCCGCTAGGGTATGTTCTGGTCATAATACGGAAAGACTAACCGCGGACCACATGGGTTACGTGTTTTGAGAATGCCACGCTTCCTTCACGCCTAATATCCTTCTTTTAGATATTTATAGGCATCGATTTATTGTTTAGAATTTGTCCTGAACTTAGCTGAAATTCTGCTCTCTATAATTAAAGCAAACATCCAATCAATCAATCAATTAAAAGACAAACCAAAGTCCAAACATCCGGATAACTGGTGAACTAACAACCACAAACTAAGCAAATATAGCAAAGGTTCTGACTTGGTACATGAAAAGATCACTATATCACTATAACAACAGTACAGGTAATAAAATATCCAATAAATCTGTCAAATAAATAATACATATAGGTCTTATATATTAAAATCTTCCCTAAGACGCTTTAAACAATACTAAAAATACCAGCATGGAAAGTTCATGGAAAAAAGAAATGAGCTTTATAAGCTAGAAGTAGTTGTTTGCATGACACCGTACATTTAGTATATATAATACAAAATATATCGTACATGCATTGCATAATAATTCTATTCATGCTGTAATTTATTTATATTAAGTGCTTTGATTGGATAAAAACACTTAAATGGCGTTCTCTCAGATAATTTATATATCGTTATTTCCTCTGAACGGACTACTTTCAGTGTCCAATGTAAACAAGATGGCGTCCTCCTAGCGTATCGTCTGTGAGAGGAGACAATGTTTTCTCTGCCCCCAGATGATTTCCAATTGAAATCGATTGAGATTTCAAATAAAATATAATATAAATACAATTTAGTGTTTTATTTTGTTTTTTTTTCCTATCAATATCTACAGAACCGCGATTCCTTTGGTACTATATTTTGCATATCCCTTACGCTTTCCGGCCTATGTACGTTTTGAGGTCTAAATGGGTTTCTGTAACTGTTTTTGCTGTTTAAAAAATCACAACTATTATTTCACAGAATTATAAGGATTAAACACTGTGTTTTAGGAAGTTATCAATGTGTAAACTCCGGCGACTCCCTCGCAATCTTGACATAAAGTCCTTCGGACTTTATTTAGTTTGTGAGTCAGTCGCCGGAGTTTACACATTGATAATTTCCTAAAACACAGTGTTTAAACCTATAATAATTTAAAAAAACCTTGATTATTCATCAACTTAAATTTAATGACAAAAGCATTGTTTTATGCGTTGATGCGACTTTATCGAACCTCCATGTCTATGTCTTATAAACTTTTCGTTCCGCGATCGTGTTTGTTTCATAAGTATGTGCTCGTTATTTTCCTTAATTGTTTGTGTTGCTTATTCATCCGGAACACCTGGTTTTTGGCAAGGTTCGAGTTACCCAGGGTTCTGTTTTTGTTTTGTGTGACTGTTGGTTTTATTAAATATTGCATTAAGAACAACAACTTTTGCTGCAGTTATATTGTTATAATTATTAGCGATTAAATAATAAAACGTAAACTACTTACCAATGCTGCAACAGGGAGACAAAAGCTCCAATAAAATATAAAACCTTTGAAGAAATTTATACATCTTTGTATGTTTATTTTCAGTATAACAATTCATATTTGTCATAAAATTGTCGTGTTGTCAAGCATCAAAATATTTATTGAATTATTTTAGATAAAGTTATTCCTTAATATCCTTTTTTAATTTTATAACTGTTTGCTTAATCGAATTTGATATCTATGTTATTAAAAATAAATAACTACGTGAAGCAAATTATTTTAAGTGTAAATGACAATTGATACATCGCCAAACTAAATGAAGAAATAAAGAATATTGAAACATTTTAATAGCGAGGTGTTGTACATAATGTCCAGATAAATCAAGTAATTTTGTTAGGTAGCCAAATATATTTAATATACATCTATCCAAACAGCCTTGATATTAACAATAATCAAGGTTTGTCGATAATGTTTTATGACTCTTTTTGATTAAGAATCATAGCCGCTGTTAAGACGATGATAACTGGCGACTAAGCGATTGACGTCTTTGGCGGCTTCCAGTTTAACCTTTCTTAGTGCTGTCAATTATAACATTCCCAAAGTAGTACTTAGAACAAGTTACTGACAGCCGAAAACCTCTTTCGCCGTACACCTACTACAATGGTTAGTAATTAGCATGGGGCAATATTGATGCCTCTGTCTCAACCCATAGAGCAGACTATGGAATCCTATGCCCCATGCACAGTAAAAAAAATGGTGTTGATATTGGAAAAAGGCGCGTTATTACCGCTAAATTAACAATTATTCTTTCCTAAACACCCAATTATTACTTGTTTTGAAGGTGCCAGAAAATAGAGCCTATCATATTCTTCAAAATAAATTTTAAAAAGTATGGCCACGGAATTAGGGGAAACAATATTTGTTAAAAAAGTGAAAAGACCAAAAATGGCAGAGCTGCACAGTGAACTTTAGATGTAAGGCTTCCATAAGCGCAAAGATGCTAATTTTTCGGGGCTTTGTTTGCAACCATGTTATTTATAGTTTAAGACATCCAGAAGGAACCATTTTTTTTCATAGTTTGAGTAGGATGTACTTTCCGATATTAAGGCTTCCAGGTTTGTAAGAATACCATTTACTGCCATCCCACAGTTCAACAGTCCATGCTTATTATGTACTTGTGGAACAATTGCTTCAAGATCCTTAGTCATGCTCACTTTACAATTTGTATTGGACAGAATGTCATATTGATTGATTGATTGATCGATCGATTGATTGATTGTTAGGATGTCATATGAAAAGCGTTTATACAGATGAGGAATTGGTACGCTACACATATCTCATGTGAGATGTTACAAATTCCATGATTTGTTATTATATTATAACAATTTACATGAATTTTGTCGCTCCACTCTCTGACTGCCTTTTGTTGTAAACGTGTCATAGTAGTAGATATTTCTATCTAATTTATTAGTAACTAAATTAGCTTCTACATCTGGCTCCAGTTCCTTTGCAGTGCCATTCCAGTTTTTGGGACATGCGTGGTTGGGACTTTCTTATCCTCACAGTATGTACCCACACGACAATAAAACTGACATTTAAAAAAATTGTCAATACCTGTCTGTCTTGTGTTCCATTTAATTGCATGAAATTCAATTTCATAAACAATCACGTTACCTTTAAGTATATAATCCTCTAAGTTTACTTTAACTTATTTTGTTTTATCAAAATCCCAAACAAAAGGATGGGTACAAGTTATACAACTTAGAATGAATTAATACATCTTTTACACAAATGATATGTATAGTTGTGTACCAAAGTATAATCCCCTATTTTCCGAATGGCAGGGTACAACATGTAACTGCAGTAAATTTGCTCTGATGCAGGTAAATAGCATTGTTTATCTTATTCATTGTTTTAATTTAATATAAAAGTCATGACCCCATGACAGTCTGTACGTTTTTATATTTGCATGGTTTTTGGTTTGATTTTTTAATCAATTTTTCAGCTATATCATGACATCCAATTTTTATAGGGTTAGAAAGCCGCGGAGTACCTGTAGATCCCAACTCCCCCTTAACCTCAATATTTTGGGTTCTTTACAGTTTCACAAACAATATCATCAATCTATCCTGTCACAGTAATTTTTCAAAATATGAGAGACAAGTGAGATAATTCACATTATTTTTAGCGGACTCAATATTTTTATTTTTTACTAAAGTATAAGCCACCATTTTGAAGTTTGTTAAACATCCTGCTATAAATTTTGAGCAAAAGGTTGGATAACTTTCATCATGTTTTGTCAGCCATCATTTTATTTACTAGAACTTACGAATAAAACAAGGGTCTGAAAGAAAACAAGATAAATTCAAATTACAAAATTGCAAGAACAAACTTGATGACTGAATATTGAATTTAAGCTCATTATACATGTACTGGAAAACTTTATAATATTTTACCCTACAAATGACTATCTTTATATGCAATATCATTTATAGAAACATTTCTACACACATTTTCAGATTTTAATCAAATGTATATGACATCACAAAGAATGATTACCTTTCAGTTTGTGTCTAGTACAATGAGCATCAATTCAGACAGGATCAGTCAGCTATACACTACACCAATGACACAGTTTTATGTAAATAGTGAAAGGTATACATGTATGTTTGGACAAATAGTTCTCCATTTCACATCTAGATATGTCTGAAATTTGTTATGATGTTTTAATATATCATCACCAATAGAGTTGTCTGTCTGTTTTTAATTAGAGTCAAATAAAACCATCTGGGATGAATTCCACATTTTATTTATAGAGTCTTGGTTGAATTTTAATACTTTTACATTTGTATTTGTAGCAAATGTTGATTTCTTTCAAATGATTCTAAATAAATACAATATTAAGGGGATTACACAAGATGCAATATCAATATATGTTTTCTCACATAAAAACAGTGGACATTATTGATAATATTGATAATATAATACACTTATTACATATATTACAAACAGTATAGTATTAAAACAAGACAAACTACTTCAAAACTTTTTAATTCAGCATCACTTTTAATACAACAATGTATAGTTTATCAATTGAGGCGGTATTAATGAATTTAAACAATTTTTAGATTTAAATTTCTTTCTTAAATACAAAAAAATATTATAAAATCCAGATAGTTAGATTGTTGATATAACTAAAATTCTAGACCCAAATAAGGTAACAGGTCCTGATTAAGAGAGTCATATGATGTTAAAATTAAATCCAGATAAAATAGCTTAACCATTAAAAGCAATTTTAACAGGTCTCTTCAAGAGTGTTCATTTCTCTCCATCTGGAATATCGCAAATGTAATTCCCATCTTTAAGAGCGGCGATACCTTACTACCCTCAAACTACAGAAAGAATAATATTAAAAAATATTTATAATCATTTGGCTATTAACAACCTAATATATAAATATGAGTCTGGATTTCGTCCCGGATATTCGACCTTGCACCAACGAATAGAACTTTATAATAACATATTTGACGGATAAGAAAAAAAGAAATTAAATGTTCAGTTTTCTGTGACTTCCCGAAAGAATTCTTCGACAAAGTTTGGCATAAACGTAAATTTATTTGTATTCAAAAATAAAAGTGTTTTGGCAAATCAGCGGGTTATATGCCAATGCGGGATAACTCATAATAGAAAATGTATTTATGTTTTTAAGAAGGAAAATAACTCTTTTTGTCTTAAATGGTTAAAGATGTTTTTAACACAACGCTTCAATGCAATTCGTTCTGAGATAAATTTGACAGATATGTTGTTTTTCTTCTGTGCAAAAAATATTTGAGTCTGAGTATTTTTGTGTATAAGTTAATCTAAAACGGGGTTTACAATTTTAAAGGTATGTATTTGACTTCAGTGTAAAAATGTGACTTCTCCGGTTTTTTTTTTACCCATAGACAAAACTGTTTATGCTGACTGTTTGCATTGATTAGGAAGCATACTTTTCACATACACTCACAAAAGTGCTGCCTTAAACCATGTATACATTAACCAACACATACTTTAAGGAATATTACTATTCATGTACATCCATCGCATTGTACTACTCGGATCATATTAATGTTCATGTTGCTATACCGTTAGTGAAGTTTTCCCTTATGTGTTTATGAAGACAGAGAAATAGATGAATTATAAATTTTATGGCATTTTTGTTTTCCTATTAATGCATTCTTTGCAAAGGATTTCAGTGTGCAATTCGGCTACAGTGTTTTGCTACACAATATCATAGATTCGTATTCTGTATATATGATGTCTATATATAGTGACTTAAGAGAAAGGAATCTTAAGGTAAGGTTTGTTTTATGAAAATAATTTTTGATATGGTTCCCGTCTGTAAAAATGTATATGAATTTTAGATTGGAGACACAACTACTTATCACACGCTGTTGAAATTTATTATGTGACATCAGTATGTGTTCTTATACAGCGGTAATCAACTTTTTATTATTTTTATTATTTTCATTATAAAGGGATGTGAATCGCGGTGGTATACCGAGTGAGCAGTAGCTCACATGTTCTTCGTTTTCATTGAGCTGCAGATAATTTGAAGACTTTAGGGATTTTTTAACTTCAATTAGTATTGAACCGAATTTCACTTTTGTGACTTTTTAAAATATCCTCTACAACCTTTATGTGTTTTGCAATGACGAAAGGTGACATTTTTATTTTAAATTTGTTGGAGTCCTTACTAGTCGAGGCAATAATACTTGAACAGTAATCATCATCATCTATTTCTTCAAGCGAAATGTCTTTTTTTTCTTTTTTGTAGCCTATTTAAGTAAATGTTTAAGAAGCCATGATGAGAGGAATGCGGTTCACCGCCCTTTCAGCAGCCTGTGTTACCTGGCGAAACAAATGTTCGAAATTCTGTCTACTTGATTGACCCATGAGCCACCGTGTAACGTGTAACGGAACACAACTGATATCAAGATTTACAAAATATGATCAATTGATGTAAGAAGAATGATGACAAGATTGTTACGGGCTCGGCGTGACCAGCCTTACTGGATCCATTCGGCCTCCGGTCTAGTTAAAGAAAGGGCCAAACCCAATCATCCGAAATAATGGATGCATCAAGAACCTTTACTCCACCATCACGGGTTTCAACACACGACAAACATGTCGCTTCTATAACGGTAATGCTGAGAAAGCTTTGCCCTTCAGCCACCGCCTTCTTAGCGAATCCTATAAAGGAAGCTGTCAAATCATAAACGCAATTCATAATATAGTTTAAAAAGAAAAACGGAAATTATTAGTATAGCTTAAATGAGAATTATTTTCAAAGGGCAAGACGTGACATACCCATTCATCGAAGCCAGGGCTGACTCGATTTCCTGGCGGTAAAAAGAAAGGATTCAGTAAGTTATAGGGACTGTTTACCCGACGTACTGAAATCCAGTCCTGTGATCGACACGGGACGCAACACACAGAGAGTGGTGCCTTTGATAGTAAACTCTTTACCACAAGTTGAGGAAGGTTTGGGCCTATTCTCCGGTGTCCAGGGCCACAAGGGGGTTAACATTACATTACATAGATCGCACACAAGACTTTAGACGGTATGATTTATTGATTTTTGTTTCTACTTTTTATAATAAAGAAGATGTAGTTACTTAATAATGAAAGATAATGGTTATCATTATTCAATATAGAGCATATAAAAATATTTGCAGAACTAATGTTTTCGAGGTTAAGTAATATCTTCACATAAAAATTTTCCCATTTGAACGTATATTTTGGGCATGTCAATGCTAGATGTTGATCGTCCTCTATCTTATATAGCTGATAAATCGACAGTCACACATCTCCACAGGATTTCTCCTTTACCGTCTATATATTTTTTTCTTTTCATGACGACCGCCGTTAATTGTTAGATAATGATCACGTATTCTGAATAGTGTCAATAAATGGTGATTGTCTAAATTTCTAAATGATAAGGTTCGAATTCGAAAATGGATTTCAATTTAAAATATGTATTTACTTTGGTTAGGTGTTAATTTTTTAATTGAAGTATTTTTCACCACTCCAAGATGTTATAAAATCATTTTTCAGGTTTTTTAAAAACATTTAAAACTTAGATTACTCAAAATCTTGCAATTATTGAGATCTATTTGCCCTTATTTGCCAACTAGTAACAAATTACCATACCAAAAGTCTTTATATGTATTGTTAGTAAATATTTAACACCCCATATAGGCATTTGTTGAGATTTCTGGTTAGGAGTGTTCAGTACATAAACATGTGCATTATTGCATCAAATAATAGGGGTATTTACCAAGCTCTGCAAGGTTTGTGCTATGTTTGTGCTTTGTATAGACATTTCTTTTTTTTCAAATTCCCATTACATTTATCATACAGGGACTGATATTAATGGTGCACCAATTTGCACAGCCCTATAATACTGTAGGTTTGATAGTATGATCAAATATATGCAGGAGACTTTTTATAGAAGGAGATGAAGCTTTAAGTGCTTTATCATATAATTTTTTGTCTGGCTTCATTAAATTTTCCAGTATTGCATACTGTAATGCCTAAATATTTATGAAATTTTACACATTTTGTATTGTTTGCATGTTTGTAAAAAATGTTTTGTTAGCAAACGTACTTTCCTATTGAAGATTACTACGTTAGCTTTACTTACATTTTTTTTAATCTGATATAAGTACCAAATCATCAGAATATAAAAACCTTGGGATGTTTTTCTACGATTCTGAGTTGTACTCAAAAATACTTGGTAGTTCATTAAAAAATAAATGTTATATAGTGGGACTTTGTACATCACCTTGGTGTACACCAATTCGATGTGACAGACCTAATCTTGACACATAGTTTATCTGAGCTATAAATTAATTTAATAATCTTATAGAAATTACCTTCTATATTATAACTTAAAAGTTTTTATCAATTCCACAATGAATGACAATGTCAAATGGCTTACGAAAGTCTACAAAACCAGCATAATTAATGTTTATAACATTAAATATTTATCAATTAGACATTTTAGTACAAATAAATGTTTTCTCATCAATAATTAGGCTGCAGCCTAAAAGGGTATCAAATTGTATACAAATAATTTTGGATATGCGGCAAGACATAATGTAAAACATCTCGGTTCACGGAGGTCAAAATACTGACCCATAACAATGACCTTCGAGCCTTTTGAGCCCTAGGCTCATTATAAGGTTCTTTAAGTGAATTACCAGATTTTAAAGCTTTTAATGTAGCTGCACTACGGTATGAGTTTGCTGACAAATTTGATATATTAATAGCTGATAGCATAAGAACTCGCTTTAACCATTAAGCCAATGTACATGTTGTTACCGAAGTAAATATTTTGTTCTCTTTCTGCTGTTGGATGTACGATTAAAATATTCATTTAAAGTATGAATCATACACAATTCTTTCCTTGCGAACTTATACAAAAGAACATTTGGTGGAGAAACATTTTTATTATATAGATAGAGATGAAATATCGAATTTTCCGAGTGACAGAAATCACGGTAAATCACATGTGAAAATTATCGTTTATTTTCACTCTCGGGTTTTTTCCCGCCAAAATTGCAGTTGGTTTTGTACTATACAGATATTCATCCGCCGTTCATAAAATTTAGGATTAAGCATTAAACTTTTACGAAAACAATTTTGATCTATATAATAAATTGGATAATCAATTGGGCATCGTGAATATCCAAAATATGATCACTCGTGCCGCATTAAGCATCAGATTAAACTCGTGCGCAGAACAAGTTCCGCGCACTCGTTTAATCAGATGCGTTATGCGGCACTCGTGATGATATTTTGGATATTCACTCCGCCCAATTAATTATCCTATAAGGCTTTGAGGTTTTCTAATGTTTATTCATTTGCAAAACATACTTCTCTTTAAACTTTGCGAGATATCGCAAGTCCATGGCTGAAATAATCTGGGCTCTTCAAGCTGTGGTCAATGCCATTTAAAGTTTATAGGTAAATAGATTTCGATGACAATTATGAAACTGGATAAAGGGTGGAAACATATTATAATACCGCGTATACACTCCAAGTAAACACACGCTTGGGTCTGATTGGTTACTGTTGAAATAACCTTTTAATAGTTTATGTATCAAAATTGAATCTAAAGTCCACTTTTTCCCAAAAAGTATGGTCAAGTATGGTACAACATTGCATTATACATGTTTATAAATAACAGAATATGATAATTTCTGATTCATTAAAGAGGATAAATAGCAAATTGCATTAAAATGCCATTTGTTCTGAGACAAATTAAGCAGGTCTTTCCCACAGTCACTCTAAAGTCAGATAATATATGTGATGCTATAGGCTTTTGTGTCTGTTGCTAAGCATAAAATATTTATTGTCTGCTTCTACATATATATGGTTTGTGAGATATAGTGCTAACAAGACTAAAGGTGTTCTTGACTTTTGGCCTTTGACCATGACATTTTTTAATGTAATATATGTCACTTAGGATCAATGGTGGTGGTACCAAGTGTCTAGGACTAACGGATTAGAGAAAAAAATTACGAGTTGCGACACTTTAAGGGTCAAAAACACGTACACAGGAAGTTGATTGGAAGAAAAATAAATCATGACCATAGGTCCACCGACATTTCCTACACTTCAGATTTTAAGAATCTGTTACGTTTTCTGAGTTTATTTGCTAACAAGGGTTTACAGTGTTGGGGCAGATAACTCTGTCACTAAAAATCGGTTTCAAAAGATGAACTGAGTCTTCTGACTGTTTGACCGACTAATGGTACCAAGTATGAAAATGATATGTCGCGACACTTTTTCTGCAAATGACGGCGAAAAAAAACTTTCCTTGAAGTGGGAAAGACCTTAATTAGTATCAGACGGTCTAAAAATATTAACTTTCCATTTAGCGAACCGAAACATCTTTTCCAACATAACTGGTACTGTTTATTGGTTGACCTTGAGTTGGATCCTGTTTTGAAATTCCTATCTACTGAAGAAAAGTCATGATACACAGCTAACGGTTCTCTCCTGTGTGTGTGGTAACACTAGTAGATCTTTGTGTCATGGTAATCTAGTTGCAATTGGAAGAGAAATCAGTACTGAAATAAATACAGAGAACCATGGTTGACAAAAATGGAACAAGTATAGCATCTTTGTACTTGATCTTTTCAATTTTGTTTAATACTTTTCCTATTAAACAAAAAGGTGAAAGATAAAAGACCATGAAAAAGAGAAAGCATATGTAAATTTTGCTTCTGGGTTGACTCTGAGGTACAAGATAATACAGCGTCGGAATTTACATCAGATATTGTACCGACTTTAAATAGGTCGCAAAATTTCTCCTTTTCTACTGGGACCACACCAAGTTCCCAGTGATCGACCCACAGAGCAGCTCGGCGGGTAAAAGAGATGCTCTCTATGGGAGTTGTTAGGACATAATACGGAAAGCCTGGCCGCGGAACGTAGTGGGTAAAGGTAAGGTGTTAGGAGAGTGCCACGCAACTTACTCTATAAAGAACTGTTTTGTAGATATAAAAAATGAGTAGGCTTATTGTAGCCGCTACAAAAGGTTTAACTATCCGCCCTAACCAAATACTCCAGTGGAAGTCCAAGTTTTGTTCCCTATGTCCCACCACACCCTTTTCTCCGTTGATTTATTGTTTGTGAACCTGTTCCTGTCCTGAATATACTGAAATACTGCATACTGGACGTGAAACCAACATCCAATCTATCAATTACCATATTCTAAAAATGACCACAAGGGGTAATACACATTGTTTAATCTAGACCACGTCTAGACAAAAAGAATGGACCCTTTCAGTCGGCTCAACAAAAATGGCTTTTTCAGTCAGCCAAGATAAATTTAATGTGGCTTTTCAAGCAGCCATTATAAAAATACTCCTTATTCATAAACTGTACAAATTACGAAACAGTATTTCGGTCAGCCATGTTGTTAAATATAACGAGTGAAATAAACAACAAACCATATGCTACTATATCAGTGAAATACATAAGAAGTGCTAACTAAACACAAGAAACAACTTTACCACAGTAGGTCTTGCCGTCTCAAATATAACTAGAGCTGATTGTGTTGTCATCCCAACAAAGAATGTCTCCTAAACGAACCCCCATTGCCACTATATTCTTCATCATGTCGAAAACTCCCAAATACACATTCTTAGTTTGTGCATTAAAATCTACCTACAATAAAATTTCGTTACAATCAGAGTAAGTTGACGTTAGGGGTAGGAGTGTGGTGAAACGGCTACCATCACAAAATGGTTTCTTTCGCGCAGAAATACTCAAGATAGTTAGCTCTATCAGTATGCCAATTTTATACCAAATCTGGCCATTCCTTATATCTGAGAACTGCATGTTTTTCTTCAACGAAAGCCAATCTGAAAATTCTAAAAGTGGATTGCAAAACTTCAGGTCACCCTTAACATGTTCCCAAAGATTCATCTTGATTGGACATTGCATCTCTGAGAAAATGTGCGGACAAGATTGAATGGAAAGAAACAAGAAAGAAAGAAGAAGAATAATGATAACAAACCGGACAAAAACAACAATATGTCTCCCAAAACTTCGTTTGTGAGACATAATAATGGTGATTTTCACGTGGACAAGTGGTTTTATACCCAGCGAAGGTCATTGTTATGGGTCAGTATTTTGACCTCTTTGAACCGAGATGTTTTACGGTATGATACCCTGGAAGCACGAAGGCGAATGTAAAAGAATGATCCGATGTCCGTGATGACATCCTAAATCCAATCAGAGTTTCATGTATCAAATTGTTATCTTTTACAAATTTGTCGAGTTGGTTACTCAGAATAATATTAAATAATGACAATACTGTAATTTATTGCAATTCTTCTATTCAGAAGGATATGATATCAAACTTTATAAAACTACGAATTAGCAATAGGAATATCTTTATTCTTGAAGGTCGTCACCAAAATATTGCTTTTGTTAACAGACTTTGCCCGCTGTGAAAATTGAATGTTAAGGATGAATATCATTTTGTTTTTTAATGTAATAAACTATATACACCCCGAACCTTTTAGTAATATAGAGATCGCCCCAAATTTTGGAAATGTGTTCAAAATAGAAAAATTTAAATACATGTTGAACAGTAATGATTTTGATATTATGAAGGCATGTATTTCTGATATGTCCAATAGGAGAAAAGGTATAATTAAGTATAATACAAAGTAGTACTATGTACATTGAGCCGTTCAATATGATTCTAGACGTATGTTAATGTATATTAGTCCCAGTCCCGAACTGTCGGGTCACTCGTAATGTTGTATATTGTGTTTGTCTTGTATTGTAGATTGATTACAGTCCTTTGTTGGATATTTAAATCAATAATAAAGAATTTTTGATCTCTAATTTCTCTACAGTAATAAGGTTCCTGATGATCACCCAATTTAAATATGAGACATAAGTACCTTTCCAACAATTTGCTAGGATAAAATTCACTCTGGAAAACTGCATTGTATAATTTCAAGAGGCATTTATTTAAATAATTTTGATCATGCCTTAAACATTTGATTAGTTATTGTCCGGATATGTTTTTTTGCTAATCCACATAATATGAAACATGCCATGCGTGGGACCCCCCCCCCCCCCCCACCTCCCGCAACCACACACAAAAAGACATATTGTATGTGGTGCATATCAATCTATATCTATATGAAATTTCTACGTTATATGTGTTTTAAATGTACATGTGCCTATTCACGGGCGTGGCTTGGCGAAGGCACGTGCTTGCTTCTACATCGTTCTCATAATGGTGATAATTATTGATTTTAAAACTTACAAATATCTTTTGCTAAAATTGTTTGTCAGAAAAATATTACTATTTACAGTTTTATTTTGTTATTTTACCCCATTTTTGGAAATGTCGGTAATTTTATATTAGACAGAGCAGCCAAAACATATTTTAAAAGGGTTTTGTCTTGAACAGGTCTGGGGCATTTCTTTTAAGCATCTACTTCATTTCAACTATATCTATACGAACCTGCCAATATATACTGCAGTAAATGTGTTTTTCAAATTTAATATCTGTTGTTTCAAGCTGTATATGTTGGGATTTCTAATTTTATATATGTTGCATCTGGCTATATATGTTGTGTTTTCTACTAATTTTATATATGTTGTTTCTAGCTGTATTTTTTGTGTTTTCTAATTTGATATATATTGCTTCTAGTTGTGTTTTCAGTTTTGGTATCTGTTGTTACTACTATATATGTTGTGTTTTCAGTTTTGGTATCTGTTGTTACTGCTATATATGTTGTGTTTTCAGATTTGGTATCTGTTGTCACTGCTATATATGTTGTGTTTTCAGCTTTGGTATCTGTTGTTACTTCTATATATGTTGTGTTTTCAGTTTTGGTATCTGTTGTTACTGCTATATATGTTGTGTTTTCAGTTTTGGTATCTGTTGTTACTGCTATATATGTTGTGTTTTCAGTTTCGGTATCTGTTGTTACTGCTATATATGTTGTGTTTTCAGTTTTGGTATCTGTTGTTACTGCTATATATGTTGTGTTTTCAGCTTTGGTATCTGTTGTTACTTCTATATATGTTGTGTTTTCAGTTTTGGTATCTGTTGTTACTGCTATATATGTTGTGTTTTCAGCTTTGGTATCTGTTGTTACTTCTATATATGTTGTGTTTTCAGCTTTGGTATCTGTTGTTACTGCTATATATGTTGTGTTTTCAGTTTTGGTATCTGTTGTTACTGCTATATATGTTGTGTTTTCAGTTTTGGTATCTGTTGTTACTGCTATATATGTTGTGTTTTCAGTTTTGGTATCTGTTGTTACTACTATATATGTTGTGTTTTCAGTTTTGGTATCTGTTGTTACTGCTATATATGTTGTGTTTTCAGTGTTGGTATCTGTTGTTACTGCTATATATGTTGTGTTTTCAGCTTTGGTATCTGTTGTTACTTCTATATATGTTGTGTTTTCAGTTTTGGTATCTGTTGTTACTGCTATATATGTTGTGTTTTCAGTTTTGATATCTGTTGTTACTGCTATATATTGTGTTTTCAGTTTTGGTATCTGTTGTTACTGTTATATATGTTGTGTTTTCAGTTTTGGTATCTGTTGTTACTGCTATATATGTTGTGTTTTCAGTTTTGGTATCTGTTGTTACTGCTATATATGTTGTGTTTTTTTAATTTGATATTTGTTGCTTTTTCTGTGTATTTTGTGTTTTCGGATTTGATATCTTATGCTTCTGGCTGTATATGCTGTGTTTTTTAATTGGATTTAAGTCGCTTCTGGATGTAAAAGATGTGTTTGGCTGTATACGATTCGTTTTCATATTTCATATCTGTTTCTTCTGGCGGTGACTTGTGTGTTTTCCGATTTAATATTTGTTGCTTTTGGCTATATATGTTGTGTTTTCATATTTGATAATCAGTTTGTTCTTGCTGTATATGTCGTGTTTCCTGATTTGATATATATCTGGTTGTGTATGACCTGTTTTCATTTGATATATGTTTGTTCTGGTTGTTTTGTTGTGTTTTGTGTTATTTTTTATTTTTGTTGCTTCTGGCTGTATATGATGTGCTCTCTAATTTGACATATGTTTCTTCTGGCTGGGTATGTTGTGTTTCATATTGGATATCTGTTTGTTCTGTCTGTATATGTTGTGTTTTCTTGTTTGATATTTGTTGCTTCTTGCTATGTATGTTGTGTTCTCTAATTTGATATCTGTTTGTTCCGACTATATGTTGTGTTTTCTTTTCTTATTTAATATATATTGCTTCTTGTATATATTGTGTTTTCTAATTTGATATCTTTTGTTACTGACTGTATATGTTATGTTTTCCGATTTGATATATGTTGCTTCTGGCTGTATACGTTGCGTTTTTTTAATTTAATATATGTTGCTTCTGGGTACATACGTCGTGTTTTCATATATGATATATGTTTGTTCTGGCTGTATATGTTGTCTTCTCTAATTTGATATCTGTTGCTTCTGGCTATATATGTGGGGATTTCTTGTTATATTTGTTGCTCTTGGCTATAAATGCTGTTTTCTAATTCATATATATGTTGCTTCTAGCTGTATATGTTGTGTTTTTGAATTTAAAATTTTTTGCTAATGGCTGCATATGTTGTGTTCTCTAATTTGATCTCTGTTGGTTCCAGCTGTATAATTTGTTTTATCTTATTTGATATTTGTTGCTTCAGGCTAGATATGCTGCGTTTTCTAATTTGATATCTGATGCTTCTGTCTGTAAATGGTGTGGTTTTTTTTATATCTGTTGGTTCTGTCTGTGTATGCTGTGGTTTTCACATTACATACTGTGCTTACTATTTTTTGACGTTTCTGATGATATAAAGCCTACATTAGTAGCAAACATTATAAAGTAAACATGCCATTATGTATAAAGACAATGCGATATGCTGTTGTATTTGTCGTTATCATTATATGGAACACAGTAAAAACTTGCCGGGAACGAACAACGTACCCGACTGGCTTCTAAATAGTATGAGAAACTGGGACTGGGATAACGTTTTCCGTAATTTAATTTTATTTCTGCCCATATAATTCTTTCTACTACATTCTTCTAGACTGTTTCTAATGTTTGATGCCAAACGAACTGATTTACGCGGTAGAATGCATATTTTTCTGGTCTATCTACCCCTATCGATTTTAAGCAATATTTTACCGCTTTTCAAAATTTATTCTAGAATATTTTTATAAGCAATTAGTTCGTTTAAATCCAAAGTCTTTTTCTGATTAATGGAGGAAAAAAAATAGTAAGGCAAATATTTTTGCACCCAAATCGCTGTTGGCCAATGTATCTGTTGTCTAGAATGCATTACCATATCCAGACTCCATCTCCTCTTTATTTCTTTATAGGGTTGGCATGTATGTTTAATATAAAACTAAAAGATTTTAATTTCTACAACTTATTCGGTCGTCCAAGTGTTGACCATAACTAAATTATGGCCAGCCCATCAAGTGGTTCAATTATTGGCCATAACTAAAGCAGGCTAGCCCATCAGGTGGTCCAAGTGTTGGCCATTACTTAAGCAGTGTCAGGTCATCAGGTGGTCCAAGTGTTGGCCATAACTAAAGCAGTGTCAGCCCATCAGGTGGTCCAAGTGTTGGCCATAACTAAAGCAGAGCCAGCCTAACATGTGGTCCACGTGTTGGTCATTACTAAAGCAGGGCCAGCCCATCAGGTGGTCCAAGTGTTTACCATAACTAACGCAGAACCAGCCTATCAGGTGGTCCAAGTGTTGGGCGTTACTTAAGCAGTGTCAGGCCATCAGGTGGTCCAAGTGTTGGCCATAACTAAAGCAGAGCCAGCCTATCAGGTGGTCCAAGTGTTGGCCATAACTAAAGCAGTGTTTGGCCATCAGATGGTCCAAGTGTTGGCCATAACTAAAGCAGTGTCAATCCATCAGGTGGTTCAATTGTTCGCCATAACTAAAGCAGTGTCAGCCCATTAAATGGTCCAAGGATTAGCCATAACTAAAGCAGAGCCAGCATATCAGGTGGTCCAAGTGTTGGCCATAACTACAGCAGTGTCAGCCTATCAGGTGATCCAAGTGTTGGTCATAACTAAAGCAGTTTCAGCCTATCAGGTGGTCTAAGTGTTGGCCATAACTAAAGCAGAGCCAGCATATCAGGTGGTCCAAGTGTTGGCCATAACTTAAGCAGAATCAGCCTATCAGGTGGTCCAAATGTTGGCTATAACTAAAGCAGAGCCAGCATATCAGACTGTCCAAGTGTTTGCCATAAAGCAGTGTCAGCCCATCAGGTGGTCCAAGTGTTGTCCATAACTAAAGCAGAGCCATCCCATCAGGTGGTCCAAGTGTTGGCCATGACTAAAGCAGAGCCAGCATATCAGGTGGTCCAAGTGTTGGCCATAACTAAAGCAGGGCCATCCCATCAGGTGGTCCAAGCGTTGGCCATGACTAAAGCAGAGCCAGCATATCAGGTTGTCCAAGTTTTGGCCATTACTAAAGCAGGGCCAGCCCTTCATGGGGTACAAGTGTTGGCCATGACTAAAGCAGTGTCAGCCTATCAGGTGGTTCAAGTGTTGGCCATAACTAAAGCATTGTCAGGCCATTAGGTGGTCCAAGTGTTGGCCATAACTAAAGCAGTGTCAGCCCATCAGGTGGTCCAAGTGTTGGCCATAACTAAAGCAGTGTCAGCTCATCAGATTGTCCACATGTTTACCATAACTAAAGCAGGGTCAACCCATACAATGATCCAGTTGTTGACCATAACTTAAACAGGGCCAATCCATCAGATGGTCCAAGTGTTGACCATAACTAAAGCAGAGCCAGCCCATAGGGTGGTCCAAGTGTTGGCCATAACTAAAGCAGAGTCAGCTCATCAGATGGTCCACATGTTTACCATAACTAAAGCAGGGTCAACCCATACAATGATCCAATTGTTGACCATAACTTAAACAGGGCCAATCCATCAGATGGTCCAAGTGTTGACCATAACTAAAGCAGAGCCAGCCCATAGGGTGGTCCAAGTGTTGGCCATAACTAAAGCAGAGCGCAGCCTATCTGGTCGTCTAAGTGTTGGCAATAACTAAAGCAGAGCCAGCCCATAAGGAGGTCAAAGTGTTGACCATAACTAAAGCAGAGCCAGCCCCTCCGTTCGTCTAAGTGTTGGCCTTAACTATAGCAGGGCCAGCCCATCAGGTGGTCCAAGTGTTGGCCATAACTAAACCACTGTCAGCACATCAGTGGTCCAAGTGTTGACCATAACTAAAGCAGTGTCAGCCCATCAGGTGGCTAAATTGTTGGTCATAACTAAACCACTGCCAGCCCTTTAGGTGGTCCAAGTGTTGACCATAACTAAAGCAGCAGTCTATCAAGTGGTCCAAGTGTTGACCATAACTTTAGCAGGGTCAGCCCATCAGGTGGTCCAAGTGTTGGCCATAACTAAAGCAGAGCCAGTATATCAGGTGGTTAAATATTGGCCATAACTAAAGCAGTGTCAATCCATCATTTGGTTCAATTGTTGGCAATAACTTAAGCAGAACCAGCCTATCAGGTAGTCCAAATGTTGGCCATAACTAAAGCAGTGTCAGCCCATCAGGTGGTTCAAGTGTTGGCCACAACTAAAGCAGTGTCAGCCTATCAGGTGATCCAAGTGTTGTCCATAACTAAAGCAGAACAATCATATCAGGTTGTCCAAGTGTTGGCCATTACTAAAGCAGGGCCAGCCCATAAGGTGGTAAAGTGTTGGCCATAACTAAAGCAGTGTCAGCATATCAGGTTGTCCAAGTGTTGGCCATAACTAAAGCAGTGTCAGCCTATCAGGTGATCCAAGTGTTGTCCATAACTAAAGCAGAACCAGCATATCAGGTTGTTCAAGTGTTGGCTATAACTAAAGCAGCGTCAGCCTATTAGGTATTTCAATTGTTGGCCATAACTAAAGCAGAACCAGCATATCAGGTGGTCCAAGTGTTGCCCATAACTAAAGCAGTGTCAGTCCATCAGGTGGCTAAATTGTTGGTCATAACTAAACCACTGTCAGCCCATCAGGTGGTCCAAGTGTTGACCATAACTAAAGCATTGTCAGGCCATTAGGTGGTCCAAGTGTTGACCATAACTAAATCAGTGTCAGCCCATCAGGTGGTTAAACTGTTGGCCATATCTAAAGCAGAACCAGCTTTTCATGTGGTCTTAGTATTGGCCATAACTTAGGCAGAACCAGCTTTTCAGGTGGTCTTAGTATTGGCCATATCTAAAGCAGAACCAGCCTATCAGGTGGTCGAACTGTTGTCCATAACTATAGCAGAACTAGCATATCAGGTTGTCTAAGTGTTGGCTAAAATTAAAACAGCGTCAGCCTATCAGGTAGTTCAATTGTTGGCCATAACTAAAGCAGAACCAGCATATCAGGTGGTCCAATTGTTGGCCATAACTTAAGCAGGGCCAGCCCATCAGGTGGTACAAGTGTTGGCCATGACTAAAGCAGAACCAACCTATCATGTGGACCAAGTGTTGGCCATAACTAAAGCAGTGTCAGCCTATCAGGTGGTTCAAGTGTTGGCCATAACTAAAGCAGTGTCAGCCCATCAGGTGGTCCAAGTGTTGTCCATAACTAAAGCATTGTCAGGCCATTAGGTGGTCCAAGTGTTGGCCATAACTAAAGCAGTGTCAGCCCATCAGGTGGTCCAAGTGTTGGCCATAACTAAAGCAGTGTCAGCCCATTAGGTGGTTTAATTGTTGGCCATAACTGAAGCAGAACCAGCATATCAGGTGGTCCAAGTGTTGGCCATAACTAAAGCGGTGTCAGCCCAACAAGTGGTTCAATTGTTGACCATAACAAAAGTAGTCAGCCAAACAGGTGGTTCAATTGTTGGTCTTAACTAAAGCAATCTAATTAAAATTAGCCCATGCGTGTTTACTATTTACGTTGTCAACACGCATGGGCTAATTTTAATTAGACTGTAACTAAAGCATGTTCGGCTTATTAGGTGGTTCAGTTGCTGACCGTAACTAAGCAGAACCAGCCTATCAGGTGGTCCAAGTATTGGCCATAACTAAAGCAGTGTCAGCTCATCAGATGGTCCACATGTTTACCACAACTAAAGCAGGGTCAACCCATACAATGATCCAGTTGTTGACCATAACTTAAACAGGGCCAATCCATCAGATGGTCCAAGTGTTGACCATAACTAAAGCAGAGCCAGCCCATAGGGTGGTCCAAGTGTTGGCCATAACTAAAGCAGAGCGCAGCCCATCTGGTCGTCTAAGTGTTGGCAATAACTAAAGCAGAGCCAGCCCATAAGGTGGTCAAAGTGTTGACCATAATTAAAGCAGAGCCAGCCCCTCCGTTCGTCTAAGTGTTGGCCTTAACTAAAGCAGGGCCAGCCCATCAGGTGGTCCAAGTGTTGGCCATAACTAAACCACTGTCAGCCCATCAGTGGTCCAAGTGTTGACCATAACTAAAGCAGTGTCAGCCCATCAGGTGGCTAAATTGTTGGTCATAACTAAACCACTGTCAGCCCTTTAGGTGGTCCAAGTGTTGACCATAACTAAAGCAGTGTCAGTCCATCAGGTGGCTAAATTGTTGGTCATAACTAAACCACTGTCAGCCCATCAGGTGGTCCAAGTGTTGACCATAACTAAAGCATTGTCAGGCCATTAGGTGGTCCAAGTGTTGACCATAACTAAATCAGTGTCAGCCCATCAGGTGGTTAAACTGTTGGCCATATCTAAAGCAGAACCAGCTTTTCATGTGGTCTTAGTATTGGCCATAACTTAGGCAGAACCAGCTTTTCAGGTGGTCTTAGTATTGGCCATATCTAAAGCAGAACCAGCCTATCATGTGGTCGAACTGTTGTCCATAACTATAGCAGAACTAGCATATCAGGTTGTCTAAGTGTTGGCTAAAATTAAAACAGCGTCAGCCTATCAGGTAGTTCAATTGTTGGCCATAACTAAAGCAGAACCAGCATATCAGGTGGTCCAATTGTTGGCCATAACTTAAGCAGGGCCAGCCCATCAGGTGGTACAAGTGTTGGCCATGACTAAAGCAGAACCAACCTATCATGTGGACCAAGTGTTGGCCATAACTAAAGCAGTGTCAGCCTATCAGGTGGTTCAAGTGTTGGCCATAACTAAAGCAGTGTCAGCCCATCAGGTGGTCCAAGTGTTGTCCATAACTAAAGCATTGTCAGGCCATTAGGTGGTCCAAGTGTTGGCCATAACTAAAGCAGTGTCAGCCCATCAGGTGGTCCAAGTGTTGGCCATAACTAAAGCAGTGTCAGCCCATTAGGTGGTTTAATTGTTGGCCATAACTGAAGCAGAACCAGCATATCAGGTGGTCCAAGTGTTGGCCATAACTAAAGCGGTGTCAGCCCAACAAGTGGTTCAATTGTTGACCATAACAAAAGTAGTCAGCCAAACAGGTGGTTCAATTGTTGGTCTTAACTAAAGCAATCTAATTAAAATTAGCCCATGCGTGTTTACTATTTACGTTGTCAACACGCATGGGCTAATTTTAATTAGACTGTAACTAAAGCATGTTCGGCTTATTAGGTGGTTCAGTTGCTGACCGTAACTAAGCAGAACCAGCCTATCAGGTGGTCCAAGTATTGGCCATAACTAAAGCAGTGTCAGCTCATCAGATGGTCCACATGTTTACCACAACTAAAGCAGGGTCAACCCATACAATGATCCAGTTGTTGACCATAACTTAAACAGGGCCAATCCATCAGATGGTCCAAGTGTTGACCATAACTAAAGCAGAGCCAGCCCATAGGGTGGTCCAAGTGTTGGCCATAACTAAAGCAGAGCGCAGCCCATCTGGTCGTCTAAGTGTTGGCAATAACTAAAGCAGAGCCAGCCCATAAGGTGGTCAAAGTGTTGACCATAATTAAAGCAGAGCCAGCCCCTCCGTTCGTCTAAGTGTTGGCCTTAACTAAAGCAGGGCCAGCCCATCAGGTGGTCCAAGTGTTGGCCATAACTAAACCACTGTCAGCCCATCAGTGGTCCAAGTGTTGACCATAACTAAAGCAGTGTCAGCCCATCAGGTGGCTAAATTGTTGGTCATAACTAAACCACTGTCAGCCCTTTAGGTGGTCCAAGTGTTGACCATAACTAAAGCAACAGTCTATCAAGTGGTCCAAGTGTTGACCATAACTTTAGCAGGGTCAGCCCATCAGGTTGTCCAAGTGTTGGCCATAACTAAAACAGAGCCAGTATATCAGGTGGTTTAATATTGGCCATAACTAAAGCAGTGTCAATCCATCATTTGGTTCAATTGTTGGCAATAACTTAAGCAGAACCAGCCTATCAGGTAGTCCAAATGTTGGCCATAACTAAAGCAGTGTCAGTCCATCAGGTGGCTAAATTGTTGGTCATGACTAAACCACTGTCAGCCCATCAGGTGGTCCAAGTGTTGACCATAACTAAAGCATTGTCAGGCCATTAGGTGGTCCAAGTGTAGACCATAACTAAAGCAGTGTCAGCCCATCAGGTGGTTAAATTGTTGGCCATATCTAAAGCAGAACCAGCTTTTCATGTGGTCTTAGTATTGGCCATAACTAAAGCAGAACCAGCTTTTCAGGTGGTCTTAGTATTGGCCATAACTAAAGCAGAACCAGTCTATCAGGTGGTCGAAGTGTTGTCCATAACTATGGCAGAACTAGCATATCAGGTTGTCTAAGTGTTGGCTAAAACTAAAACAGCGTCAGCCTATCAGGTAGTTCAGTTGTTGGCCACAACTAAAGCAGAACCAGCATATCAGGTGGTGCAAGTGTTGGCCATAACTAAAGCAGTGTCAATCCATCATTTGGTTCAATTGTTGGCAATAACTTAAGCAGAACCAGCCTATCAGGTAGTCCAAATGTTGGCCATAACTAAAGCAGTGTCAGCCCATCAGGTGGTTCAAGTGTTGGCCACAACTAAAGCAGTGTCAGCCTATCAGGTGATCCAAGTGTTGTCCATAACTAAAGCAGAACAATCATATCAGGTTGTCCAAGTGTTGGCCATTACTAAAGCAGGGCCAGCCCATAAGGTGGTAAAGTGTTGGCCATAACTAAAGCAGTGTCAGCATATCAGGTTGTCCATGTGTTGGCCATAACTAAAGCAGTGTCAGCCTATCAGGTGATCCAAGTGTTGTCCATAACTAAAGCAGAACCAGCATATCAGGTTGTTCAAGTGTTGGCTATAACTAAAGCAGCGTCAGCCTATTAGGTAGTTCAATTGTTGGCCATAACTAAAGCAGAACCAGCATATCAGGTGGTCCAAGTGTTGCACATAACTAAAGCAGTGTCAGTCCATCAGGTGGCTAAATTGTTGGTCATAACTAAACCACTGTCAGCCCATCAGGTGGCCCAAGTGTTGACCATAACTAAACCATTGTCAGGCCATTAGGTGGTCCAAGTGTTGACCATAACTAAATCAGTGTCAGCCCATCAGGTGGTTAAACTGTTGGCCATATCTAAAGCAGAACCAGCTTTTCATGTGGTCTTAGTATTGGCCATAACTTAGGCAGAACCAGCTTTTCAGGTGGTCTTAGTATTGGCCATATCTAAAGCAGAACCAGCCTATCAGGTGGTCGAACTGTTGTCCATAACTATAGCAGAACTAGCATATCAGGTTGTCTAAGTGTTGGCTAAAATTAAAACAGCGTCAGCCTATCAGGTAGTTCAATTGTTGGCCATAACTAAAGCAGAACCAGCATATCAGGTGGTCCAATTGTTGGCCATAACTTAAGCAGGGCCAGCCCATCAGGTGGTACAAGTGTTGGCCATGACTAAAGCAGAACCAACCTATCATGTGGACCAAGTGTTGGCCATAACTAAAGCAGTGTCAGCCTATCAGGTGGTTCAAGTGTTGGCCATAACTAAAGCAGTGTCAGCCCATCAGGTGGTCCAAGTGTTGTCCATAACTAAAGCATTGTCAGGCCATTAGGTGGTCCAAGTGTTGGCCATAACTAAAGCAGTGTCAGCCCATCAGGTGGTCCAAGTGTTGGCCATAACTAAAGCAGTGTCAGCCCATTAGGTGGTTTAATTGTTGGCCATAACTGAAGCAGAACCAGCATATCAGGTGGTCCAAGTGTTGGCCATAACTAAAGCGGTGTCAGCCCAACAAGTGGTTCAATTGTTGACCATAACAAAAGTAGTCAGCCAAACAGGTGGTTCAATTGTTGGTCTTAACTAAAGCAATCTAATTAAAATTAGCCCATGCGTGTTTACTATTTACGTTGTCAACACGCATGGGCTAATTTTAATTAGACTGTAACTAAAGCATGTTCGGCTTATTAGGTGGTTCAGTTGCTGACCGTAACTAAGCAGAACCAGCCTATCAGGTGGTCCAAGTATTGGCCATAACTAAAGCAGTGTCAGCTCATCAGATGGTCCACATGTTTACCACAACTAAAGCAGGGTCAACCCATACAATGATCCAGTTGTTGACCATAACTTAAACAGGGCCAATCCATCAGATGGTCCAAGTGTTGACCATAACTAAAGCAGAGCCAGCCCATAGGGTGGTCCAAGTGTTGGCCATAACTAAAGCAGAGCGCAGCCCATCTGGTCGTCTAAGTGTTGGCAATAACTAAAGCAGAGCCAGCCCATAAGGTGGTCAAAGTGTTGACCATAATTAAAGCAGAGCCAGCCCCTCCGTTCGTCTAAGTGTTGGCCTTAACTAAAGCAGGGCCAGCCCATCAGGTGGTCCAAGTGTTGGCCATAACTAAACCACTGTCAGCCCATCAGTGGTCCAAGTGTTGACCATAACTAAAGCAGTGTCAGCCCATCAGGTGGCTAAATTGTTGGTCATAACTAAACCACTGTCAGCCCTTTAGGTGGTCCAAGTGTTGACCATAACTAAAGCAACAGTCTATCAAGTGGTCCAAGTGTTGACCATAACTTTAGCAGGGTCAGCCCATCAGGTTGTCCAAGTGTTGGCCATAACTAAAACAGAGCCAGTATATCAGGTGGTTTAATATTGGCCATAACTAAAGCAGTGTCAATCCATCATTTGGTTCAATTGTTGGCAATAACTTAAGCAGAACCAGCCTATCAGGTAGTCCAAATGTTGGCCATAACTAAAGCAGTGTCAGTCCATCAGGTGGCTAAATTGTTGGTCATGACTAAACCACTGTCAGCCCATCAGGTGGTCCAAGTGTTGACCATAACTAAAGCATTGTCAGGCCATTAGGTGGTCCAAGTGTAGACCATAACTAAAGCAGTGTCAGCCCATCAGGTGGTTAAATTGTTGGCCATATCTAAAGCAGAACCAGCTTTTCATGTGGTCTTAGTATTGGCCATAACTAAAGCAGAACCAGCTTTTCAGGTGGTCTTAGTATTGGCCATAACTAAAGCAGAACCAGTCTATCAGGTGGTCGAAGTGTTGTCCATAACTATGGCAGAACTAGCATATCAGGTTGTCTAAGTGTTGGCTAAAACTAAAACAGCGTCAGCCTATCAGGTAGTTCAGTTGTTGGCCACAACTAAAGCAGAACCAGCATATCAGGTGGTGCAAGTGTTGGCCATAACTAAAGCAGTGTCAATCCATCATTTGGTTCAATTGTTGGCAATAACTTAAGCAGAACCAGCCTATCAGGTAGTCCAAATGTTGGCCATAACTAAAGCAGTGTCAGCCCATCAGGTGGTTCAAGTGTTGGCCACAACTAAAGCAGTGTCAGCCTATCAGGTGATCCAAGTGTTGTCCATAACTAAAGCAGAACAATCATATCAGGTTGTCCAAGTGTTGGCCATTACTAAAGCAGGGCCAGCCCATAAGGTGGTAAAGTGTTGGCCATAACTAAAGCAGTGTCAGCATATCAGGTTGTCCATGTGTTGGCCATAACTAAAGCAGTGTCAGCCTATCAGGTGATCCAAGTGTTGTCCATAACTAAAGCAGAACCAGCATATCAGGTTGTTCAAGTGTTGGCTATAACTAAAGCAGCGTCAGCCTATTAGGTAGTTCAATTGTTGGCCATAACTAAAGCAGAACCAGCATATCAGGTGGTCCAAGTGTTGCACATAACTAAAGCAGTGTCAGTCCATCAGGTGGCTAAATTGTTGGTCATAACTAAACCACTGTCAGCCCATCAGGTGGCCCAAGTGTTGACCATAACTAAACCATTGTCAGGCCATTAGGTGGTCCAAGTGTTGACCATAACTAAATCAGTGTCAGCCCATCAGGTGGTTAAACTGTTGGCCATATCTAAAGCAGAACCAGCTTTTCATGTGGTCTTAGTATTGGCCATAACTTAAGCAGAACCAGCTTTTCAGGTGGTCTTAGTATTGGCCATAACTAAAGCAGAACCAGCCTATCAGGTGGTCGAACTGTTGTCCATAACTATAGCAGAACTAGCATATCAGGTTGTCTAAGTGTTGGCTAAAATTAAAACAGCGTCAGCCTATCAGGTAGTTCAATTGTTGGCCATAACTAAAGCAGAACCAGCATATCAGGTGGTCCAAGTGTTGGCCATAACTTAAGCAGGGCCAGCCCATCAGGTGGTCCAAGTGTTGGCCTTAACAAAAGCATAGCCAGCCTATCAGGTGATCCAAGTATTGGCCATTACTAAAGAAGAGCCAGCCTATCAGGTGGACAAAGTGTTGGCCATTACTAAAGCAGGGCCAGCCCATCAGGTGGTACAAGTTTTGGCCATTACTAAAGCAGGGCCAGCCCATCATGGGGTACAAGTGTTGGCCATGACTAAAGCAGAACCAGCCTATCATGTGGACCAAGTGTTGGCCATAACTAAAGCAGTGTCAGCCTATCAGGTGGTTCAAGTGTTGGCCATAACTAAAGCAGTGTCAGCCCATCAGGTGGTCCAAGTGTTGTCCATAACTAAAGCATTGTCAGGCCATTAGGTGGTCCAAGTGTTGGCCATAACTAAAGCAGTGTCAGCCCATCAGGTGGTCCAAGTGTTGGCCATAACTAAAGCAGTGTCAGCCCATTAGGTGGTTTAATTGTTGGCCATAACTGAAGCAGAACCAGCATATCAGGTGGTCCAAGTGTTGGCCATAACTAAAGCGGTGTCAGCCCAACAAGTGGTTCAATTGTTGACCATAACAAAAGTAGTCAGCCAAACAGGTGGTTCAATTGTTGGTCTTAACTAAAGCAATCTAATTAAAATTAGCCCATGCGTGTTTACTATTTACGTTTTCAACACGCATGGGCTAATTTTAATTAGACTGTAACTAAAGCATGTTCGGCTTATTAGGTGGTTCAGTTGCTGACCGTAACTAAGCAGAACCAGCCTATCAGGTGGTCCAAGTATTGGCCATAACTAAAGCAGTGTCAGCTCATCAGATGGTCCACATGTTTACCATAACTAAAGCAGGGTCAACCCATACAATGATCCAGTTGTTGACCATAACTTAAACAGGGCCAATCCATCAGATGGTCCAAGTGTTGACCATAACTAAAGCAGAGCCAGCCCATATGGTGGTCCAAGTGTTGGCCATAACTAAAGCAGAGCGCAGCCCATCTGGTCGTCTAAGTGTTGGCAATAACTAAAGCAGAGCCAGCCCATAAGGTGGTCAAAGTGTTGACCATAACTAAAGCAGAGCCAGCCCCTCCGTTCGTCTAAGTGTTGGCCTTAACTAAAGCAGGGCCAGCCCATCAGGTGGTCCAAGTGTTGGCCATAACTAAACCACTGTCAGCCCATCAGTGGTCCAAGTGTTGACCATAACTAAAGCAGTGTCAGCCCATCAGGTGGCTAAATTGTTGGTCATAACTAAACCACTGTCAGCCCTTTAGGTGGTCCAAGTGTTGACCATAACTAAAGCAGCAGTCTATCAAGTGGTCCAAGTGTTGACCATAACTTTAGCAGGGTCAGCCCATCAGGTGGTCCAAGTGTTGGCCATAACTAAAGCAGAGCCAGTATATCAGGTGGTTAAATATTGGCCATAACTAAAGCAGTGTCAATCCATCATTTGGTTCAATTGTTGGCAATAACTTAAGCAGAACCAGCATATCAGGTGGCCTAAGTGTTGGCCACAACTAAAGCAGTGTCAGCCTATCAGGTGATCCAAGTGTTGTCCATAACTAAAGCAGAACAATCATATCAGGTTGTCCAAGTGTTGGCTATAACTAAAGCAGCGTCAGCCTGTTAGGTAGTTCAATTGTTGGCAATAACTAAAGCAGAACCAGCATATCAGGTGGTCTAAGTGTTGGCCATAACTAAAGCAGTGTCAGTCCATCAGGTGGCTAAATTGTTGGTCATGACTAAACCACTGTCAGCCCATCAGGTGGTCCAAGTGTTGACCATAACTAAAGCATTGTCAGGCCATTAGGTGGTCCAAGTGTAGACCATAACTAAAGCAGTGTCAGCCCATCAGGAGGTTAAATTGTTGGCCATATCTAAAGCAGAACCAGCTTTTCATGTGGTCTTAGTATTGGCCATAACTAAAGCAGAACCAGCTTTTCAGGTGGTCTTAGTATTGGCCATAACTAAAGCAGAACCAGTCTATCAGGTGGTCGAAGTGTTGTCCATAACTATAGCAGAACTAGCATATCAGGTTGTCTAAGTGTTGGCTAAAACTAAAACAGCGTCAGCCTATCAGGTAGTTCAGTTGTTGGCCATAACTAAAGCAGAACCAGCATATCAGGTGGTGCAAGTGTTGGCCATAACTTAAGCAGGGCCAGCCCATCAGGTGGTCCAAGTGTTGGCCTTAACTAAAGCATAGCCAGCCTATCAGGTGATCCAAGTATTGGCCATTACTAAAGCAGGGCCAGCCTATCAGGTGGTCCAAGTGTTGGCCATTATTAAAGCAGGGCCAGCCCATCAGGTGGTACAAGTGTTGGCCATTACTAAAGCAGGGCCAGCCCATAAGGTGGTAAAGTGTTGGCCATAACTAAAGCAGTGTCAGCCTATCAGGTGATCCAAGTGTTGTCCATAACTAAAGCAGAACCAGCATATCAGGTTGTTCAAGTGTTGGCTATAACTAAAGCAGCGTCAGCCTATTAGGTAATTCAATTGTTGGCCATAACTAAAGCAGAACCAGCATATCAGGTGGTCCAAGTGTTGCCCATAACTAAAGCAGTGTCAGTCCATCAGGTGGCTAAATTGTTGGTCATAACTAAACCACTGTCAGCCCATCAGGTGGTCCAAGTGTTGACCATAACTAAAGCATTGTCAGGCCATTAGGTGGTCCAAGTGTTGACCATAACTAAATCAGTGTCAGCCCATCATGTGGTTAAACTGTTGGCCATATCTAAAGCAGAACCAGCTTTTCATGTGGTCTTAGTATTGGCCATAACTTAAGCAGAACCAGCTTTTCAGGTGGTCTTAGTATTGGCCATAACTAAAGCAGAACCAGCCTATCAGGTGGTCGAACTGTTGTCCATAACTATAGCAGAACTAGCATATCAGGTTGTTTAAGTGTTGGCTAAAATTAAAACAGCGTCAGCCTATCAGGTAGTTCAATTGTTGGCCATAACTAAAGCAGAACCAGCATATCAGGTGGTCCAAGTGTTGGCCATAACTTAAGCAGGGCCAGCCCATCAGGTGGTCCAAGTGTTGGCCTTAACTAAAGCAGAGCCAGCCTATCAGGTGGACAAAGTGTTGGCCATTACTAAGGCAGGGCCAGCCCATCAGGTGGTACAAGTTTTGGCCATTACTAAAGCAGGGCCAGCCCATCATGGGGTACAAGTGTTGGCCATGACTAAAGCAGAACCAGCCTATCATGTGGACCAAGTGTTGGCCATAACTAAAGCAGTGTCAGCCTATCAGGTGGTTCAAGTGTTGGCCATAACTAAAGCAGTTTCAGCCCATCAGGTGGTCCAAGTGTTGTCCATAACTAAAGCATTGTCAGGCCATTAGGTGGTCCAAGTGTTGGCCATAACTAAAGCAGTGTCAGCCCATCAGGTGGTCCAAGTGTTGGCCATAACTAAAGCAATGTCAGCCCATTAGGTGGTTTAATTGTTGGCCATAACTGAAGCAGAACCAGCATATCAGGTGGTCCAAGTGTTGGCCATAACTAAAGCGGTGTCAGCCCAACAAGTGGTTCAATTGTTGACCATAACAAAAGTAGTCAGCCAAACAGGTGGTTCAATTGTTGGTCTTAACTAAAGCAATCTAATTAAAATTAGCCCATGCGTGTTTACTATTTACGTTGTCAACACGCATGGGCTAATTTTAATTAGACTGTAACTAAAGCATGTTCGGCTTATTAGGTGGTTCAGTTGCTGACCGTAACTAAGCAGAACCAGCCTATCAGGTGGTCCAAGTATTGGCCATAACTAAAGCAGTGTCAGCTCATCAGATGGTCCACATGTTTACCATAACTAAAGCAGGGTCAACCCATACAATGATCCAGTTGTTGACCATAACTTCAACAGGGCCAATCCATCAGATGGTCCAAGTGTTGACCATAACTAAAGCAGAGCCAGCCTATCAGGTGGTCCAAGTGTTGTCCATAACTATAGCAGAACTAGCATATCAGGTTGTCTAAGTGTTGGCTAAAACTAAAACAGCGTCAGCCTATCAGGTAGTTCAATTGTTGGCCATAACTAAAGCAGAACCAGCATATCAGGTGGTCCAAGTGTTGGCCATAACTTAAGCAGGGCCAGCCCATCAGGTGGTCCAAGTGTTGGCCTTAACTAAAGCAGAGCCAGCCTATCAGGTGATCCAAGAATTGACCATTACTAAAGAAGGGCCAGCCTATCAAGTGGACAAAGTGGTGGCCATTACTAAAGCAGGGCCAGCCCATCAGGTGGTACAAGTTTTGGCCATTACTAAAGCAGGGCCAGCCCATCATGGGGTACAAGTGTTGGCCATGACTAAAGCAGAACCAGCCTATCATGTGGACCAAGTGTTGGCCATAACTAAAGCAGTGTCAGCCTATCAGGTGGTTCAAGTGTTGGCCATAACTAAAGCAGTGTCAGCCCATCAGGTGGTCCAAGTGTTGTCCATAACTAAAGTAGTCAGCCAAACAGGTGGTTCAATTGTTGGTCTTAACTAAAGCAATCTAATTAAAATTAGCCCATGCGTGTTTACTATTTACGTTGTCAACACGCATGGGCTAATTTTAATTAGACTGTAACTAAAGCATGCTCGGCTTAACAGGTGGTTCAGTTGTTGACCGTAACTAAAGCAGAACCAGCCTATTAGGTAGTCCAAGTGTTGGCCATAACTAAAGCAGTGTCAGCTCATCAGATTGTCCACGTGTTAATCATAACTAAAGCAGGGTCAACCCATACAATGATCCAGTTGTTGACCATAACTTAAACAGGGCCAATCCATCAGGTGGTCCAAGTGTTGACCATAACTAAAGCAGAGCCAGCCCATCCGGTCGTCCAAGTGTTTACTATAACTAAAACTAGAACAGTCCATCAGTATTTCCAATTGTTAAAAATAACTTAAACAGGGTCAGTACATGAGGTGGTCCAAGTGTTGGCCATAAACTAAGACCAGTCCATCAGGTGGTTCAAATGTTGACCATAACTTAAACAGGGCCAACCTTTCATGAGGTCCAATTGTTGACTATAATTAAAGCAGGGCCAGCCCTTTATGTTTTTTAACTGTTGCTTCATCCACACGCTCGTTGTAAGAACCTAAACATTTTTATGGCGTAAACAATAAAGTAGAAGGACACAAAGGAGTGATCATTTGAGTCAACAAATAAAGGTTTAATATATCATGGGAAGACAAACATTGCTTCCATGTCAGGCAGTTCTTCCTTTCCATATTAAAAAGCATTATTAAAATAGTCCATATTTTCGTATCAGACAGTCCTTTGTTTCCATACTACAGAACCCCATTTCTTGTTTGCATACCAAATAGCCTTTTGTTTTCATGCCAGACACCGTTTTTGTTTATTTCCATTACATTAACATTTATACACTTTATGACGTCAATTAGCTTTGCGCTTTCTGTGAAGAAGATATTTTACACTTTTCCAAAGGGTCCTATGTTAAACAAAGTGCTGCGATTGTGGCTAATAGGAATTTCCTATTTGAATAAAAAAAAAATATAAAAAAATGTAATGGCGTAGGTGACCCATCAAAAAATATTATTGAGAAGCCATGTCATAAACATTTCCCCTAAATAACTGGCAAGCCCACCGTTTCCATATCAGGCAAACTCATTTTTGTTGTCACACAGGCATCACATAATTGTTCGTTTCAGTATGGATAGTCTGTTTGTTGCCATGTCGGGCAGCCCTTTGTTCGTATCAATACTACACAGCCATTTTGCCACCAAAAATAACCCTGCATTTCCATACCAGAAAGCGCTTTTGTTTGCTCTATATCAGATTAACATTATTTTTTTTCATAAAAAACAAACCCTTGTTTATTGTTACACCAGACAGCTTCTGTGTTTTGTTTCCGATATTGATTGCTTGCTGGCTTGATTGATTGATTGATTGATTGATTGATTGATTGATTGATTGATTGATTGATTGATTGATTGATTGATTGATTGATTGATTGATTGATTGATTGATTGATTGATTGATTGATTGATTGATTGATTGATTGATTGATTGATTGAAAAAATGGGCGGGACATAGGGAACAAAATTTTGACTGCCACTGGAAAAGTATGGAGTATTGGTAGGGGCGGAGAATTTAGCCTTTTGTAGA
This sequence comes from Limnoperna fortunei, assembly GCA_944474755.1. Classification (NCBI taxonomy): domain Eukaryota; kingdom Metazoa; phylum Mollusca; class Bivalvia; order Mytilida; family Modiolidae; genus Limnoperna; species Limnoperna fortunei. The sequence continues at coordinate 64,301,677 of OX104122.1, read as the reverse complement.
GGCTACAATGAGAATATTATTTGTCGAAATCTTTATCGTGCAAGAAGCCTGGCACTCTCCAAAACACAGTACCCACTACGGTTCGCGGCCAGGCTTTCTGTATTATGACCTGACAACTCCCCCAGCGAAAGGGTCCAGTATCCACTACACAGGACGCGCTGGTCTGCTCTGTGGATCGAGCACTTGGATCCCTTCCAGTATGGTCCCATCGTCTGTTGTTTATGTATGGGATAACGCCACGTTTTGCTTCCGTACTAGACGGCATTTATGTTTGGGCAGATTTAACAGCACTGAACTTGTTGTGTCGATTCAATCTTTATAACATTGCAATCTTTCCTGAATGTATGTATACTATGGTCAAGGCCTATTCTTCCATTATTATTAAAATATGCTTTCAACCAAATGCCATCATGAAGATACCAAGATGTGCCTTTTGTTTAATTAAGAATCATAAGTGGCGCTTAAACACCAAAAAATATTTAAAGAATAATATGACTTGAATTACGAAATGGCAACGCAGATATCGCGTGACAGATATAACAGGATACGAAAACATTTAGTTAAGAGAGACCATGATTTAAAACAACTTTGGCAAAGTATTATTTCTTTTACGAATTTTGCAATAGCCAAGATGGCAAATATAAATAAAGCACATTTGTAGCTCCCGGTGCTATACCCACACGTTTGTCCCGTTGAAATTGGCGTGTGTATATATGTGCGTATGTGTACAAATATGTGACAATGTGGCTACTTGACTGGTCATACTGGTAGATTTAAAATCCATACCCGGAATATCGGAAAAGGAGGGCCACGAAGTGGTCCTCCCGTGCCTCGTAGAGGCTGGGGGGGGTCTGGGGGCCGCTTAAAGCCCTCAGAAGCTCTCGGAAAATGGTGCAAAATCCTGCATTCTCGCAATTTCCAAGCATCAAAATGAATTTATTTAACACCAGGTTTTTATAGTGTTCAGTAACCTTTATTTGGTACAGTATACAACAGAGATATCATAATAAACGAATTAGTACCGTTAATGCATTAATTTATGGCGAGGACGAGCGGGGATTACATTTTTACTTTTGGGGCTGGTTGTTACACTCCCTGTTCTCTTTGTCTTCCTTTCCTTTTTTAAAGGGGGGCGTACGCCCCTTACGCCCCCCCTGGATCCGCCGCTGGAAAGCGACCTACTAACAAAAGCTGAAAGTCGAGGGTCAAGGGGGAGGGTCAATTACAAATTCGGATGCAGAAAAAAAACTAACTAGAATCAAACACAGAAAGGGGAGTAACCCCAAACCCTCAAAATCGATGGGTACGCTCAGGTTCTCCAGACCGATCCCCCCAATCTATGGGTACACTCAGGTGTTCTAGACCAATAAGAGGATTCGTTGTGTCAGGAACCTATAAATCATAGTGATACTAGTCACATATTTTATCATTAATTTCAAGCTCACAATGGTACATTATATACAGTGTAAGTATTGTAGTATTCAAGAGAAAATCGTAAATATACTGCAAAAGCCACATTTTACAGGAAAGGTGGACAGTATCCACAGTACTCTCCACATTATTTTACCCCCCTCCCGCCTTGAAAATCGGGGGTGAAAATATTGTGATGGGGGTGTCCGTCTGACCGTCTGTTACATTTCGCAACTCCATCTACACAACTGAATGGAATTTTATGAAACTTAACACAATCTTTGTCACATATGTAGTGTCATTGTACACCTGACATTTCGATCGGAATATTTTGGGGCTTCCCATAGACAAACGTGGACTTTTTTTAGTGAAGTACTCATTTTGTGTTAGCAACTCCTCCTAGAGTTTTAAGCGCAGATCAGTCTGACAGATTGCCTGCTAGTATGGAATTGATTTATTCAAAATTATTAGAAGTTGGCAACATAGTCATTTTTTCAAAAACTTTGCAGAAGATAATACCTATTTTGTACAATAAACACCTCCTACAATTTTCGACCCATTGGGAAGCAGTGGATATTTATTATTCAGCACAGCTGCCACTTGTTCTAGTTATGCCACTACTTTAAATAAGGAGTAATTATTGCATGGCGCTGAACAACGGAGTCAGGGTAACTATTGTCATGTTGTTAGGGTATTTTTATGACAATTCATAAACATTTATTCTTACTGCTTTGACAAGTTTTTTTTACCTGCACGTACCTACTATATAAATAAGATTCTCGGGCATTGGTCCGAAGGGTCATAAGTCATAAATAATATGTAAAAACATTTTTTTCCGCGGTAACATACAATACAACTCTTTTATTGATTTCCGGTTGTTAAGACAAAAACTATAAAATTATACTCGTCAGAAAGCATATTAACTTTTTAAAATATATTTCTTTCACGAATTGTATGACTATTTTGACTTGGTAGACTATGTTGAGACTAAAATTACTACAATTGCTAAATTTATAGTACCTAACGTTAGATTCAATGTGACCATACAGAATTGACCTTTCTCATTCAAATCGAGATCCTTAATAAATGGAATCTTTAACTTTGAATGGTTCCACTGACAACAGTGTGCAAAGATGATGTGCTTTGTCCTTTTACGGGATATGTCAAGGTGATCTATGAATGTGTCACATATAAATAAATAAACAGAAATAACAGATACGTGTACCCGAGAAATCATCACACATGTTCAAAGAAAGGGGTTGGTAAGCATCTCTCTATGTGTAGTGTTATAATATAGACAACATATTAAGCTTTTCTTTAGCCGTTTCCCCATTTTTGGTAAACTACATGTAACCACGAGGTTTCTCTATCTAAGGACAATGAGCGATATAGTTCAATGTGAATAATCACGGATGATCTATTCCGGCCTGCCGGGGGTGATGATCTATATATGTGTTTGTGTACACACACAACTCTTTGTAATTATAAACTGTAGTGTGTATTAAACGTGAAATACAATCAATAAGTTTAAAAATAAACAAACTGCACAATTTATATTAAAATCAGTCAACTAATTAATATCTCTAAGAAGGAAGCAAATTAATCATTGACCCTTTTATCGACGAGTCCATAAAATAAGTAATACAGGCAGCCGAGAAAGGTACGTATCTGATTATACAATGGCAGTTTCAACGGCCTGGATATAAAAGTGTTTTATTTCACTAAAACTCAATTATTCTCTTATCAGGTATAGTCATTTGATAGAAAAAATATTCATACATCTAATTGTACATTTTGAAAGCAAATTTTCTAGAATTTATTAGGTTTTTTTCTTAGCAAAACGTAGCTCATATGCACAGTTTCCATCTTTCATGTAAACAGTGATTCGTCGATAATTGTCAAATAATCAAGGAATGAGTCGACATTCTTTTTGTTTTGTTGTTCGTATACATTATTAAAAGAATTAGTACATGTAGATAAGACCAAGACATTGCCTATCCACACAAATAACAGTTATTTTTACATGTCGATAGTTGCATTTCAAGGGTATTATAGGTGTAAGGTTAAAATGAAAATACGTTCAGAAAATTAAATATTTTAAACTTGTTTTTTATATCATTCACTAATATATTGATTTTGAATGTGAACTATGGCAATAGAGAAGTTAACTTTGTATTCGGAACGATTTGGGAAGCAAATATTGGGCAGTACATTAACAAGGAAAATATACACTTTTCTCCAATATGGCGGCGCTGTATTTGACAGTGTTTCGTGGTTCAGCAAAATCATCCTAGATGTGTTGACTCTTTCTAATTATACGTTATTATACCATAATTCGGTAATATACATAACCATGCGTTTATTGAAATAAAAATATTACTTGGGTAAGACCATTTTAATGTTTGTATATGTTTATAACGAGGCGTATGTGAAGGGTATCTATAGGTGTGGGGACGTATCGTTTATCATTAGATTTTATTGTAAGTTCCGTTGACTTCTCACAGATAAAGACAAATACGGATTTATATTTAACAGCGGTTTTGTGGACGCTGAAATGTACACATATGATTATATTTTTTAAATGTATTGTATATATGTAAACACAGCCTGTGTATGGTTAGTGAAACATATACGATACCGTTAATAGAATAACCAAAGGTAATGAATCGTCGTTTAACACGTGTTCTAGAAAGAATGAATATTGACAAATACATGAAAACAAAATAGAATTTATCCTTGTTGTAAAGTCAGGACAAATTTAACTTAACTTTGAAGAGTAAAAGAAGAGAATTATTCTTTTAAATTGATTATAAATAACTAGAAATCTGCAATAGGTTAGACACTGCACAGCTACTTTGTATTTATAGGGATATAAATATTAATGTAATCAGCTGAGTCAATATACAATGTAGTTTTCTGTCTTGGAAATATTAAAAAGAATGAAAGAAAGAAATAAAAAAGATTTTTAAATAAATATTTTCATTACATCTGGATATTCAGTATTTATGAACATTTTATGAATTTTGATCAACACAGATAAAAAGTTAAACATTGACAGTCTTTTTCTTTTTCATACTAGATTCAAGTGAAGATACATATATAACGAAAAGATCCACTAAGATAGACAACATTCAGCTCTAATCCTCCTGTCTCCCCCCTCCCCCCCCCCGCCCCTTGTCTTCTTATCTGTAAAAAATATATATTTAGCAAACTGAAAAAATACATATTTAGCAAACTAGCACCTTGGAGTTTTGGATCCAGCTATGAAATGTTAGTCCTATGTTGTATCCTGCTTCCCTCCATGTCAACTATACATAACATTATTGTAAAATTGTTCTTTTTTGTACTTAGGTTGTTTCCCTTTTTAATTTATTTTGTAATTGAATTGTCTTAGTAAGATTTATGTTATTGTTATTGTCTTATAGCTTTGGAATAAAAAAAAATTAACAATTGAGAACTGCTAATACTATTAACGATTTATATAAAATATAAAATTTATATTTGGTTATTGAATAATCTCTTTGAATTCTGCTATGAGTATTAACAGGACATGTAAAGAAAGTAACAAATCTACCAAATTTAGATGACAATGATTAAAAACTGTATTCAAAAACTTTTAGAGACTGACTTTTTAGGCTTATATGTGAGCTATTTAATATTGCTTGTACATGTTACATGTACTTGAAATCTAAAATTATAAGGACAGTACTTTAAATACTCAGTTTTTAACTTGATTTCAAGTTATTTGAGATTCTGTTAATAATAATGTTGAACCTGCTTATCACTCAAAGTTCTCTATTTAAAATTGATTATTGGGAGTTAATAGTTAATGAGTGTTATTGATGCAAATTTCAAATTTTAAACAACAGGAAAGATCTTTAAACAATATGGTGAAGTCTGTATAATCTAGTCTTTTGAATTTCAAAGGGCTATTCTAGCCATGTAACAAAAAACACGGAGAGATCAGCCATAGAGAAAATCACTTTTATGTTACACTCTTATTTATTCTGTTGAAACATGTGAAGAGATATTTATTTTACTAAAACTAAAGAGGTTTAATACTGACAATAAATAAAAATTAAGTTTACAAGAAATAACTTGTCTGATATCAACATTTGACATTTTCTTTCTATTAAGATAATTCTTTGAGTTATCTCCCATTGTCCATTATAAACTACAGAAATCTATATGATTCTGGTGATGATAAAATATAGAACTTGCTGTCCAGCTTTGAAATTTAGTTTTTCTTGTTTTAAAATGTTTGTATCTTAATTCTTTCCAACCTAATAAGTTTGTTTTCCAATTAGTTTGGTTCATTTAGATTAATTTTAATTTTAATAAATGTAACATGTTTCTTTATGTTCGGTAAAGAATTTATAATTTTGAGTATAAACACTTAAACAATAACCTTTTTGTTTGCATGCCTGCAAAGTCTGCATGTAGAAGATTTTGAGTTAATGATAGTAATCGTATGTTGTATGTATAACATGTTATTATTATATATAGGTTTGAAAACAAAAATATCCTAAGTCGACCTCAAACAACATGAATGCAAGCAGGTAACAATCATATACTGTTGTCATACATCTAACAAACATCTGCTATTGATCAACAGCCTGTTCACACTAAGATTGCATGTTTGAGTCTTACTGCAGGTAGTGTGTCAATTTCAATTTTTTTGTGCCGATCCAAAATCTAAGATGGCTGTCACTATGGAAAAGTTTAACATTTAGGATGCTGATGGGAAAAACATACTAAAGCTAGGATAGTTAACTTATTACTTTTGAGTTTTTCTTTCTGATACGCAATTCAACATGGCTGCCAATGCAGCTAGTGCATTCTGATTGGCTGAAATTTCCAAATTCATTTCCTCACAAACTGCTTGGCAGAAGGAATTGTGATATTGTAGAAATGTACTAATTTTGCGTTTTTTTGTTTTGATCGGAAATACAAGATGGCTGCCACCATGGAACATCGCTTAACATAGGAAACTATGGTAAAAACATAAAAACTCTTCTTCTATGAAACAATTCAACACAATTAAACCAAACTATGCATGAGTCAAGCTTGGAAAGTTAACTTAATTTTGTTAGTTTTTGAGTGTCAGGGCCATTAATGCATTTAGATTTGCTGAAATTGCAAAATGTATTTCCTGACAGAAATTTACCATAGATGGTCCTCTACAAAGTCAGAATTTTTGGACCAATTCAAAATCTAACATGGTCACAACATTTGAACATAGCTTACTAGTAACATAGGACTGAATGGGTTCTCAGAAACTGAAATGAACTGTGTATTGTATAAGAAAGTTTCCTGTGTATTGCACGAGAAAGTTTCCTAATCTGAATGAACTGTGTATTGTTTAAGAAAGTTTCCTGTGTATTGCATGAGAAAGTTTCCTATCTGACTGAACTGTATTGTATTAGAAAGTTTCATGTGTATTGCACAAGACAGTTTCCTAATCTGAATGAACTGTCTACAATGGTGTATTGTATAAGAAAAGTTACTGTGTATTGCGAAAGAAAGTTTCCTAATCTGAATGAACTGTGTATTGTAGAAGAAAGTTTCATGTGTATTGCATGAGAAAGTTTCCTAATTTGAATGAGCTGTGTATTGTAGAAGAAAGTTTCCTGTGTATTGCATGAGAAAATTTCCTAATTTGAATGAACTGTGTATTGTAGAAGAAAGTTACCTGTGTATTGCATGAGAAAATTTCCTAATTTGAATGAGCTGTATATTGTAGAAGAAAGTTTCATGTGTATTGCATGAGAAAATTTCCTAATTTGAATGAACTGTGTATTGTAGAAGAAAGTTTCCTGTGTATTGCATGAAAGAGTTTCCTAATTTGAATACCTGTCCTGAATATAGCTGAAATACTGCTGGCTGGACGTAAAGCAGACATCCAATCAATCAATCAACCTAATTTGAATAAACTGTGTATTGTAGAAGAAAGTTTCCTGTGTATTGCAAATGAAAAGTTTTCTAATTTGATAGAAGGGCTACACGTAAAAATAATATGTTAATTGGACATACTAGTAGAATAGGATATTGATTTGTGTTTGTTAAGATATTCAAGTTTGATCACTACAGTGTCTCAGATCAATAACACATGGAAAAAACTTCCAATTTATGATTGAGGGTTCTCACCTGTAGTACAGCAGATTGTAGGGTTCTTACCTGTAGTACAGCATATTGTAGGGTTGTGACCTGTAGTACGGCAGATTGTAGGGTTCTAACGTGTAGTATGGCAGATTGTAGGGTTCTCACCTGTAGTACGGCAGATTGTAGGGTTCTCACCTGTAGTATGGCAGATTGTAGGGTTCTCACTTGTAGTACGGCAGATTGTAGGGTTCTTACCTGTAGTACGGCAGATTGTAGGGTTCTCACCTGTAGTATGGCAGATTGTAGGGTTCTCACCTGTAGTACAGCAGATTGTAGGGTTTTCACCTGTAGTACGGCAGATTGTAGGGTTCTCACCTGTAGTATGGCAGATTGTAGGGTTCTCACCTGTAGTATGGCAGATTGTAGGGTTCTCACCTGTAGTATGGCATATTGTAGGGTTCTCACCTGTAGTATGGCAGATTGTAGGGCTCTCACTTGTAGTACAGCAGATTGTAGGGTTCTCACCTGTAGTATGGCAGATTGTAGGGTTCTCACCTTTAGTAGGGCAGATTGTAGGGTTCTCACTTGTAGTATGGCAGATTGTAGGGTTCTCACCTGTAGTATGGCAGATTGTAGGGTTCTCACCTGTAGTATGGCAGATTGTAGGGTTCTCACTTGTAGTATGGCAGATTGTAGGGTTCTCACCTGTAGTACGGCAGATTGTAGGGTTCTTACCTGTAGTAGGGCAGATTGTAAAGTTCTCACCTGTAGTATGGCAGATTATAGGGTTCTCACCTGTAGTATGGCAGATTGTAGGGTTCTCACCTGTAGTACAGCAGATTGTAGGGTTCTCACCTGTAGTATGGCAGAGTGTAGGGTTCTCACTTGTAGTATGGCAGATTGTAGGGCTCTCATCTGTAGTACAGCAGATTGTAGCGTTCTTACCTGTAGTACAGCAGATTGTAGGGTTCTCACCTGTAGTATGGCAGAGTGTAGGGTTCTCGCCTGTAGTATGGCAGATTGTAGGGTTCTCACCTGTAGTATGGCAGATTGTAGGGTTCTCACCTGTAGTATGGCAGATTGTAGGGTTCTCACTTGTAGTACGGCAGATTGTAGGGTTCTCACCTATAGTATGGCAGATTGTAGGGTTCTCACCTGTAGTATGGCAGATTGTAGGGTTCTCACTTGTAGTATGGCAGAGTGTAGGGTTCTCACTTGTAGTATGGCAGATTTTAGGGTTCTCACCTGTAGTATGGCGAATTGTAGGGTTCTCACCTGTAGTACAGCAGATTGTAGGGTTCCCACCTGTAGTATGGCAGATTGTAGGGTTCTCACCTGTAGTATGGCAGATTGTAGGGTTATCACCTGTAGTATGGCAGATTGTAGGGTTCTCACCTGTAGTATGGCAGATTGTAGGGCTCTCACTTGTAGTACAGCAGATTTTAGGGTTCTCACTTGTAGTATGGCAGATTGTAGGGTTCTCACCTGTAGTATGACAGAGTGTAGGGTTCTCGCCTGTAGTATGGCAGATTGTAGGGTTCTCACTTGTAGTATGGCAGATTGTAGGGTTCTTGACTGTAGTACGGCAGATTGTAGGCTTGTGACTTGTAGTATGGCAGATTGTAGGGTTCTTACCTGTAGTATTGCAAATTGTAGGGTTCTCACCTGTAGTAATGCAGATTGTAGGGTTCTCACCTGTAGTATGGCAGATTGTAGGGTTCTCACCTGTAGTATGGCAGATTGTAGGGTTCTCACCTGTAGTATGGCAGATTGTAGGGTTCTTGACTGTAGTATGGCAGATTGTAGGGTTCTCACCTGTAGTATGGCAGATTGTAGGGTTCTTGACTGTAGTACAGTAGATTGTAGGGTTCTCACCTGTAGTACGGCAGAGTGTAGGGTTCTCACCTGTAGAAAAGGAGATTGTAGAGTTCTCACCTGTAGTATGGCAGATTGTAGGGTTCTCACCTGTAGTATGGCAGATTGTAGGGTTCTCACCTGTAGTATGGCAGATTGTAGGGTTCTTGACTGTAGTACGGCAGATTGTAGGGTTCTCACTTGTAGTATTGCAGATTGTAGGGTTCTTGCCTGTAGTATGGCAGATTGTAGGGAACTCACCTGTAGTATGGCAGATTGTAGGGTTCTCACTTGTAGTATGGCAGATTGTAGGGTTCTCACCTGTAGTATGGCAGATTGTAGGGTTCTCACCTGTAATATGGCAGATTGTAGGGTTCTTGACTGTAGTACGGCAGATTGTAGGGATGTGACCTGTAGTATGGCAGATTGTAGGGTTCTCACCTGTAGTATGGCAGATTGTAGGGTTCTCACCTGTAGTATGGCAGATTGTAGGGTTCTCACCTGTAGTATGGCAGATTGTAGGGTTCTTGACTGTAGTACGGTAGATTGTAGGGTTCTCACCTGTAGTATGGCAGATTGTAGGGTTCTTGACTGTAGTATGGCAGATTGTAGGGTTCTCACTTGTAGTATGGCAGATTGTAGGGTTCTCACCTGTAGTATGGCAGATTGTAGGGTTCTCACCTGTAGTATGGCAGATTGTAGGGTTCTCACTTGTAGTACTGCAGATTGTAGGGTTCTCACTTGTAGTATGGCAGATTTTAGGGTTCTTGACTTGTAGTACCGCAGAGTGTAGGGTTCTCACCTTTAGTGCGGCAGATTTTAGGGTTCTCACCTGTAGTACAGTGTTGTACGGCAGATTTGCATATTTAAAATTCCTATAAGAATTCATTTGACAATTTTTAAGTCATGTTGAATCGCTTGTAGATCTTGTAATGCTGATGTCCATGTCCATTGGTTCTATTATAATTTTCAAGAAAATATTCAAATAGCAATAAAGAGCAGAAGAGGGAAAAAGTACTCATTAAATTGCAGTAACTCATATCAAAGAGTTGAGAGACAATGACATTGAGGCAGACTTATTTGTAGACCTTGTGTTGCTAATCATATTTCACATTTTGCAATGTATCTATAATTCATCCAGTTTTTTAGATGATAGGTATGTAATGATGAGATAAACCAAACACATATTAGGGCTGAAGTACTGTCTTCATTGAAGTGGATAAAATGATCTCAAACCCTCTTTTTTTATTGTAAAACCCTAACAGCACAGACATGGAAAAACTTATCACAACAACAAAAAAGTAGACAAGGATTATTAATATGTATGAGTGTACAGCGTTTTAATTTTATTGAACTCGGCATATACAAGATTGCAGATTGAAAAAACTTCTTAATATGATCATGCAAACTGTTGTATATCTTAATACAAGAATGCAAGAAATGTCATTTTTAAATTTAAAAAATTGATTATCTCCCCTTTTGACAGGATTTTCAATTCTGGACCACTTGATCTAAAATATTCATTCATCAAGTTTGAATACTGTATAGAGTGTCGACAGAAAGATATTTTTGGCACATCTCAATTTGACTTACTTTTGTTTGAATTCATGAACTTTAGCTTAAACTGTGGATGAAAAGTTTTTTTTAAAAACTTTATTCAAGACAACGTGGCCATCATTCCTTGAAAAAAAATGTATTAATGTACAGAAAATGATTCTTCTTGACTATAAATTATTTCCTTTTATAAGTAATTACAATGATGAATTTTGTAATATAATGGACTTATACTTGAGTCTTAATGTGACTTGTTTCTGTGGGGAGATGAAGGTCAGTTAACTTGTCATGGATGAATAAACATTTTCCTTTGTCGCTATAAACAGTAAGCTAAAGTAACTACATTATGCATAGTGCAATGTATTGTTTTTTAACTGGCCATAAAATGTAGGCAATTTAATCTATGCATGTTTAGATTTTCCTGATGTCCTGGTGGTTGTCCCTGAATACATCATTGTAGACCTTTGATGATGTCATGGATTTGACATTGTAGACTTTTTCTTTCTTTCTCATTGGTGGTTGTCCATGGATTTGACATAGTAGACTTGGGTATGATGTCCTGGTAGTTTTCCTTAGATTTGACATTGTAGACTCTGTATGATGTCCTGGTGGTTGTCCATGGATTTGACATTGTAGACATTTTATGATGTCCTGGTGGTTGTCCATAGATATGACATTGTAGACTTTGTATGATGTCCTGGTAGTTTTCCATAGAAATGACATTGTAGACTTTGTATAATGTCTTGGTGGTTGTCCATAGATTTGACATTGTAGACTTTGTATGATGTTCTGGTAGTTTGTCATAGATATAGACTTTGTATGATGTCATCGTGGTTTTCCATAGATATGACATTGTAGACTTTGTATGATGTCCTGGTGGTTGTCCATACATTTGACATTGTAGACTTTTTATGATGTCCTGGTAGTTCTCTATAGATTTGACATTGTAGACTTTGTATGATGTCATGGTGGTTGTCCATATATTTGACATTGTACACTTTGTATGATGTCCTGGTAGTTCTCCATAGATTTGACATTGTAGACTTTGTATGATGTCCTGGTAGTTTTCCATAGATATGACATTGTAGACTTTGTATGATGTCCTGGTAGTTCTCCATAGATTTGACATTGTAGACTTTGTATGATGTCCTGGTAGTTTTCCATAGATATGACATTGTAGACTTTGTATGATGTCCTGGTAGTTTTCCATAGATATGACATTGTACACTTTGTATGATGTCCTGGTAGTTCTCCATAGATTTGACATTGTAGACTTTGTATGATGTCCTGGTAGTTCTCCATAGATTTGACATTGTAGACTTTGTATGATGTCCTGGTAGTTTTCCATAGATATGACTTTGTACACTTTGTATGATGTCCTGGTAGTTCTCCATAGATTTGACATTGTAGACTTTGTATGATGTCCTGGTAGTTCTCCATAGATTTGACATTGTAGACTTTGTATGATGTCCTGGTAGTTTTCCATAGATATGACATTGTACACTTTGTATGATGTCCTGGTAGTTCTCCATAGATTTGACATTGTAGACTTTGTATGATGTCCTGGTAGTTTTCCATAGATATGACATTGTAGACTTTGTATGATGTCCTGGTGGTTGTCCATACATTTGACATTGTAGACTTTGTATGATGTCCTGGTAGTTCTCTATAGATTTGACATTCATTGTAGACTTTGTATGATGTCCTGGTGATTGTCCATATATTTGACATTGTACAATTTGTATGATGTCCTGGTTGTTCTCCACAGATTTGACATTGTAGACTTTGTATAATGTCCTGGTGATTGTCCATATATTTGACATTGTAGACTTTGTATGATGTCCTGGTAGTTCTCTATAGATTTGACATTCATTGTAGACTTTGTATGATGTCCTGGTGATAGTCCATATATTTGACATTGTAGACTTTGTATGATGTCCTGGTAGTTTTCCATAGATTTGACATTGTAGACTTTGTATGATGTCCTGGTAGTTTTCCATAGATATGACATTGTAGACTTTGTATGATGTCCTGGTAGTTTTCCATAGATATGACATTGTAGACTTTGTATGATGTCCTGGTAGTTCTCCATAGATTTGACATTGTAGACTTTGTATGATGTCCTGGTAGTTTTCCATAGATTTGACATTGTAGACTTTGTATGATGTCCTGGTAGTTTTCCATAGATTTGACATTGTAGACTTTGTATGATGTCCTGGTAGTTTTCCATATATATGACATTGTACACTTTGTATGATGTCCTGGTAGTTCTCCATAGATTTGACATTGTAGACTTTGTATGATGTCCTGGTAGTTCTCCATAGATTTGACATTGTAGACTTTGTATGATGTCCTGGTAGTTTTTCATAGATATGACATTGTACACTTTGTATGATGTCCTGGTAGTTTTCCATAGATATGACATTGTACACTTTGTATGATGTCCTGGTAGTTCTCCATAGATTTGACATTGTAGACTTTGTATGATGTCCTGGTAGTTTTCCATAGATATGACATTGTACACTTTGTATGATGTCCTGGTAGTTTTCCATAGATATGACATTGTAGACTTTGTATGATGTCCTGGTAGTTTTCCATAGATATGACATTGTACACTTTGTATGATGTCCTGGTAGTTCTCCATAGATTTGACATTGTAGACTTTGTATGATGTCCTGGTAGTTCTCCATAGATTTGACATTGTAGACTTTGTATGATGTCCTGGTAGTTTTCCATAGATATGACATTGTAGACTTTGTATGATGTCCTGGTAGTTCTCCATAGATTTGACATTGTAGACTTTGTATGATGTCCTGGTAGTTTTCCATATATATGACATTGTAGACTTTGTATGATGTCCTGGTAGTTTTCCATAGATATGACATTGTAGACTTTGTATGATGTCCTGGTAGTTTTCCATAGATATGACATTGTAGACTTTGTATGATGTCCTGGTAGTTTTCCATAGATATGACATTGTAGACTTTGTATGATGTCCTGGTAGTTTTCCATAGATATGACATTGTAGACTTTGTATGATGTCCTGGTAGTTTTCCATAGATATGACATTGTAGACTTTGTATGATGTCCTGGTAGTTTTCCATAGATATGACATTGTAGACTTTGTATGATGTCCTGGTAGTTTTCCATAGATTTGACATTGTAGACTTTGTATGATGTCCTGGCTGGTAGTTTTCCATAGATATGACATTGTAGACTTTGTATGATGTCCTGGTAGTTTTCCATAGATATGACATTGTAGACTTTGTATGATGTCCTGGTAGTTTTCCATAGATATGACATTGTAGACTTTGTATGATGTCCTGGTAGTTTTCCATAGATATGACATTGTAGACTTTGTATGATGTCCTGGTAGTTTTCCATAGATATGACATTGTAGACTTTGTATGATGTCCTGGTAGTTTTCCATAGATTTGACATTGTAGACTTTGTATGATGTCCTGGTAGTTTTCCATAGATATGACATTGTAGACTTTGTATGATGTCCTGGTAGTTCTCCATAGATATGACATTGTAGACTTTGTATGATGTCCTGGTAGTTCTCCACAGATTTGACACTGTAGACTTTGTATGATGTCCTGGTAGTTTTCCATAGATTTGACATTGTAGACTTTGTATGATGTCCTGGTAGTTTTCCATAGATATGACATTGTAGACTTTGTATGATGTCCTGGTAGTTTTCCATAGATATGACATTGTACACTTTGTATGATGTCCTGGTAGTTTTCCATAGATTTGACATTGTAGACTTTGTATGATGTCTTGGTAGTTCTCCATAGATATGACATTGTAGACTTTTTTTAGTATATCCTAGTGGTTATATGACAGCACTTTTTGTAAACAAATATTTTCAGTATCACAGGCACAATAGCAAATGATGGATGGAAAACTGCAGGATTTTAGTATAATCTATTATTAAGTATATGTGTTGCATAAAAAGTTTATGTATATAGAGAGCTGTCTATTTAAAATGTATAGTTGGATTAGACGTTTATGTGTAAGAGAGCTGTTTAAAATTAATAGATAGATTCTAAGTCAATAGTTGTTTATTTATAATCATTATGAATATAGTTCATTACCTGTATATAGTTGAGTATAAATTACACAGGTGGGATGTTTAAACATGACCTTAAAACACTACAGTATTTATTTAAAGAAGTGTTGATGTCCATAAGGGAAGAATATTAGACATAAGTCAGTGTAAAGTAAATCTATTGACCTTTACTGAGTTCTACTGCTGTGTCAGTATTCTAAGGTGACAGTTACATGTCTATATAAATGTACAGTAATCTGTTAATAAACATATGTATATATATAAGAATTATGTCATCTGCTGGAGATAATATTGAATTTCATCTTTGAATGAATAAATGTTTAATTAATAAGCATTTGCATGTATTGCTGAAATTAAATGCATTATTGATATTTAGAAAATGTGAAATGCCAGTCATTTTCTTATTTTAGAGGGGCTGGTTAAAGGACCAACCATTTTCTTATTTTAGAGGGGCCTGTTTAGGGGCCAACTATTTTCTTATTTTAGAGGGTCCTGTTTAAGGGCCAACCATTTTCTTATTTTAGAGCTGGTCTGTTTAAGGATAAACTTCTTTCTTATTTTAGAGCAGGCCTGTTTAAATACAAACCACTTTCACATTTTAGAGGGCCTTTTTAAGGACCAAGCATTTTCTCATTTTAGAGAGGCCTGTTTAAGGATCAACCATTTTCTTATCTAGAGGTGCCTGTTTAAGGGCCAACCATTTTCTTATTTTAGAGAGGCCTAGGCCTGTTTAAATACAAACCACTTTCTCATTTTACAGGGGCCTGTTTAAGGACCAAGCATTTTCTCATTTTAGAGCTGGCCTGTTTAAGGATCAAGCATTTTCTCATTTTAGAGAGGCCTGTTTAAGGATCAACCATTTTCTTATTTAGAGGGGCCTGTTTAAGGACCAACCATTTTCTCATTTTAGAGGCCCTGTTTAAGGATCAACCATTTTCTTATTTTAGAAGGTCTGTTTAAGGACGACCATCCATTTTCTTATTTTGGAGAGGCCTGTTTAAAGACCAACCATTTTTTATTTTAGAGGGGCCTGTTTAAGGACCAACCATTTTCTTATTTTAATGGGAACTGTTAAAGGACCATCCATTTTCTTATTTTAGAGGGGCCTGTTAAAGGACCATCCATTTTCTTATTTTATTGGGCCTGTTTTAGGATCAACCATTTTCTTATATTAGAGGGACCTGTTTAAGGAAGATTCATATTCTTATTTTATAGGGGCCTGTTTAAGGACCATCCATTTTCTTATTTTGGAGAGGCCTGATTAAGGACCAACCATTTTCTTATTTTAGAGGGGCCTGTTTAAGGACCATCCATTTTCTTATTTTAGAGAGGCTTAATTAAGGACCGTTTATTTTCTTATTTTAGAGAGGCCTCATTACAGACCATCCATTTTCTTATTTTAGAGGGCCTGTTTAAGGATCAACCATTTTTTATTTTTTTTAGTGGCTTGCTTCCTTTAAGGGACAACCTTTTACTTTTTTCATGAGGGGCGTCTTTCCCTTTAGGTCAAATTTTTTATGAACCTGTTTATGTACCAAAGGGCTTTCTTTAGGGGCCAATCAGTTTTTTTATTTTTTACAGACTGAGTTTTGTAGGTCTAATAATTTTGTTTGTTGGGACAAAAGATTTGATGTCAAAATTCATATATATGGTATGTGTAAATGTATTTAAAAGGGGGAGGGTTTAACTGTTGGTCAGACCGAATACACCATTGAAATACAGACACTGTAAATTACTCTCATCAGAGGATCCTTGCTGCTTAATTTGAACAATGCAACCCACAGATTAAAAATGTTTACAAACTATTTTTAAATACAGTTGTCTTCCAAACAGATCAATGAAGTGAAGTGTTAAACATAAAATCAACTGCTGTATTACTGCAATAATTATTTATCTAGATGTGTTTGTGATTTACACAACATAATGGTACACATGTACATGTCAATTATGTAGCTTATTGCACCTCAGTTTTGATAATTAAAAAATAAAATATTAACAAAATTAGCCAGTTGTCTCAATGATGATGTGTTATAGTGGAGTAGTAATAAGACAGGCTGGATGAACAATATGTAAGTGCATACAAGACAAAAAATTTTGAGTTTTAAGACATGTGGAATAATGGGATTGCAAGCTTTTGACAAGGATTGTTTTTTCCTGCTGCAGGTCTTGGGTTTTCATTAGCACATATTTTCACTCCCCCCCCCCCCCAAAAAAAAAAAAAAACAAAAACAAAAACACACACACACAAAAACAGATGCCAATTATGTAGCTGAAACATTGGTTAAAGTGATGTAAATAAACCATTCTACCAAACAAGATTTCCATCTCTTATGCATAACAGTGTGTATAAATGTCAGAGGGCACATTCCTAGACCTAAGCAAATATAGTTTATTATCATTTAATGTTAGATTATTTAGAGAAATTTTGATTATGAAGAATAAATGAAAACTGTCATATATTTAAAAAAAAGCAATTCTTGAGACAAATGTTTAAATAATAATTTAACCTCATTTAACAGCTGCTTTCTGAGTAGGTTAGAAGTTGGCAGAGTGGTTTAGGTGTGAATCTAACTTAACGTGGGAGGAGCCTTGGGAATAGGGTGGATGGCCACATGGTTAAGGGGTTGGCATTGGTGGCCGAGTCATTAAGGTGTGAATCTACAACTAAACGTGGGAGGAGCCTTGGGAATAGGGTGGATGGCCACATGGTTAAGGGGTTGGCATTGGTGGCCGAGTCATTTATTTGTGAATCTACAACTTAACGGGGGAGGAGCCATGTTGGCTGAGGGGCAGGGAGGATGGCCACATGTGGTTTAGGTGAGAATCTTTTATTTAAAGCAATACATCCAGGACATATTTTATAGAAGGATGAATTCACAGTTTTTAAAAACAAAATCAAGTTATGATTGCTATATGTTCTTCCTGTAACAGGTGTCGGATAACAAAGGATATCTGCTGTTAGCATATACATGTTGGTAGGAAATATTGCTTAGTTCAGTATATATTCATTTTCAGTTTGTGTCATCAACCTGTAAAGTAGCAGTTATGCTTCAATGATTTTTAATTAACTTTTAAAGGATTTCCTTGAACAGTCAGTAAACAGAGATAAACCGTTGTATAGGAATTCAGGAGTAGAGAGCATATTTGTGTTGCTGAAGAACAATAAAATTTAATGCCTTTATTGTCAGAATTAAAAAAAAATTGAGACTACATGTAATCATCAAGGGGAACGAAGTTACATGAAACCCCTATACACTGTATATGTAAATGTAACTCCCATATATGTACATGTAACCCCTATATATGTACATGTAACCCCTATATATTTACATGTAACCCCTATATATGTACTTGTAACCCCTATATATGTACATGTAACCCCTATATATGTACTTGTAACCCCTATATATGTACATGTAACCCCTATATATGTACATGTAACCCCTATATATGTACATGTAACCCTATATATGTACATGTAACCCCTATATATGTACTTGTAACCCCTATATATGTACATGTAACCCCTATATATGTACATGTAACCCCTATATATGTACATGTAACCCCTATATATGTACATATAACCCCTATATATGTACATGTAACCCCTATATATGTACATGTAACCCCTATATATGTACATATAACCCCTATATATGTACATATAACCCCTATATATGTACATGTAACCCCTATATATGTACATGTAACCCCTATATATGTACATGTAACCCCTATATATGTACATGTAAACCCCATATATGTACGTAACCCCCATATATGTACATGTAACCCCTATATATGTACTTGTAACCCCTATATATGTACATGTAACCCCTAGATATGTACATGTAACCCCCTATATATGTACATGTAACCCCCATATATGTACATGTAAACGCCCAGATATGTACATGTAACCCCCTATATATGTACATGTAAACCCCTATATATGTACATGTAACCTCCTCTATATGTACATGTAACCCCTATATATGTACATATAACTCCTATATATGTACATGTAAACCCCATATATGTACATGTAACCCCTATATATGTACATGTAAACCCCTATATATGTACATGTAACCCCTATATATGTACATGTAACCCCTATATATGTACATGTAAACCCCATATATGTACAGTAAACCCCATATATGTACATGTAACCCCTATATATGTACATGTAAACCCCTATATATGTACATGTAACCCCTATATATGTACATGTAACCCCTATATATGTACATGTAAACCCCATATATGTACATGTAAACCCCATATATGTACATGTTACCCCTATATATGTACATGTAAACCCCTATATATGTACATGTAACCCCTATATATGTACATGTAACCCCTATATATGTACATGTAACCCCTATATATGTACATGTAACCCCCATGTTTGTAGTGGTGGATTATAATTACCTTGGGGCCTCGTTTCTGAGTGCGAAAGGCAGTTCATCTTACATTTATCACGTGATCTGTCAACACTGAGGCTGCAGTTTCGTGGTTCACTGTGTGCAGGGTGTATTCATCTCCAATCTTAATTGACAAGGATTGCCAGTTTTATTTCCAAAGGTGGATGTTTTCCCGGGTAATGCAGCTTCCTCCCGTAATAAGAACTGATATTTTGATAAAGCTGAAAAAGTGCTGAAAGTGGCCTTAATCAACTTCAACCCCTATACATGTTTGTAGTAGTTAAAGTTACATGTAATCCCTATACATGTTTGTCATGTACCTGCAGTGTAAGCAATAAATTTGTCCAGACTGACCAATATTACTAGGAAAATACATGTATATCGGTTGTTATTAATTTACCAGTAAAAATTGTCCATGTTTAGTAAATCCAGTCCAGGGAACAATTTTTAGCTCACCTGACCCTGAATTGTTGGACAATTTCTTATAGGAAAGAAAAGCTGGATATACTAGTAAAAGAATTGCATAGTTGTTCAATTGCTTTCATGTTCAGGTAAACGATACAGCCTCCTGGGAGACTCTAGTTCTAGTTAAAAAGAGTAATCAAATTTGGTAATATGGACTATTTTTAACTATTTAGGAGTAAACGTCAGACACTTAAATTACTAGGAATAGTAATAATAAACAAGATTAAAAATAACCCATGTTAATTCCTATTGTTTCTGGCAAAATATTCAGTCATTTAAACTCAAAACGAATGCACACCTTATACACTTTTCTAGTTGTGAACATTTCTGTATTCAAAGTCAGTAGCAACGGGGAAGTAGGTAACTTGTGGGGTATCCGAAAGAGACTCATTTGTGAATTTTGTATATAACAGTACAAAATCTGGCACTTTTTGGTTTATTATACCCCCGCTCGGGGTATATACTGGTCCTCATGTCCGCCCGTCTGTCCGTCCGTTCGTCCGTCCACATTTGGTTTCCGGATGATAATTCAAAAAGTTTACATCCGATTTGAATGAAACTTTGGGATATTGTTATATATCAGGTTGGTAAGAAGCCTATCGATTTTGGGGAAAATCCATCAAATTTCAAGGTCACAGTCCACGAAAAACATTACAAATTTTAACAAAAAAGTTGTTTCCGGACAATAACTCAAAAAGTTTACATCCGATTTGAATGAAACTTTGGGATACTATCATATATCAGGTTGGTAAGAAGCCTTTTGATTTTGGGGGAAATCCGTCAAATTTCAAGGTCACAGTCCACGAAAAATTTTAGAAATTTTAACTAAAAAGTTGTTTCCGGACAATAACTCAAACAGTTTGCATCCGATTTGAATGAAACTTTGGGATATTGTTATATATCAGGTTGGTAAAAAGCCTTTTGATTTTGGGGGAAATCTGTCAAATTTCAAGGTCGCAGTCCACGAAAAACGTTGGAAATTTTTACAAAAAAGTTTGTTCCGGATGATAACTCAAACAGTTTGCATGTGATTTGAATGAAACTTTGGGATATTGTTATATATCAGGTTGGTAAGAAGCCTATCGATTGTGGGGGAAATCCGTCAAATTTCAAGGACACAGTCTACGAAAAACATTAGAAATTTTAACAAAAAAGTTGTTTCCGGACAATAACTCAAAAAGTTTGCATCCGATTTTAATGAAACTGTAAAATATTGTTATATTTTTTGTTGGTAAGAAGCCTATTGATTTTGGTGGAAATCCATCAAATTTCAAGGTCACAGTCCACGAAAAACGTTAGAAATTTTCACAAAAGCGGGGGTATTTTGTCTATTTGTACCATTATGTCACATATATCATGTCATAGAATAACTACATTTGTTTTTTCTTGATTTCAGATGATCGTTTTATGCTTGTTGGTTTAAGACTTTATATGTACAATGGACGTTCCAGATCATATAGAGCCTCCTGATGGCATAGAATTCAAAATATCTGAGATTGACCCAACACAAATGGGTAGGTAGGCATGAAAATGGTGGGCAAGAAAACCCAAAACAAATGGGTACAAAAATACGAAAACCCAGTATGTTAGAAAACCCAACACAAATGGGTAGATAGGCATAAAAATGGTGGGCAAGAAAACCCAAACATGAATTAATTAACCTGTAGAGTAGTACATGTATATGGAAAGAACTTAACAATCCAAAGGATACACGCAAAAATCACAAAATGATCAGCAAAACCGCAGGTAAACAACAGTTATCTACTATTGATCACTTGCATGTCAACCCTGAGGTTGTCTGTATAAGCCTAACTGTAAGCAGGGTGTGCTCGACTCCAACCTTAATAGACAATGATTGATATTTTTCCTACTGCAGTTTTAACCATGTACTCCAGTTTCCTTCCTTAATAAAACCTGGATGCCATGAGGTATTATTATTTTGTTAGTCATTCATTAGTTAATGAATATAATATATATTTTCTACCAATTCCTAGGAACATGGTCAACCAAAAGTATCCCTAATGGAACATTCCTAGGTCCATTTGTTGGTGATATTGTCAGAGATGGAGAGGAAGGGGCTATCAGCTTCAGGTTTGCTTGGGAGGTATGTACCATGTGAAATAGACTTGTATTTTCTATGCATACTTGCTTTGGTATGAAGAACCATAAATGACTTCCTGTACGGTATGTGAGATAACTGTCACCTTGTATGTGTCAATCTGATTACCTGGGTTATTTCCTGTACGGTATGTGAGATAACTGTCACCTTGTATGTGTCATTCTGATTACCTTGGTTATTTCCTGTACGGTATGTGAGATAACTGTCACCTTGTATGTGTCAATCTGATTACCTCGGTTATTTCCGCCTATGGTAGTAAAGTAATCTCGTAGGTAAGTGTATGGATATGGACCAAAAATTGATCCATATGGGATACAGTTAGCCTGTTTACACAGCGACTTAATTTTAGTGCGAGTGTAAGCGTACTTTTATTCTGGCGTGTATTTCTTCCTTGCACTAGTGTATTATTTACTGAGGTTAAATTACACTAGTGCAGAACTTCCCTTGGAAATTTTACACTAGTGTAATTTAACCACAGGAAATAATACACTAGTGTAAGGAAGTAATACACTGGTGGAAAAACGACACTGTTACACGAGCAAATAGATTTTCTTTAGTTATACAAATCTTTATTGAAAAAGAACTAAAAATTGGATAGATGATTGTCTTTTCTTAACTTAAACTCACTTACACTGCCAAAAAATTTGTTCTCCAACATCGTTTAAATGGATAAGTATTTGTTTACATTCTGACATCATCAGTAACAATGAGCTAACCATTAATGACGAGCCAATCAATTTACTGTGTTTGATGGTATGACATTAGCTGTGTCTATATCATTCAATATTGTGCATAGTTTACTCATGTATACAGCCTTGTCTATATGTGGTTTACTGTGTTTGATGGTATGACACTAGCTGTGTCTATATCTTTTTATATTGTGCATAGTTTACTCATGTATACAGCCTTGTCTATATGTGGTTTACTGTGTTTGATGGTATGACACTAGCTGTGTCTATATCTTTTTATATTGTGCATAGTTTACTCATGTATACAGCCTTGTCTATATGTGGTTTACTGTGTTTGATGGTATGACACTAGCTGTGTCTATATCTTTTTATATTGTGCATAGTTTACTCATGTATACAGCCTTGTCTATATGTGGTTTACTGTGTTTGATGGTATGACACTAGCTGTGTCTATATCTTTTTATATTGTGCATAGTTTACTCATGTATACAGCCTTGTCTATATGTGGTTTACTGTGTTTGATGGTATGACATTAGCTATGTCTATATCATTCAATATTGTGCATAGTTTACTTATGTATACAGCCTTGTCTATATGTGGTTTACTGTGTTTAATTTATTTATAGGAATAAATTACAGCACTGTTTTAAAAGAAAATTAGTCTTAGAAACTATGTTATAATAGAACTATAATGAATGAAGAAATACATTATAGAAGAAAACAGACAAATAATAAAATTGCCTGTAAAGTAAAATCTTGGTTTGTTTTTTAATTAAAGAAGTATCTAGTTGCTATATCTTAGAAATATTTTGGGTGTACATTAATTATGTAAATACAATCATGTTTTTGTAGATTTTCAATCTTGAGAATGGTGAATATTTGTATACAATCAACGCTACAGACCCAGCACATGGTAACTGGATGAGATATGTTAACTGTGCCAGATATCTGGAGGAACAAAACCTGGTGTCTGTACAGAAGGACATGGAGATGTTCTATAAAGCTATAAAGGTATGTGATAGTTACCATAGTAACAAGGGTTGTCACAGATATCCACTGTATAGGATGGTAGTGTACAAAATACAGAAAGTTGGTGGTAATGGATGTCCATTATTGACCACTATTTGGTGTGTAGTGGGTGTCCATTATTGACCACTATTTGGTGTGTAGTGGGTGTCCATTATTGGCCCCTCTTTGGTGTGTAGTAGGTGTCCATTATTGACCAGTATTTGGATTACATTTATGATTTAGTTTTTAACAATATCTGCTGTCAATGAGTACACATTTTCAGTTCAGCCAGGGTCAGCATGTCAAAGTTCAGCCAGTTTCAGCATGCCAAAGTTCAGCCAGTGACAGCATGACAAAGTTCAGCCAGGGTCAGCATGCCAAAGTTCAACTAGGGTCAGCATTCAGAATTTTAGCCAAGGGCAGCATGCAAAAAGTTCAGCATGTCACTCATGAGGTGTGGGTTTATAGATATTTTGTTTCATATCATTTCCACACTACATAATTCTCCCACAAACTGCCTTACAACTGCTGAAAACTGAATGAAAATATCTCAGTAAGTAATTGCTTTTGTTTTCCAGGATATAGAGCCAGGAGAGGAGTTATTGACATGGTACCAGCCATTCAAGAAGCGTAGAAAGAAGAAAATGAGATCACCACTGAAGTCATCAGTTAAGACTGGTAGGTTTCCATAGGTACTAATATATCTGTGATATATTTCAAATATTTATAGATTATTTGTGTTTTTGAAATGAGATGCGTTTTCTTGTCCATATCTTATCGAAGGGCGACATCCCTGAGATGAGATGACGAGAAAATGCATCGAGTTTCAAAATACGTAAATAATCTTTTTATCGCTGTTTTGTAACATTGTGACGTCACAGTGTTTACTTAACGACGTCTTGACAGCGAGTTGAGATGGGCCTATCTCATGCTATTAGAGCGAGATGGAATAATATCGCACACAACGATCAAAGGAAAATACTACAAAATAGTAATAAGAACTCTTTATTGCACGAATAATTGCAATTAGAACAATTTATTAATCAGTCATAACTTATCATCAAAAAATATGTCAGGATTGTCAGGATTGTCTCCCATCAACAAACCTTTAAAATATCCATAGAGGGGGCCTCAGTAGGCGAGTGGTTAAAGTAGCAAGTCTACTAATGATCACATGGCCTGTCATCACTTAGATTGCATGTTTGATTCTCACTGTGGTCAGCGTGCACTAGACTCCAATCATAATTGACAAGGATTGCCAATTTTCCTACTGGGTAGTCAGAGTTATCTCTGGAGTCATTCTCCAATAAAAACTGGACTCCATGATATAGATGAAAAATTGCTTAAATTTGTGTTTAACGCCATTCAAACAACAACAAAAAATATCCATAGATAAGTATGTTAGGATTGTCTCCCATTAATGAACCTTTTAAATAAGCATAGAAAAATATATATGAATATTGTCTCCTATTAAGAACCTTTAAAGGATGTGATCATTGCATGAAACTTTAAAACCTTTTGAGTAGACATATAAATGTAATAGGATTGTCTCCCCTTAAGGCACCTTTTAAGTATGTCAAGATTGCCTCCTTTTAATGCCCTTGAAAACAGATGTCCAGATTGTTTCCCATTAGTATACCTGATATTATAACATTTTGATCAGAATTATATTTGGGGTTTCACGTAGCCAAATATGGACTTTGATATAAAGGGGAAGCCATATGTTATCTGCAACTCCACCTACACCACTTGATCAAATTTACAAAACTTTCACAGAATCGTTGTCACAGAGTGTCATTGTGCGCTTGATATTTAACATCTTGATCAGAATGATATTAAGGGATCCCCAGAGCAAAACATGGACATACATGGGTACCTATCTCATACCCAAAACTCCACCAACACCACTGAATAGAACCTTTCACATAATCTTTGTCACATAGTGCCCTTGTTATCTGATATTTAACAGTTTGCTCAGATTAATATTTGGGATGTTTTGACAATTGGGAAGTTGGGGATATCATTTAGTGAGCATTACTCACAGTTTTTCTAGCTTTTACTGAAATGAAAAGTGAAGAGGAAGCAAGAGTAACCAGGTTTCAGCCGAACACAACTTGCTACAGTAGGGTTCAAAACAAAGTTAATATTCTGTCTGTGGTCAGCCGAACACAACTTGCTACAGTAGGGTTCAAAACAAAGTTAATATTCTGTCTGTGGTCAGCCGAACACAACTTGCTACAGTAGGGTTCAAAACAAAGTTAATATTCTGTCTGTGGTCAGCCGAACACAACTTGCTACAGTAGGGTTCAAAACAAAGTTAATATTCTGTCTGTGGTCAGCCGAACACAACTTGCTACAGTAGGGTTCAAAACAAAGTTAATATTCTGTCTGTGGTCAGCCGAACACAACTTGCTACAGTAGGGTTCAAAACAAAGTTAATATTCTGTCTGTGGTCAGCCGAACACAACTTGCTACAGTAGGGTTCAAAACAAAGTTAATATTCTGTCTGTGGTCAGCCGAACACAACTTGCTACAGTAGGGTTCAAAACAAAGTTAATATTCTGTCTGTGGTCAGCTGAACACAACTTGCTACAGTAGGGTTCAAAACAAAGTTAATATTCTGTCTGTGGTCAGCCGAACACAACTTGCTACAGTAGGGTTCAAAACAAAGTTAATATTCTGTCTGTGGTCAGCCAAACACAACTTGCTACAGTAGGGTTCAAAACAAAGTTAATATTCTGTCTGTGGTCAGCTGAACACAACTTGCTACAGTAGGGTTCAAAACAAAGTTAATATTCTGTCTGTGGTGAGCCGAACACAACTTGCAAAAGTAGGGTTCACAACAAAGTTAATATTCTGTCTGTGGTCAGCCGAACACAACTTGCAAAAGTAGGGTTCAAAACAAAGTTAATATTCTGTCTGTGGTCAGCCGAACACAACTTGCTACAGTAGGGTTCAAAACAAAGTTAATATTCTGTCTGTGGTCAGCCGAACACAACTTGCTACAGTAGGGTTCAAAACAAAGTTAATATTCTGTCTGTGGTCAGCCGAACACAACTTGCTACAGTAGGGTTCAAAACAAAGTTAATATTCTGTCTGTGGTCAGCCGAACACAACTTGCAAAAGTAGGGTTCACAACAAAGTCAATATTCTGTCTGTGGTCAGCCGAACACAACTTGCAAAAGTAGGGTTCAAAACAAAGTTAATATTCTGTCTGTGGTCAGCCGAACACAACTTGCTACAGTAGGGTTCAAAACAAAGTTAATATTCTGTCTGTGGTCAGCCGAACACAACTTGCTACAGTAGGGTTCAAAACAAAGTTAATATTCTGTCTGTGGTCAGCCGAACACAACTTGCTACAGTAGGGTTCAAAACAAAGTTAATATTCTGTCTGTGGTCAGCCGAACACAACTTGCTACAGTAGGGTTCAAAACAAAGTTAATATTCTGTCTGTGGTCAGCCGAACACAACTTGCTACAGTAGGGTTCAAAACAAAGTTAATATTCTGTCTGTGGTCAGCCGAACACAACTTGCTACAGTAGGGTTCAAAACAAAGTTAATATTCTGTCTGTGGTCAGCCGAACACAACTTGCTACAGTAGGGTTCAAAACAAAGTTAATATTCTGTCTGTGGTCAGCCGAACACAACTTGCTACAGTAGGGTTCAAAACAAAGTTAATATTCTGTCTGTGGTCAGCTGAACACAACTTGCTACAGTAGGGTTCAAAACAAAGTTAATATTCTGTCTGTGGTCAGCCGAACACAACTTGCTACAGTAGGGTTCAAAACAAAGTTAATATTCTGTCTGTGGTCAGCCAAACACAACTTGCTACAGTAGGGTTCAAAACAAAGTTAATATTCTGTCTGTGGTCAGCTGAACACAACTTGCTACAGTAGGGTTCAAAACAAAGTTAATATTCTGTCTGTGGTGAGCCGAACACAACTTGCAAAAGTAGGGTTCACAACAAAGTTAATATTCTGTCTGTGGTCAGCCGAACACAACTTGCAAAAGTAGGGTTCAAAACAAAGTTAATATTCTGTCTGTGGTCAGCCGAACACAACTTGCTACAGTAGGGTTCAAAACAAAGTTAATATTCTGTCTGTGGTCAGCCGAACACAACTTGCTACAGTAGGGTTCAAAACAAAGTTAATATTCTGTCTGTGGTCAGCCGAACACAACTTGCTACAGTAGGGTTCAAAACAAAGTTAATATTCTGTCTGTGGTCAGCCGAACACAACTTGCAAAAGTAGGGTTCACAACAAAGTCAATATTCTGTCTGTGGTCAGCCGAACACAACTTGCAAAAGTAGGGTTCAAAACAAAGTTAATATTCTGTCTGTGGTCAGCCGAACACAACTTGCTACAGTAGGGTTCAAAACAAAGTTAATATTCTGTCTGTGGTCAGCCGAACACAACTTGCAAAAGTAGGGTTCAAAACAAAGTTAATATTCTGTCTGTGGTCAGTTTATAGAATAGAATCTTAGGAACTGATACAATATATAATATCTCTTCAAATATTACTTTTTATGAAATTATTCATTTGTTACGGGAAGCCTATTGGTCGAGAGGTTTATTGGTCGAGAGGTTAACTATTTATTTGTTATGGGGTCCTTGGTGGCTCAGTTATGGGGGCCTTGGTGGCCCAGTGGTTAAATATTCATTTGTTATGGGGGCCTTGGTGTCCCGTTGGTTAACTATTCATTTGTGATAGGGGCCTTGGTGGCCCAGTGGTTAATTCATTTGTTATGGGGCCTTGGTGGCCAAGAGGTTAACTATTCATTGTTATGGGGTCCTTTGTGGCCCAGTGGTTAATTCATTTGTTATGGGGGCCTTAGTGGCTCAGTTATGGGGGCCTTGGTGGCCCAGTGGTTAAATATTCATTTGTTATGGGGGCCTTGGTGGTCCTAATGTTAACTATTCATTTGTTATGGGGGCCTTGGTGGCCCAGTGGTTAACTATTCATTTGTTATGGGGGGCCTTGGTGGCCCAGTGGTTAATTCATTTGTTATGGGGGGCCTTGGTGGCCCAGAGGTTAACTATTCATTTGTTATGGGGGCCTTGTTGGCCCGGTGGTTAACTATTCATTTGTTATGAGGGCCTTGGTGGCCCAGAGGTTAACTTTTCATTTGTTATGGGGGCCTTGGTGGCCCAGTGGTTAAGTATTTATTTGTTATGGGGGCCTTGGTGTCCCAGAGGTTAACTTTTCATTTGTTATGGGCGCCTTGGTGGCCGAGAGGTTAACTATTCATTTGTTATGGGGGCCTTGGTGGCCCAGTGATTAACTATTCATTTGTTATTGGGGCCTTGGTGGCCCAGTGGTTAAGTATTCATTTGTTATGGGGGCCTTGGGGGCCCAGTGATTAACTATTCATTTGTTATTGGGGACTTGGTGGCCCAGAGGTTAACTATTCATTTGTTATGGGGGCCTAGGTGTCCCAGTGGTTAATTCATTTGTTATGGGGGCCTTGGTGGCCAGTGGTTAATTCATTTGTTATGGGGGTTTGGTGGCCCAGTGGTTAATTCATTTGCTATGGGGGCCTAGGTGGCCCAGAGGTTAACTATTAATTTGTTATAGGGGCCTTGGTGGCCCAGAGGTTAACTATTCATTTGTTATGAGGGCCTTGGTGGCCTAGTGGTTAATTCATTTGCTATGGGGGCCTTGGTGGCCCAGTGGTTAACTATTCATTTGTTATGGGGATCCTCTTTTGCCCGGTGGTTAACTCTGTAAGTCACCTGAGGTCGGGGGTTCAAATCTGTCTTTGAGCAAGCTTTGCTTTACTCCAAGTAATTAATTATTATTTTTATTTACAGAAAGTCCTTCTAAAGTTGAAATAGTTCAAGAAATCTCTACTGTAGAAGAAACTTTAGCAATAAGTTCAGAAGATGGAGTAGTATTAGGAAAAAGACAGAGAGTTAAGAAGAAAATGTATGATGATATTATATTAATGTCTGATTTAATTCCAAAGAGGCGACGAAGGTCAAAAGCTGAAATTTTAGCAGAAAAAGAAGCTTCACAGAAAAATGGTGGACTCTTAGATGATCAAGTCGAAGATGTTCCAAAGAAACGAAAAGGACGAAAGAAAAAAAGTTTAGAGGAAAAAAGTCTCAGTTTTTATAGCACTACAGAAAATGAAAAAACCATAGAAAATATTGCTGAAATTGAAAATGATAATAATAAAACAAGTAGTAGTGAACTAAAGTCAAAAAGCAGGAAAAAGTCAACAGAAATCCCAGTATTTACTGGAAGTGCAGAGAGTCCATCAGACCATGAATCTTCTGTGTCATCTGAGGGCTTAAAGCATTCTAAATGTGATGCTTTAGTTTCAAAACCTAAAACTTCAGAAGAAATTAGACAAATAGCCGAGATTGAGGCTGGATGGAAATATCCAACGCAGGGTCAGGAATATCAGTTTGAACACTTGGCTCGTTATGCAGTGACTAAAAATGGACGCAGGTTTTACAGATGTGATGTATGCTCTGGCATCTATCGTCACACATTTAGTTTAAAAAGACATTATTTACGAAATCATATCAATTGTCGCTATCTCAGCAAGGCAGATTTAGCAAACTGTTTAGTTATACCTGCTCAGCAGTGGTTAGACATCAAACATGCTAATGAGGAAGACATGCTGAAACGATGCTTAGAAAAACTTGACAGTGGTACATCTCTAAATGACAAATACTGCGGTCAAGATGATGTTCCCACTCCGGGACTCTATCGATGCTGTATTTGTAATAAATTATTTGATGTTTTAGAAACACTGATACATCATACCCAGGACCATCCTGCAACACCACATTTGAAATTCTTTGGTTGTGACCAATGCAAGATGAGGTTTACATTTCATCAGAATCTGTTACGACACAAACTGGTTCATGAGGACAGCCGTCAAAAAGTTAAGAAAAAGAAAGACAAAAACCCGCCAGCAATGATGGGCCATTTCAATGAAAATGACATCCACGGAAAGCCTTACAAGTGCAGATTGTGTCCTATGAAGTTTAGATATCAGTCAAATCTAGAGAAACATTATCAGATCCACACAGGTAAGAATACAAAGTTATGCCAAATATTCTTTCTTGTCTTCAGTCTTAAATTCTTGAACAGAGCTCATGGGCATTTAATAACACCTCCTATCTCACACTGACACAGAGCTATTTATTTATGGATCATTAATACTTGCTGTTGAAATGGTAACCCATTCAGATTCATTATTTTGATTTTTTTAAATATGATTTTTCTAGAATAGCTGCAATATACATTTTGGACAGCCAATTAAATTTTTAAGACTTACACAAAACAATTTCCCAAGTTGAATATAACATTCCAAACAGCACACACTTAAAAATGTTAAATCCTGTCAAAACAACAAAACAAAATTTATTTAGTAAAATAAGTTGTGGTATTGATTGGATTGACATGCAGTTAGGCTTTAGTATGGTCTTTTAACATTCAGAGAAGGGACAATTGTAAAAGTGTTCACTTACTCAAGAGACTAAATTTTAGTACAGCCAAAATGGTTATACGAGGAACAAATAAAATATATACAGTTATAAATGTATTTTACATTGTTACTTTCAGCTGACAGACCTTTTGATTGTTCCATGTGTGGTAAAACCTTCCCAAATGAGACCAACTTGAAAAAACACATGGTCATCCATATTGGAAGTTCTGTACATTGTAAATACTGTGTTCAGAAGTTCAACCATGTGGGAACATTACGTAAACATATTCGTCTTGAACATCCTATAATACACAAGGAGCGAATGTTAAAGTTGCTTGAAGGTCGTGGCCAAGGTGAAAGTGACACAGCAAACAAAATACGCAAAAGTTTAAAACAACTGAGGAAAACTCAGATCGAGGCACCAGTTAAGGAAAAGGTTGAAACAATAGGAAGTTACAAAAAGATGGTTAATGCTTCTGAAGGTAAATTGGAAAACAAAGTTTTAGAAGAAAGCGAACAGCAAATGCCAGGTCACTCAAAGTTTAAATTTGCATGTGTTGTCTGCAAGAAAAGATTTTCAGCTTATGTCAATATGTGCAGACATCGTAGGATGGCCCATAAAGATTTCAGTGAAGTTAAACCGACAGATGTTGAAAGTTTGTCAAAAGTTAATATTAATGCCAAACAAAAAGAGGAAAAAACTAAATCAACGATAAGTTCTGCAAGAAGTGAAAAATCCATTCTTAAGCCAATTGAAAATGAGAGAAAAGAAATGGAGGAAAGTATGGGAGATAACTCTACTGAAGCTATACAGGAATTTTATGCTAATGTAGCATCCAATATAGCTGACAATTTGAATAGCTACTTGGATGGAGGGCTAGATTCGTTGAATAATTACAAATCTTATATCAAAATAGAGGATTACAATACTGAACTGGATTGTACTACAACAGAAGACGTAAAATGGGAAGATTTTAATTTTCCCCCTAACTACAACCCAAAATTAATTGATGAGAATTTTCAGTTTATTGAAATTAAATATGAAGACAGTGTTAAAACTGGACCAGATAAAATAGATCCATCAATATTAGAAATTTTAGCCCCAGCATTGTGCACCAGGAGAAGAAGTTCTTCAGAGTTGATTGCTTTAGCAGAATTCAGTAAAAATGACAGTAACCATGGAGAGAGTCCTTTGGTAAGAGATTCAACGCCAACTGTTAGAAACTTGGATAATAACAATTGTGAAAGTCCCTTAGAAAAAGATCCAGTGGAAAATACAGTTAATGTTGATAGTAAGCTTGGGGATGGCCCTACAGAACGAGCTGAAAATATAGAAGATGTAAAGAACAAGAAAGGCAGTAATGAGGAAAATCTTGAAAGTCCGAATGAAGATGAAAGATTGGAAATGAAACGGCTTAGTGACTTAAAGGAGACTGATACTATTGAAATGATTAAAAGTAGTACAGAATCAAAAATAAATGCACTTATGAATCTAGCAGGTGAATCCAAACAAGAAGTTAAAAACTCTCCTGTTAAAGAAGATAATAATTGCCCAGAGCCTGACAGTACTGTGGGTATTGGACAAACCATTGATAATGAAGTATCTGTGGTAGTAAATGCTAGTAGTGTAGAATGTTCTGATAAAAATACAGAACCAAATAATGACTGTTCTAATGGTCTTTGTGGAATTTCTGACCAGAGTGGCACAATTACCAAGACAATGAAAACTTTTAAACCTGGTGATGCCATCAGACATGCTGACCTCTATCTCATAGAGCTGCAAAGAACAGGGGAGGTAATACCTAAGAATAACAGCACTTCAAACTCAAAAATTGAAACAACTGATATTAAGATAAATAACAGTCTTAAAGAATTGTGTAAGGATGATATTTTAACAATTAATTGTGAGAATGGTAACATAGATAATGTTAAATCTTCAGAAATATTGAATACTTTGTGCAATAATGGATCAGAAGAGGCCATGTTAACACCAGTTCACAATAGGGAATCTTTTTACACAAATGTTACAGACATAAAGACAGTTAAGATTATGTCCAATTCTGACACTTCATGCAAAGCTAAAAATTCTTCAGGTTGTGAAGATGTTAAATTAGAAGTTGAGAGTTTGGACTTTGTGGATAGAAACACTGGCTTGCAGTCTAAATTAAATGTATGTCAGTGCAACATAGAATGTTGTAGAGAAACAGGAGCTGAGGGGAAAAAAAGGTGCAAATTTGGTTCAGAGTCAAGGGAAATAACTGATTCCTTAGATAAGGAAATGAGTAACAAAACAGTAACAATGAACTCTGTTAGAGACCAGACAAGTTTAGACAGCAAAAATGTGAATGAAAATAAATCTACTCTTCAAGCTGACAATAGTCAGAATTGTGGAAAAATGTATACACTCGACGCTAGTCAGTTAATAAAAAAGTTAGTACAGGAAGTTCAGAAAATGGGAAATACTTCCTGTATGGGCATGATAGGTACAAACTGTAAAACAGGCACAGATAACTCCTGTATAGGTACGAACTGTAAAACATGCACAGATAACTCCTGTATAGGTAGAAACTGTAAAACAGGCACAGATAACTCCTGTATAGGTACGAACTGTAAAACAGGCACAGATAACTCCTGTATAGTTACAAACTGTAAAACAGGCACAGATAACTCCTGTATAGTTACAAACTGTAAAACAGGCATAGATAACTCCTGTATAGTTACAAACTATAAAACAGGCACAGATAACTCCTGTATAGGTACGAACTGTAAAACAGATGCAGATAGTAATGTCACATGTCATTATTCCATTTTAGACAGCATGTGTATTGACCAATCAACAAATGGCAAACACTGTATCAATTTGAATAAAATGGATAAAACACCAACCAATCACGTAACAGAGAATGATGTCACATCAACCAATCAAATGAAAGAAGAAAGCTTAGCAGAGAACTATATCCACAGAGATGACAAAGAAAAAGAGTTATATATGAAGAGTGGTTCTAATAGGATAGAATTAGAAGAAACATTCAACGATAGTATCCCAGACTCTGTGAATAACAATGATGAAAACACTTCAAATATTGATATAGTGACACATACGACTCTAGATCAGAATGCTAAAACAGATTCTACTGATTGTAGCAAAACATTTGAGAACATGGAAAATGAATCCATGGAAGCAAACAAAAATGTCTCCAAAGTAGATGGAAGCATAATTAGTGAAAGTTCAGGAGTCATGTCACTTGACCTCTTTACCGATTCGGACAACGAATCAGATGACATATTTACAGGACTGGCATTGTCCAAGAGAAACTCAATGACCAATGATGAAGGTCTCCAATTATTTGACAGTAATACCAAAGATGACTTTACAGAACACAGTCCATTTCATAATTATGAGGCAATTCAATTCGGCAAAAATGGTGCTATATTTCATGTTTGTTCAGTATGCAAAAAACATTTTGAAGACTTGGATCGACTATTGCGTCATCAATGGAAAAAGCATCCCTCCATACATTGTCATCATTTGTTAGTAGAACAAGGTCAGGAGATTGAGAATTTGTACTATTACCAGCCATGCAACAGAGGAATTCTGGGTATAACAGGAAAAGCTTTAGAGAGTGTTATCGATAGAGGCTCATATAGCTGTACACGTTGTGGAGGGTCATTCAAAAGTGTTGACCGATTACGAATTCATATTATTAATTGTGCTCCAAAAACAGAAAATGCAGAAACATCAGAAAATAAACCAAAATACAAAAAGAAATATCGCAAACACCAGAAGATGGTTATTAAATCTGAATCAAATTCACCAGTAAAAGTTAAATTGGAAACCATGAGTATGGTGAATTACAATGTGCCAAGTACCCATAGTACTTTGGTCAAAACTAAAACACAATACTTGCATGGACAAAAGAATATTAAAAGTGAAGTAATTTATGAGAAAGCAGAAGACAACGCTGAAAGAATATATCGAAGAAAGAAAAGTTCCGAAATTGCTTATAATCCAATGAATCATATACGACGACGAGAATTGACAGAATTGTTAGATACTCATCAGTGCAAAGGTTGTGGGGTCAAGTTCAAATCGATTTCATTGCTAGAGAGACATGTCAAGAAATGTGATGGCAAAGAAAAATTTAAAGATCTCAAGGTCATGAAGTCAAATGTCAATGATACATTCCATCAAAAATTGAAGCATTCTTGTCTGTACTGTAACCGTGGATTTTCCTATCCAAAGACGCTCATGAACCATTACAAAGCGTTCTGTCTAGTGAAGAAAGACAAAGTTTCTAAAGGACTTTTAACTGAAAATGACAAACATCAAGAATCTGCCATAATGTTGAAATTAAAACAGCAAGAAGAGGACAGATGCTTTACAGACATTCCAGAGGAAAATGTGTCGGGGAAGAAGGGATGGCCAAGAGGAATGAAAAGAAAATGGCGGAGAAAGAATCATTGTTGGACATACATTAAAAAAAGAAAACCTTCAACAGAAGATAAAACTTCTAAAGACATATCTAGTTGTAATGAAATTGAACAAAAACAGTGTATTGACAGTACAATTATGAAAGATTTTATTACAGATAAACAATTAAAAGTTCAACAAAGTGCTGAAAGTAATGAAAAGCAACTTAGTAGTGAGACATTAATACATACAGGAAGTCCAAAGGGATTTGTAAAAAGTAAAAATGAGGAATTTCGTGTTAAAAGGAAATATGTAAGAAAGAAAGTGCTTAACGTTAGCAACAAAAATACAGTAACAGGTTCATCCGATTCAATACAGTCAGTCATAGATCAGGTTGCAAAATCTGCTGAAAAAAACTCATGTGGGAAGAAAAAATTCCAATTGCAGGAAAACAAAATCATTAAAAAGCGAAAACATCTTTTTCAAGAGAACCCAACCAATGATGTTCCTACTTCAATAGAGAGCAAGTCTTCAGATGTTTTTCAAATTTCTGCTGATACAATAAAAAAGAAAAGAAAAATATCTGCTGAGAGTTCAGCTGATAAGAAAACAATTGCTAAGGAAAAACCCTCCCCAAAGAAGCAATGGGGAAAACAAGTAAAAGATGCATGTAACAGAGCTTCAAGCAAGAGAGATGATCCATTAAAAACAGTTATAAATAATGACGTGTCTAACAGTGGTAAAGTTAAAAGCAATCCTAAAAATTTATTTAATCCTTTGAAGAAGATGAGACTAATTAGAAAAGAGCTGTTATGTAAGGTTGCTAATGGTAACGTACAGTCAGACTTTGAGAAGAAAATTGACTCTGTCTTTCATAAACTAAAAGTAGACCATGGAATACCCCTGCAAAATGGAATATCTGATCAAGAGGTACAGAACACTCTATCAAAATCACAGAGGTTAAAGGTCAAAAGGCAGTTAAATGAAATCAGGATACAACTTCTATTGGAAATTGAGAAAGGAAGGACTGGTACTGATAGTGAACTGTTATCAGAGCAGGCAAATTCTGGAAAAGTCATTAAAAGTTTAAAATCCATGGAAACCAAATGTAATACAAATTCTATAAGTACTAGTTCAGAAATTACAGATAAAAGCAGCAAAGAGACAAAAGCATTTGTTAAAGATTGGAATGTTAAAAAGTTGTCACCTGTAAAGGATTCTACCATAAAAAAATCACCTGTAAAGGATTCTACTGTCAAAAAATCACCAGTAAAGGATCTAAAAAAGTCACCAAAGAAACTTGATGGAGTGAAATATGACACTACCTCATTATTACCATCAACTGTGTTAGATCATATTGATGGTATTAAAAAATCAAAGAAAAAAATAATAAACGTTACAATTTCAAGGAAAAAAGTCGTTATCCTAAAGACACCAACGTTCGAGAGTCGTGTAACAAAAACATCTCCAAAGAAAAAGGATGCGTTAAACATTATTTCACCAGTAGTTAAAAATAAAACTGATATCGATGATCTGCTCCAGACAGATTTATCAGGAAAGCCAGAGGAAATTCTTAATCCAAACAAAGTAAAGGCAGATTGTGTCTTGTCCAAGAAAAAAATTCCAATTTACAATCAAGAAATAGAAACTGTAAAGAGTTCCAGTAAAAAACTTAAAGAATCTCAAATGAAATCCAAGCCAACATTTCTAAAACCTGTTGATGGTGACCTAAAAAAGAAATTAGAGCAAGCAGGACATCTACCATTAAAAAGTGGACACTATAAAAATGATGTGAAAATTGTTCAGTGGAAAGTCTGTATGAACAAATCCACAGGCAACGAGTCCAGTAATACACAGTGAAACAAATCCACAGGCAACCAGTCCAGTAATACACCATGAAATATTGGTGTACAATTCAATGCAAGCTTATATGATCTTTTTATCAAAGAATGCAATTTTCTCACCTTAGGTATCAATTTGCTAAAAACAATTAAGTTGTAGAATACCTTAATAATAGTTGATTCTTATGTTCTTGGTTATTGGTGATCATTCAAAATTGACACCAAAGGATACCTTAACCCTGTATGTGAATAATGTATTCTACATGATGGTAAGGTTTATTACACTATAACACGTGATTGTATAAAATGCATGGTTAATCTTATTACAGATTAAATTTTGTTGTTATAATAATAATTATTCAGTGATGTATGGCACCTAAGGATTTAATGTGAGTTACCATGGTTACCATGAATTACGTAGTGTAATGGTGCTTAACAAAGTTAACATCTCTTTGGTTTCTTCGATGTGCTATTTTTTCATGATGCTGTAAAATTAGGAACCCTAGAGAAACATTGAATAGTGATGAAACAAAATGTAACTTTTTGGTGGTATTTAATGACACCATAGTTTCTTCAGAAGTTGCTGGGTACTGGGAATCATTTCCAAGGGCTCCACCAATTTAGCTGTTCTGAAACATATTCCTAGGTGTTGTTTATATTGGCAGATACAGGACACATGGACATGATGGAAGGCACTATAAAAATATGGTGAATTTAACCAACCATATACTTATCAGGAAATAATCCGTAAAATTAATACTTGGAAGTTACTGTTAGCACATTGATAACCTGTACTGACAAACAAATTAATTTATGAAATACTTCAACAGTTATACTGCCAAAGAAATACTTGTGCCATATGATAGTATAATGGCCCGAAAACTAGTTAACCGGTTTGAAAATACAAATTAAAACAAAATTACCCTGACCAACTGAAATAGAATTGGCCACCAAGGGCTATTTAATTATCAGTAGTAGCAATTTTCCTCTTTTTTCTGGAAATTTTTAAAATGCCTTCAAAAGGTGCTTATACTTACTTTTGAACGTCCTACACAGACAACCTAATGACCTTGGCTGGATGGTATGACTGTGGAAATGTTTACAAAGCTTTTGGGATATTCTATCAGTTGTTTATAAGGATTTTAGGAGATTCAATCTCTATAGAATTGTATGATTGTGAGGTTGTCAATAAAGCTTTTGGGAGATTCCTCTCAATATTACTTCTAAAAGAAAACATCTCAACTTGTTTGAAATTTTTAATGACTGGGACTTTGTAAACTGAACTATAAATTCTGCAGATATATACTTGGAGTCTCAAAAGCTACAACAAATATTGGAGTTCTATCAGAACTTGGACGATAACCATTATATATTGAAGTATTAAAATCTATATTCATGTACTACTACAGACTTGAAAAATCTCCTTCACATCTTTTAAACTGTGCACTCATTGAATATAAAGAGATGTATAAAAGAAATGTAAGCCATTGTACATGATATTCAAACATTGCTTTTTATTGTGAAAAACTAAATATTAATGTCTCAAATATAAGTATTTGGAAACATGCTAAGCGTTCATTAAACAATTGTCTGAAGCAAAATTTTCTCATAACCTGGGATAAAACAAAATTATCTTATTTAAGCAAAGATGGCAAGCTCTGCACATTTTTCCTTCATAAAACTGTCTTTGGTACAGAAAATTATTTATCTGCTCCATTACATTCAGATAATAGAAAAACACTAGCAAAATTTCATTTAAGTAACCATAAAATTAAGAGTTGAGACTGTGCACTATGAGCGACACATTAACAATCTTGGAAAACCAGAGATCACTCCAAAACAAGAAAGATTATGTCAGAATAGCAATATGAATAAAGTAGAAGATGAACTCCATTATCTGCTAGAGTGCCCCAAACATAAAGTGAAACATCATTCATTTTTTAACTGTTACTTTGAAATTTATCCAAATCTTAAGACACGAAATAATGAACAACTTTATATATGGATTATGTCAAATAAGGAAACCACTTTTGTTAATTCTTTGTGTATTTTCTTAAAGTCAGCAGTAGATAAGCAAAAATCAGAATAAGATTAAATAAATAATTATATGTCTATTATTTTCATTATTATTAATACTTGTTTAATGTCACTTAAATGATGTACTACTATATTTTAGAGTTATCTCTCTTTATACATGAATATTGGAAAAGCTGGCTCTCTGCAATTGATGTTTTTCTGTTTTGCTGTCATGAAAAAATGTAACTGTTTAATTAACACGCTCTGATGGGCCCTATGATTAGAAAATAAAGATATTTGTATAAAAGGTTTGACTTTGTGGGGTTGTTTATAAAGCTTTTGGGAGATTTTAAAAAGAAACTTGTCTGATTGGAGTAAACATGAATTGTTTTCATTTATGTGTAAAATGTAACAACTTGTTTGTTTACTAATCATCTTGTATTATTTTGGTACCATTGGGAAATGCATTTAAAAATGGGTCCCAATAACCCCCCAAAATTATATTCACAATATATTTAGGTAAAATAATTTCTTGTGTGTACCTGAATAATAATTATCACATTTTTATGTTATTGAAATCATTGGTAAATTGAAATTTTTGTATTCAATGAAATGTTCAGCATTTATTGTTATGGTATTATGTAGTTATGGTAATAAACTACTTTTTACTGTATGTAAAAATTAGTGTTAGATTATTTGCAGTCCTGTCCAGCTGCCATTAAGCCACAGAGATGCTTAGCATGTCCTCATTCTACCAATGCTGGAGGTCCTCTTGTTAGTGATTTGTAATGCACAAAAGCCTGTGCACAGACCATAGTAGATGTGTTTGGACAGTGTCAAGCTTCTTATATAATAAAATCTTGTATTGTAGATACTGAAAGGCTAAAGGCATTACAAAACTCTGAATATGCCATCCCAACACTACTACACCATGGTAGTCAGAACTATAGTATAGGTCACTTAGGCCGAATTTTACTGCCGTTATAATCCGAAGTTAGTTTTGTGATTTGTCGGATTAACCAAAAAAAAAAAAAAAAAAAAAAAAAAAAAAGCGAGGGTACGATTATTCGTTCTATAGGTCACTGTGTCCCATTTTCCACAATTCATGTATTCTTTGTTAACTTGTCCTGGTCTCCTAAATACTACTTGCTGCCCGTAACCATTCAAACGGACTGCTGTCATTTTCTGCATTATTGTGGTTTGCATTTTAACTATATTAGAATAAGTGCACAACATATGCCAATTTCATAAAAAGAAATTCACTCTGTAAAGGATAGCTGTTCAGTTTTGTTCCAATTTGTGACACAGGTTTGAGAAATTTTAACATTTTCATTCGGTTTTTTATGATAGTCTTGTTATTTAGCCACCATGGATTTCTGGTTGGAACAAAACACCTAAATTGTACTGAAGGCCAACCAATAACATTCCCAAACATTGGGTTTGTAGATTCTGACGAGACTTCATCTGACCTCTTGCCCATAGGCTCACATGTTAACTTAGTCCTGTTGTGCAGGTCATTTGAACAAAAAGCATACCATTATTTAGGTATTAGTTTGATGGCAATTAAGCTAGTTTCGGGAGTGTTTTTTAAAAGCTTTTGAAGTGGTAGCCTGGTGTTGCAATCATCATGACAAATGACATTAATTCAATGAAAACCATTATTTTATGTAGAGTTATGGTTATTGTGCATTACACACTACTCATTATTTTATGTAGAGTTATGGTTATTGTGCATTACACACTACTCATTATGATCTATCCAAATTTCAAGTTTGAAGTCAATATTTCAAACAGTTTTGGAAATATGCTTTGGACAAAACCAAGACCAATGGAAGGACAGACAAAGTTGAGACTATATAATCACCCTTTCAGGAAGCAAATAAATGAATTAACTGAAAAAATGATCAAACTGTACAAAATTATTTAGAACAAATAATCATACTCTCACTCTTTTTTCTATTTTTTTGCCGACAAATCACAATACTAACTTCAGATTATAACGGCAGTAAAATTCGGCCTAAAAATTATTAAGTTAAAAAGTTTTCGATTTAGCCTTTGAACCTTTTAACGAACAGTTACAGAGGAATTATGATGCTGTCTACAGGTAGACATACCATAAGTGTTAACCCAACAAAGGCAAATGTTAACACAATAGCTACCACTTCAAAAGTCAATAGCAGAACTGACTGTGTCTGCTGCTACCCAGACAACTTAGCTAGCCAAGGGCTGCAATCTGATACTCTTATATTCACATAAGAGTATCGCAACCCTTGGATAGA
The DNA here is from genome assembly GCA_944474755.1 of Limnoperna fortunei. Classification (NCBI taxonomy): domain Eukaryota; kingdom Metazoa; phylum Mollusca; class Bivalvia; order Mytilida; family Modiolidae; genus Limnoperna; species Limnoperna fortunei. Next base: position 64,259,978 of record OX104122.1, on the reverse strand, counting down.
GAACATGCTACCCAAACAAAGGTCAATGTACCAGTAAACACCATGGCTAATACTTCAATAGTCCACAGTAGAACACAGACTGTGTCTGCTGCTTACCAAACAAAGGTCAATGTAAACACCACGACTAATACTTAAATAGTCCACAGAAGGCACAGACTGTGTCTGCTGCTTACCAAACAAAGGTCAATGTAAACACCATGGCTAATACTTCAATAGTCCACAGTAGAACACAGACTGTGTCTGCTGCTTACCAAACAAAGGTCAATGTAAACACCACGACTAATACTTCAATAGTCCACAGAAGGCACAGACTGTGTCTGCTGCATACCTAACAAAGGTCAATGTAAACACCATGGCTAATACTTCAATAGTCCATAGTAGACAGACTGTGTCTGCTGCATACCAAACAAAGGTCAAAGTAAACACCATGACTAATACTTCAATAGCCCATAGAAGGCACAGACTGTGTCTGCTGCTTACCAAACAAAGGTCAATGTAAACACCATGGCTAATACTTCAATAGTCCATAGTAGACAGACTGTGTCTGCTGCATACCAAACAAAGGTCAATGTAAACACCATGACTAATACTTCAATAGTCCACAGAAGACACAGACTGTGTCTGCTGCATACCAAACAAAGGTCAATGTAAACACCATGGCTAAAACTTCAATAGTCCATAGTAGACAGACTGTGTCTGCTGCATACCAAACAAAGGTCAATGTAAACACCATTACTAATACTTCAATAGTCCATTGTAGAACACAGACTGTGTCTGCTGCTTACTAAACAAAGGTCAAAGTAAACACCGTGACTAATACTTCAATAGTCCATAGAAGGCACACACTGTGTCTGCTGCATACCAAACAAAGGTCAATGTAAACACCATGGCTAAAACTTCAATAGTCCATAGTAGACAGACTATGTCTGCTGCATACCAAACAAAGGTCAATGTAAACACTATTACTAATACTTCAATAGTCCATTGTAGAACACAGACTGTGTCTGCTGCTTACTAAACAAAGGTCAAAGTAAACACCGTGACTAATACTTCAATAGTCCATAGAAGGCACAGACTGTGTCTGCTGCTTATCAAACGAAGGTCAATGTAAACACAATGACTAAAACTTCAATAGTCCACAGAAGGCACAGACTGTGTCTGCTGCTTACCAAACAAAGGTCAATGTAAACACCATGACTAATACTTCAATAGTCCACAGAAGACACAGACTGTCTGCTGCATACCAAACAAAGGTCAATGTAAACACCATGGCTAATACTTCAATAGTCCATTGTAGACAGACTGTGTCTGCTGCATACCAAACAAGGGTCAAAGTAAACACCATGACTAATACTTCAATAGCCCATAGAAGGCACAGACTGTGTCTGCTGCATACCAAACAAAGGTCAATGTAAACACCATGGCTAAAACTTCAATAGTCCATAGTAGACAGACTGTGTCTGCTGCATACCAAACAAAGGTCAATGTAAACACCATTACTAATACTTCAATAGTCCATTGTAGAACACAGACTGTGTCTGCTGCCTACTAAAAAACAAAGGTCAAAGTAAACACCGTGACTAATACTTCAATAGTCCATAGAAGGCACAGACTGTGTCTGCTGCTTATCAAACGAAGGTCAATGTAAACACAATGACTAAAACTTCAATAGTCCACAGAAGGCACAGACTGTGTCTGCTGCATACCAAACAAAGGTCAATGTAAACACCATGGCTAAAACTGCAATAGTCCATAGTAGAACACAGACTGTGTCTGCTGCTTACCAAACAAAGGTCAATGTAAACACCGAGACTAATACTTCGATAGTCCAAAAAGACACAGACTATGTCTGCTGCATACCAAACAAAGGTCAATGTAAACACTATGACTAATACTTCAATAGTCCATTGTAGAACACAGACTGTGTCTGCTGCTTACCAAACAAAGGTCAATGTAAACACCATGGCTAATACTTCAAAAGTCCATTGTAGAACACAGACTGTGTCTGCTGCATACCAAACAAAGGTCAATGTGAACACCATGGCTAAAACTTCAATAGTCCATAGTAGACAGACTGTGTCTGCTGCATACCAAACAAAGGTCAATGTAAACACCATTACTAATACTTCAATAGTCCATTGTAGAACACAGACTGTGTCTGCTGCTTACTAAACAAAGGTCAAAGTAAACACCGTGACTAATACTTCAATAGTCCATAGAAGGCACAGACTGTGTCTGCTGCTTATCAAACGAAGGTCAATGTAAACACAATGACTAAAACTTCAATAGTCCACAGAAGGCACAGACTGTGTCTGCTGCATACCAAACAAAGGTCAATGTAAACACCATGGCTAAAACTGCAATAGTCCATAGTAGAACACAGACTGTGTCTGCTGCTTACCAAACAAAGGTCAATGTAAACACCAAGACTAATACTTCGATAGTCCAAAAAGACACAGACTATGTCTGCTGCATACCAAACAAAGGTCAATGTAAACACTATGACTAATACTTCAATAGTCCATTGTAGAACACAGACTGTGTCTGCTGCTTACCAAACAAAGGTCAATGTAAACACCATGGCTAATACTTCAAAAGTCCATTGTAGAACACAGACTGTGTCTGCTGCTTACCAAACAAAGGTCAATGTAAACACCATGGATAGTACTTCAATAGTCGATTGAAACACAGACTGTCAGAAGACACCGACTGTGTCTGCTGCTTACCAAACAAAGGTCAATGTAAACACCATGGCTAATACTTCAAAAGTCCATTGTAGAACACAGACTGTGTATGCTGCTTACCAAACAAAGGTCAATTTAAACACCATGGCTAATACTTCAATAGTCCATTGGAAACAGACTGTGTCTGCTGCGTACTAAACATTTAAGGTCAATGTAAACACCATAACTAATAGTTCAATAGTCCATAGAAGACACAGACTGTGTCTGCTGCTTACCAAACAAAGATCAATGTAAACACCATGGCTAATACTTCAATTGTCCATTGAAGACACAGACTGTCAGAAGACACCGACTGTGTCTGCTGCTTACCAAACAAAGGTCAATATAAACACCATGGCTAATACTTCAATTGTCCATTGAAGACACAGACTGTCAGAAGACACCGACTGTGTCTGCTGCTTACCAAACAAAGGTCAATGTAAACACCATGGCTAGTACTTCAATTGTCCATTGAAGACACAGACTGTCAGAAGACACCGACTGTGTCTGCTGCTTACCAAACAAAGGTCAATATAAACACCATGGCTAATACTTCAATAGTCCACAGAAGACACAGACTGTCTGCTGCTTACCATACAAAGGTCAATATAAACACCATGGCTAATTCTTCAATAGTCCATAGAAGGCACAGACTGTGTCTGCTGCTTACCAAACAAAGGTCAATATAAACACCATGGCTAATTCTTCAATAGTCCATAGAAGGCACAGACTGTGTCTGCTGCTTACCAAACAAAGCTCAATGTAAACACCATGGCTAGTACTTCAATTGTCCATTGAAGACACAGACTGTCAGAAGACACCGACTGTGTCTGCTGCTTACCAAACAAAGGTCAATATAAACACCATGGCTAATACTTCAATAGTCCGTAGAAGACACAGACTGTATGCTGCTTACCAAACAAAGGTCAATGTAAACACCATGGCTAATACTTCAATAGTCCACAGAAGACACAGACTGTATGCTGCTTACCAAACAAAGGTCAATGTAAACACCATGGCTAATACTTCAATAGTCCATAGTAGACACAGACTGTGTAACACAGACTCTGTCTGCTGCTAACCAAACTACTAGAATGACACTAATTCAATAATTTGCAAAAATGTAATGGGTATGATTTTTACTAGATATTACAGTAGACATGTGTTTTGTGCAAAGTTCACGAAAATGTACTACACATAGACTGTGACGTAGTACTACTTGGTCAATCAGTGCATAGCAAAAATACTATACACCAAAAAATTAACAAATTTAATACTAGTAACACAAAATAATACAATACACTTTCATCCCAAACTGCATAGGATAAAAGGACGCCCATGCTTTCTAAGCAGAACACAGTATACAAACATTATATCTAGGTTTTTATGTTATTTTAATCACATAATATAAACAGTAAAATGTATCTTATTTATAGAAGATCATCCTGCCTTCTGTTTACCATCAGCATCATACGCCATGTCTAACTGAGTAATAGCTTCATCAAAAGCACCTTTGTCGACAGGCTTGTAGTACCAGGCCTTGTAATCTTGTCTTTGTTGCATCATTAGATGAATTTTGTCTGATCTTTTTCTAAAAATAGAAATATATGGAATTGAACAGTGTTTTATGAACAGTTAATAGCTTTGAAATGAGCAGTTAAAAGATTTCAACACTTGTGAACAAAAATCAGGTGTTCTAAAGTAATAATTACTGTCAGCTAAGGCTCCCTGATGATACCCCTGCTCTATAACTGTATACACACAGGAAGCCAGTAAAGAGGTCTGAAAATGATTCCCATAAAATGGCAAAATTTCAGCATGTTTCCCTTACAATTGCTGACAAAAATATGATAGAAAAATGGTTACTGATGGCTGAAAATAGAATATGTCAGTAAAAAGGAAGTAGAAGTCTGAGAGGTCTGAAATTGAATCCAACAATATTAAATGACCATACACAAATACTGACAAGGATTTCATTATTGTATCATTCATCATGGATGAGAAAAATGTGATGGAATATGGTTACAGACAGAAGAAAATTAACTTAGTAGGTAAACAGGAAGTAGAAATTACCACGATCTAAAAATGAATTCCACAAAATGGCATGATCATACAAAGCTATTGACAAAACTGCAGTGTTGTAACATTTATCATTGATGAGAAAAATGCAACAAAAAATGGTGTAACATACAAACACACACCCACTAGCATACAGACAAACAGTATACATGTACACCCTATCCCCTACGGCGAGCAGGGGTAATATTATCACCTAAGGGGAAATAACAACGGCAGGGAAATTAAGACATTTAACTCTTGATATTTAACAAACAGGAGCAATTATTTAAGCTATTTTCATTGGCAGTTACAATTTAAAATTCAGCGAGCAATTATTTAAGTTATATTCATGATGTAACTTACAAGTTACATGCAACAACTAGGGAGCATTATTTAAGTTATAACCATGACATAACTTACAAGTTACATGTAACAACTAGGGAGCATTATTTAAGTTATAACCATGACATAACTTACAAGTTACAAGTAACAACTATGGAGCATTATTTAAGTTATATTCATGACAGTTACAAGTATTGTATTTGCTTAGTACTATAGTATTCAAACTAGGGAGCATTATTTACTTTATAACCATGACAGTTACAAGTTACATGTAACAACTAGTGAGCATTATTTACTTTATAACCATGACAGTTACAAGTTACATGTAACAACTAGGGAGCATTATTTACTTTATAACCATGACAGTTACAAGTTACATGTAACAACTAGGGAGCATTATTTAGGTTATAACCATGACATGACTTACAAGTTACATGTAACAACTAGGGAGCATTATTTAAGTTATAACCATGACATAACTTACAATTTACAAGTAACAACTATGGAGCATTATTTAAGTTATATTCATGACAGTTACAAGTATTGTATTTGCTTAGTACTATAGTATTCAGACATTTTTTTCTTGTTGCTTTATTCAACCAACATTGTTTTTTTTTTCAGCTATTCCACTTACTGCAAAAGAATTTTTGTACATTTTATTTATCCTCTGATAATAAACAATATGGGAATTTAATGTTAGAATGGAATAGTTGGTTTAATGTAGACTGACATGAAATGAGGGGTAGTTACAAAGGTAAGCAATGCAACAGACCAATTATGTGTCTGTACATCAAATAACCACAGTCTGTTACTTTAAGCAACTTGTCTGCTATATTTGATTAGACACAACACTATTTAAATGAATCTGGTGATTTAGCAGTTAATTTTTTTTATCAAATAATATTATTGAAAATGTCAGAAACTAATACAGATAAACTAAATGCCAGAAGGTAATATCTTCATTAAGATAAACAACTAATTAAACACCAAATTCTTTGTTGATAAATTTTAAATGAAATGAAATCCTGACTAAACAAAAACAGTCCCCAAGTTGTGAGTACCGAAATACCAGTATGCTCTGTGAAATTCGTAAGACTCCGTACATCATACAAAAAGTTGAATTTTACTTTATTTAAGTAAAATTACCTGTGTATTCTTGATTTTTAATATGTTTAAATGCCAATTAATATAACTTTAATGCATGCAAAATTGCACTGCGATGTACTCAGTCCCGGAATAGTGCGGTAATACCGGTAATACCACTAATTACAATAGCAATGCAAAATGGAAGACAGTCTTGACGCCTCGGAAAGAAATTGTAAAAAATTTAAAAGGAAAAGCACCAGTGTGGAAGCATTTCGGACTTATAAAGTCAAAAGCCACTCCAGACTATACTGAAAAATGTTGCTGGTTGTTTCACGTGCAAAACGACCATCAAATGTTCGGGCGGAACAACAAACTTGACAACACATTTATGCAGACATCATCCATTATTGTTGGCTGTTACAAATACTAGTAAAAAGAAGTAATGCCGACTCTCTGTTGAGGAACCTGGTTTACTTCAAATGCATATATAAGAAATTTCCGATATATCGCGATACATATGGCAGGCCCGTATCGCGATATATCGCGCTACGCTTTGCTCGGCGATACCCCTCTCTACTTTATAAGCTGCAAGATTTGTTACAAATTTTATAAATGATGTCCGACTGGCAATAATTTAGGTATATTCAGATAGACAACATTTCCCAAAAGGGAAATCACCAGGATTAGAAGTTAACAAAATGACTTACCTCATGAGTGCCTTTTCACCTTCAGCTGCTTGAAAATGGAGATTTTGCTCATATTTCTTTTCATAAGGTTTTATAATGTATCTGGCCAGAAATCTAGATATTGGATGCTGAAAAACAGAGGAAAAAATCTTAGTCGAATATTACATTAATCTTTTTTAATAACCGTCATATAAACCTTTTTTCAACTGGACCTGATAAAGTTTTGCAAGTGGAGCAGAACACACCTTTTAATTTTTAAATTTAGCAGCCTAATGAAAAGTCATTCTCAGACATACAAAGCTAAAAAAGTAAACAATCACTTTGTACGTAAAGTGCAATTTATGCAAATTTCAGCATTGGGACTGATGTGTTCATTTCCCTTCACTCTGGCCACGGCAGGCACAGATTAAAATTTTTTTTAAATCTTAGCTGAACCTGTTTTACCCAATGGAAACTAGAAAGAACTCAGTCTTTAATGTTAGTTTTCATTTCAGGAAACTGTAAAATAACCGGGTCCCAGTCCAAACGAATGTTAAAATTCAATATTTAAAGATAGTATGGTATGTTGACACCAAATGTATGTTTCTTTGTTTTTTAATTATAATGAATTAAAAAGAAAAATAAACCACTAATTTGTTTGATCAAGCTTCAGGTGGCTGGAATAGATGCAAATTATCAGTATGACTAACAATTACGTAGTGATTGTAGACTTTAATAGCGAGCAGAGCTGCCAGCCATGAGCTCTACAACATCACATGATCAAAATCTGCCGATATTGATTTATTTCATCTGGAAGTTGGTACCGTCACAAAATTGTCAAGATATGAATTTTATCTAAGTAAATACTGAATTAAAGGTAGGCGTACTTAAATATAAATTTATAAATTTGACATCGATAAAAATAGGTGTTTTATTTATAATAGATAACAACAAAAATGTTGCATTGTTCCTCAACAGGCCCAACTCAAAATTACAAATGGGATGTCCTGCAAATTCAACTTAATCTTCATTTTAAAGTACTTAACAACTGCACAAAGTTTAATAAAATTGGTTTTTTGAGTAATCTTTTGAAAACTGCCAAATTCTGACAATTTTACTTATAATTGGCTTTATCCAAAAACTACAACTGGGATTGTGTTAAAATTGAACTTTATTTTACAGCTGTGCATAGTTTTAACAAAATCTGTCGAAATGTTTTGAAGCTATCATTTGGAAACCGCCAACAGTTAACTAAAAAAAAATTTTTTTTCAAAACAATTTTTTTACAGACATAAACTTTTCAGCAAATTAAAATTTTAAATTTTTAACACTTTTTTAGATCTAGAGTTGCAAGTTAGTACCAGAAAATTCAACAACCACTCTGGCATTATGTTTACTTGCTCAAGTTCATGTGTAAGAGGATTTCTGGGAAGTATATCCAATATGCTGGGCTCACACCAAGTCAGAATTGTAAGGAAAAGTCACTTTTTTGAGACAGGGAAAAGTAATACAAACCTTTTCATACTCCCAACAATGAGGTTGATAACCCTCTGGTATATCACGTAATTCAGCCTGTCCTGTAACAGATATGCATGGCTGAATGATATTAAGTGATGAGATTTATAACATACTATACATCCATTATCAACTTAATTATATCAAGCTACAAGACAAACACTTATTTTATTCCAAATGCACAATGTAGTGTACAAATTAACACAACATTATTAATTGGTATAATTTTCATAAATTTGAATTGCATGTGTAAACCCTGTCACATGACATGCAGTATTTTGAGAGGTTCTTTGAAAACAACTGATACAAATGTAATGTTGCTTCAATTAACTTTAGATTCTTGGTTTGTTCGAATGTTGTTTAACACAACTTTCATAACTTTTCAGCTATAAATGTATCATGGCATCCAGTTTTTATAGGAGGAAGCCAGAGTACTTAAAGAAAACCCAGACCTGCTGTAGGAAAACTGGCAATCCTTGTTAACTTCCAGATTGAAGTCGAGTACACCCTGCCAGCAGTGAGACTCAAACCTGCAACCCTTGTTGACAGACCAAGTGATCAATGGTAGATGACTTAATGTATAAACTAGATGAAAAGTGTGCCCAACAGTTGAGAATTCTGTGAATTCACTACAGTCTATTTCCAGTTTGAGAGTTGTTGCCATCTGGGGTTCAGATTAAAACCAGAGGCTCTTAAGAGCCTGTATCGCTCACCTGATTTTATAGGCAATAAAGGTCGCATTTCCCTGATGTTAAACAAAGTCCTGTAATTTTCAATAATCTTTAAAGAGGGCCATCCAAACAATATTGCTAGAAAGTTTTGTTTCCATTGGTTAACCTGTTTTATAGAGAAGAAGATATTTTTTTAATTTGCCAATAGGGTCCTATATTAAACTAAGTAATCTATGTAATGCTGTGGTGGCCATTTTGATTTTCCTATTGGCATAAAAAACATAAACTTCACAGAGGACATCCAAACAATATTGCTAGTAAGTTTTGTTACCATTGGTTAACCAGTTTTAGAGAAGCCTTTGAAAAAAATTTTCCCATATGGTCATATGTTAAATTAAGTCTTGCGGTAGTGGCCTTTTGATTTTCCAATTGGCATAAAAAATACAAACTTTATAAAGGACCATCTAAAATAATATTGGTAGTAAGTTTTGTTTCCATAACTTTTTTCCCTTACGGTCCAATGTTAAACCAAGTCTTGCGGTGGCAGACATTTTTTAATTTCCAATTGGGATAAAAAACATGAACTTTATAGAGGACCATCCAAACAATATTGCTGGAAAGTTTTCCTTTGATTGGTTAACCGGTTTCAGAGAAGAGGCCTTTTTAACTTTTTTTCCCCATAGGGTCCAATGTTAAACTACTTCCTGCATTGGTGGCCATTTTGTATTTCCAATTGTCATAAAAAACATAAATTTTATAGAGGACCATCCAAACAATATTGCTAGCAAGTTTTGTTTACATTGGTTAACCAGTTTCAGAGAAGACACCTTTTTTTAACTTTTCCCCATAGGTCCTATGTTAAACTAAGTCCTGCGGTGGCAGCCATTTTAATTTTCCAATTGGCATAAAAAAACATAAACTTTATAAAGGACCATCCAAACAATATTGGTAGTAAGTTTTCATTTGTTTGGTAAACCGGTTTCAGAAAAGAAGCCCTTCTTAAACATTTTTCCCATAGGGTCCAATGTTAAACTAAGTCATGTGTTGGTGGCCATTTTGAATTTCCAATTGTCATAAAAAACAAACTTTATAGAGGACCATCCAAACAATATTGCTAGTAAGTTTTTGTTTCCATTGGTTAACCAGTTTCAGAGAAGAAGCCTTTTAAAACGTTTTCCCATAAGGTCCTATGTTAAACTAAGTCCTGCGGTGGTGGCCATTTTGAATTTCCAGTTGGCATAGAAAACATAAACTTTATAAAGGACCATCCAAACAATATTGCAAGTAAGTTTTGTTTTGATTGGTTAACCGGTTTCAGAGAAGAAGCCATTTTAAACTTTTTTCCCATAGGGTCCTATGTTAAACTAAGTCCTGCGGTGGCGGCCATATTGGTTTTCCAATCCAAATAAAAAACACAAACTTTGTAAAGGTCCATCCAATGAACATTATAGTCAAGTTTGATTTCAACTGGCCAAGTGGTTTCAGAGAAGAAGATTAACATGTAAAAAGTTTACAGACGCCGACGACAACAACAACAACGCCGACGGACGCAAAGTGATAACAATAGCTCACCTGACCCAAAGGGTCAGGTGAGCTAAAAATAAAGTCTTTGAAAGGTTTAATTTGTCAAATTTGTTTATTGAATCAATATATATTTTGAATGTTGTGTTCGAATATCCTACAAATATAAACACTGTAGCGTCAAATCTGTACAAGAAGACTTTAATGAAATTTAGTGAAATTTTGGTACATGAGACAACAAGCTATCAAAATAGTACATTAATCAAAATTAAATTCCTTTACAATATATACAGAAGTGCATAAATACAAGAAATTAAATATATAATAATTGCAGTCATTTAATAATTCTGGTCTGAATGAAATATAGTCACATAACATATGCAAAATGTAGACATCCAACTGTCAAAACCAATTTTCTATGATTAAACACTAAAGATTTTTATGTACTAACACACTAACACATTGAACTTGAAGTAACTTAAGTCGAACTTTAAGACTGGAATAAAATTCAAGATTTTTTTACATGCAATAATGTAATATATAATTCTATACTAACCAACAAATATATTAGAGTATATAATTACTGAGAAGACTGGTATCGCTCCAATCATAAAGAAGAAATGCTAAAATGTATGAAAAAAACGCAAATAAGAAATTAAAAATGACGATACAATTTCTTACAATGAGGTTCTGAAAATGTCAAAATACATAAACATCTTTTATAGACTGGATGTTATTCTAACTAAAATACATATGTATAAGAGATAAGCTACAATATTGACAATTAATATTGCAACAAAAAAGTAAAAATTATATTTAGCACAGAGTGGTATCTTTAATTTTAATAATACGATTTCATACTAAATGTTTAATTAAATGAAGTTAAAGGGCACTTTCATTAATTTTTCAGCTACTAGTATATCAGTGTCCAGTTTATTGGAGAAGATGCTGGAGTACCCTGAGAAAACCCAAACCTTCAGTAGCAAAACTGGCAATCCTTGTCAATTAAGATTGCAGTGGAATACACCCTGCCTGCAGTGAGACCCATCAACCTCACGAACTAGTTAATTTACTAGTTAATAACAAACATCTACTTTATACATTCTCTATGACTAAAAGAATGTGTTTCACTGTTATAGATGAACACTTTTTGTATATTAAAGGACAAAAAGTTTTCTTACTAAACATTACTATGGTAACCACAGCATAAGTATCTTATTTTTATTAATAATAAGTTATGAAATAGCTCCCTTAACTTTTGAGAGTTTGAATTGTGTTTAATGCCACTGTCAGCATGTTATATCATAAACTCAAAGTTTTTATTGTGGAGGAGGGCAGTATCAGAGGGAACTGAGTGCTACATGTAGGTCTGAATTGTCAGGGCAGTATCATAGGGAACTGACTGCTAGGTCTGAGTTGTCAGGGCAGTATCATAGGGAACTGACTGCTAGGTCTGAATTGTCAGGGCAGTATCAGATGGAACTGACTGCTGGGTCTGAATTGTCGGGGCAGTATCAGTGGGAACTGACTGCTAGGTCTGAATTGTCAGGGCAGTATCAGATGGAACTGACTGCTGGGTCTTAATTCTCAGGGCAGTATCAGAGGGAACTGACTGCTAGTTCTGAATTGTCAGGGCAGTATCAGATGGAACTGACTGCTGGGTCTGAATTGTCAGGGCAGTATCAGAGGGAACTGACTGCTAGGTCTGAATTGTCAGGGCAGTATCAGAAGGAACTGACTGCTAGGTCTGAATTGTCAGGGCAGTATCAGAGGGAACTGACTGCTGGGTCTGAATTGTCAGGGCAGTATCAGAGGGAACTGACTGCTAGGTCTGAATTGTCAGGGCAGTATCAGAGGGAACTGACTGCTAGGTCTGAATTGTCAGGGCAGTATCAGAGGGAACTGACTGCTAGGTCTGAATTGTCAGGGCAGTATCAGAGGGAACTGACTGCTAAATCTGAATTGTCAGGGCAGTATCAGAGGGAACTGACTGCTGGGTCTGAATTGTCATATCAATTATACATGTGTTTGAAACATCTCTTATCATTACCATGTACTCATTGTGTCAAAATAACATACCAATTCATCCTTCATAAAATTCCATGGCCAACGGGATGGTACTTTGATCATCGTTGGTGGACCATGTCCTCCTCCACCCATCTGTCGTATTATCACTGAAAAGGTTACAAGAAAACTGAATAATAATAATACCACCTTAAAAACAGTGAAAAGCCTCTTCAATGTAAAAGGGAGACAACCCACCACTTAATATGCTAACCTGTATTCTACATTCAAGAAATGGTTATATATATCTATAAGTTTCAGATTACTTAACTATAGTTTGTTGCCACAGAGAGCTTTTATAAATTTGAGTTTCTTCACAGTCTACTGAAGGAGACGGAATAAAAAACAAGATAGCACTGGATTTCATAAAAATAGGGCATCTAATGGAATGGGACATCAAATGATGCACTGCCACTATGCATTGCCCAAGTCGAAAACTACAAATTGGATTGTGCTGAAAATTGAACTTAATGTTTACTTTATAGTACAGTACTTAACAGCTGTGCACATTATAAAAAAAATATGTCGACACCTTTTTTAAGTTCTCATCTGGAAACCACTCGAGCACAGACAGTTGGACGGACACTCATATCCAAATGGAGGGTACCACATTTGTGTGGCAGTTGGGTATAAACAGTCATATGTGTAAAATCTATTGTTGGAAGATCAAAGGGAAATACATTGTGATGTCAGTTTCACTAGTACTTATGTTTTCTACACTTAAGACATTTTGCGAAACTCCCTCCAGACCTTTATTCCCTAATTCCACACAGAAACTCCCTCCAGACCACACAAGGAATTAAGTGTTGGTATTTAATCTAACATATTATACTTAGGGTAACCTTATCTTCCCATGAAATCCAGGATTATAGTTTCCATTACACAGTTCAATATTTTGTATATATAAGATTTGATATGAAGTCGTGACAATTTGCATGACTTGGTACACACTACAGTCTAAAAAAATATGTCTCAATAAAAAGTGATGTTTTTCATACTGAACTTTTATTATGTCCACAAAAATCCACATTTGATTGAGTATAGCTGTACTAGTATTTGTCAAAAACAAAGTTTTACTCAAATTTACTCAACTGGTTAATACTACTAGTAGTAACTGGTCATTAATGGGCATTTTCATATTATTGGACATGTATTATGGCCTTTTAAGTGGTATTAGACCTCATATAACTTTATCAGCCAGATGTTTACTGCAGAATCTGGAATCTAAACTAAAGTCTAGTCTTCCTATGTTTCCTACAATCTGTATGGACAGAAAGTGTTGGTCACTTCAATACCTGTTTAATTTTCAGTACTTTGAAGTAATTGTTGATTTGTTTTGTCAATAAAAACAAGAAAATGAGTTGCGTATACAGACAAATTAATAACTGTATAATTGTTTTGATATGAATATTTACTAGTTTCACTAAGTACCATAACTGTATTCATAATAAACTAATTAATGAAATTTATTTATTGTTCCTATGATTTCATGATTGGTTTTGTATGCAAGATCATCAAAGTTAATTAACAAAACTTAATTCTTTAAATCATTTATCTTTTGTTGCAACCTAGACAAGGCTGACCAGTGTGAACAGTGTTACCACTGGCAGCACAGGACCTGTCACACGGGCATTTCTAGAGCCAACTATACAGTCAAGCTGTAAACGCTTTTTTCAAACACAGTATCATCAAACATGACAATACTAGTATATAAATATACAAAACTAAGACAATATAATACAAAATTTAATTAATACAATAGTCCAAGAATCCTCTGTTGTCCAACGCTTTTTAAAACTCTAATATGAGCCTGGGCGTCAGAGAGCTCTCCATAAGCAAAACAGCACAGTGGAATCTTATACCAACTCATATCTTGCAAGCATCCACAATAGATGCTTTTAAAGCACAATTGACCTCATCAGTTATTTCTACAATTAGTCACATTTAGTCAAAACAAACATAATATACATACATATAAAAAAAAAAAAATTTAATCACATTGTTTCAAGTTTGTAAACACCATTTTGATTCTCTTTTATTTCTGTACATAAGTTTTTGGATTACCACGCATGCACAGCAGTTAGTAATCATCATTAGTGATGGATAACTGGATACCAAAAGAAGAAGAAGAAGCAGATTCTGCGACACTGGTCTGGGTATTAATTAAATTTTGTATTATTCCAGACTATTAATACAATTGACAAATATAAGTGTATCTTCTCAGTACCAAAGTGACCAACACCTAGTAGCGAACTGTCCAGTACCGAGTACCTGTGTCTAGGTCAGTACCGAAGTGTCCAGGTACAGAACTTAGAAGTGACCTATAATAGTAAGTAAGTAAGTAAGTAAATTTTATTTAGAGTCGGATAATATATACATAGTAACAAACATATAACATGAGCTCTTGTGAGCTCTTTGACCGACTTAATATTTTCCAACAAAACAAATCACAAAACATAACATGACAGCACAAGGTTAACATACATATTAAGGTACATTCATACAAAGTATATAAAACAGTCAGGGTGGTATTACAGATGGACAGCAGAACAATACATGCAATTTAAAACATATACTAGGAAAAGATTCATTTAAGACAGCTGAGCATAAATTTAAAAACATGCCTAGGAGCACTAAAACTAAAAGCAGGTAGCATAGATACATGTAACAATACATGCATTTTAAAAACATATATTAAGAATTTAATTCATTTTAGAGAGCTGAGCATAAAATAACATACAAAGCACTAAACTAAAAGCGTGTAGCATCGGAACATATATTATAAACGTATATTTCCAACAACCAGAATAAAGCACCAAAGCAGATCACAAATAAAGGAAAGCATACACAGTACATAAAAGCATGATAAGCATAAGCAGCATAAAAATACATGCTCTAAAACATATATATTTAAATAGATTAATTTAAAAGCCAAGCACAAACACAGCACAAAATAAAAAGCATATAAAGCACTGTAATAAAACTAAGAATTAAGCAAGACTAGCAGAATAACCAAATAAACAACAAATAATCTATAGAGCAAAGTTTTCATGAAAGAACTCGTGCTGGTATAAAGTCACACAGACTGTGATACTCCAGCTTAGCATGATTTAATGACTTAAAGTGCATTCATACCATATTGGAGATTTTTAGGTGTCTTTATTTGTTGTTTAGTGGTTTGCAAACACAATCCAAATGCCGCTCTTATCCCCCTGGACAAAGCGGGTCTTAGGCTACTAACGACACTCATCGTGTCCCTTGGCTTTCCCAAGGTGAAAACGACTGGGAAACAGTACTTCTGTTCTGCCTTATAATTGTAAACAGGAAACCAGCCATCAGCACAGTACATACATAGAAAGAATTGATAAAATATAAATATTTTACGAATCTATAATTATCTCAACATATCATATAATACAATATATGCGATAGTGATTTAGTAAAAAAATACTTTAAACTTGTTTCCGTTATATATATTGAAAAAATATTATTCGTGCATCAATTGCACAGGCATAATGGCGGAAGCCTTTCATCGTGTAACACTATCCAGACATAAACATGGATTTGTTGGGATCAATCATGGGTTCTATGGAAAAGCCACCTTCATTAAATGACGCAGAAAAGAAAAAGGCTAAAGGTTTTACAAGTTTATATATATCACGTTGAAATGACAAAATATAAATTTGTGTATAATTTTGTAGTAACTTTCTTAATTTATTTATTTTGTGATGGTGGCCATCTTGGGTACGGTACATTACCTGGAAATGGTGTGACTGGAAATAAAATTTCGTTAAACAATTACCGATAACTTTATACAGCAATAGTCTTCAATGTTTTAGCTAATATGAATGGAGGCGCAGCCTAAATGCGAGCATCGCACATTGTTCATGTCGTTACTTCAGAGACCCCTAACAGTGCCTCTACATTCCATTGATAACGTGACGTATTATCTAATGTGTTGGTGACGTCACAAAACTCAATTTCAAATACAGCGTTTCAAAATTGAAAAAAATTTGTCTGGCATTTTTGTAGTAATTTAAAAAATAAACACTTTGATTTGATCGATGTCAAAATTATTTTTGTCTACTTTTATATTATATATTTTTTCGTTCGTCTACAATATTTTCTTCGGATAGCTCAGCTACCATCTGAAATGGATTTGTTCATATGGATCACGTGACTTTTTTTACACACACGCATGTAACCGTATAGCTCGCATCTGCGATGCTCGCTATAATCTGAGTGGTGCTGAAGGGGTCATTGTCAACCTGGGTGCTATATCAGCGTACCCAGGGTACTTAAAATTTGAGAAATGGTACCCAGGGTACTGTCGCTTAACATAAACGTACCCAGACCAATATTGTTGAATCAAATCCATTATTTTTCAACAGTGTTCATAAACATGCACATAATCAAAACAAACGTAACTGCAAACTGTAACAAACCGCCATGCATCTATTTATAATTGTGGACCAAATACGGGAAGGAAATGAACGTAATCTCCCGATACTTACCACACCAGGTACGTTTATGTTAAGCGACAGTACCCTGGGTACCATTTCTCAAATTTTAAGTACCCTGGGTACGCTGATATAGTACATGTAGTACCCAGGTCGACAATGACCCCTTCAGCCTGAGTGGTATAATAGTAAAAAATAATTTTATTTACTACATAAACTCGTGCCTGGAAAAAAGTCGGTCGCCGAAAAAATGTCAAAGTATAATAGTAAAAAATAATTTTATTTACTATATAAACTCATGCCTGGAAAAAGTTGGTCACCAAAAAATGTCAAAGTCGAAGTGCGAGAAAAATTTTTTATTTTTTGTACAGAAAATGGCGGCTATAACTGTATAGTTGTATACTTTAGATGCAATAATACCATATAATAATTAACTTCTGTCAAAAAATGGTTTCAGCAATGGTTAATTTAGAGCATAAGGTTTTGAAAAATACAAAGGATTACAAATTTTCATAATTCCATATGAAAAATTTTGTGGCTGGAAAAATAGGCGATGCACATTTTAATACCAAAAAATGGCGGCTATTATTTATGTAGCATTTAACTTAAACATTTAACATTTAACTTTAAATGCAATAAAAACATCTCATTATATACTTCTGTCAAGAAATAGTTTCAACAATGTTGAAATTGAAGCATAACGTTTACATTAACACCAAAGATTTCGTATTTTGATGATTTTATATGTAACATAGTGTGCCTGGAAAAATCTACTTCTTACAATTTTTTAGTTGTAATTGGGAATACATATTGCATTGTTCAATGTCATATGTAATGAAACACATATTTGTTTAATTCAGTCAAAAATGTATGTCACTTATGTTTTTAAGTTGAGTATAAGATTTTTTTTTAAATACAAAAAATACATATTTTGATAATTTATTGTTTATTGCGATTATTCAACCAGTACCAAGTAAAACCAGTACCAAGTAATTTGACCTGGTAGGGGGTTGGTGCAATAAATCGCAGATTGTCTTTCTCAGATTTATTATTGGTACAGTAGTCCCCCTCTTATACGATCCCTTTGCCAGCGACCACCCGCTTTATCCAACCAAAACCCTGATGCATTAAGTGTTTCTAACATAAAATTACCTTTCGCGAACTACCACCCCTTAAACGGGACCAGCGACTACGTTTTTTTGACACAACAATGTAAAATCCCTTCACGAACGACCATATTCACTGACCGGATGTTTATTTTGGAAGTCTCGAATAGAACGAGATTTGGTTTTATTATCGTAAACCAGTCCGGTAACAGTTCAACAACCGGTAAACAAAATGTCGAAATCGTGTAAAAGAAAGGTTTTTAAACTGGATTAAAGGGGAAAACAAGTGGGATATTGTAGATCAGTTTAATTTCGGCATTACGGAAATCGAGTTTATTACAAGAAGACTGAAATATTCAACAAGGAGATAATAGTACAATGTACCAACATAATCATAAATCAAAATTTACTACAAACGATGTCAAAAACATGGGTCAAGTGGGAAACTGGAAACAGAGAAAAAACTGGATTTTTCCAAATAAGACGGAACCTTAATAAACTACGAAGTGGAACCTGGACAGAAAATAAAAGTGATAAAAACAACGATAATGCAGATGAAACAGGAACAGAAACATTCACTGTTAAGAAGACTTGGAATTGTTATATTATCAATATCATCAAGATAAAAATGAATTCTTTTTATTTTTATTTATACCGAATAATAAAATACAAATACTTATTTTGTGTGATGCTTGATCACTTCACAGCTTTTGCTGCTAACCAACAAACCAAGATCTATACACCTGTATAAATTGTATCCCCTCAAGAAAGACCACCCCCATTATAAGACCACTTTCATGACTCGGATGGGGTGGTCTTATAAGAGGGGGACTACTGTAGTACACATTTATTGATAATTAAGCAAGAAATATAATAAAATTTTTAATATCAATATTAATTAAAGCCATAAACGAAGAATAAATTTTGATGCCAATGTTATTGCTGTTTGTTCAGGCTTTAGGTTGGCAGGAATATATGTTTTTCCTACAATAAAAGAATTTTTTTAAAGTATGAACAATGTTTAAAGTTTAATAAAAACGTAAACATTCGACGATTGGCTTCAGCTTCAATAGTGCTATTTGACGTATCCTTTATAGTAATTGTGTATTGTTTTTATATTATTTCTAAAGTTCAATTTTAGTATTATCTTAATTTGTATCAGTTTTTTAATTGCTTAATGTTTTTCTCTCGAGCATATATTCCTCCGGATGAAATTGTCACACCTAAAAAAATTGTTTGCCCTCATAATGTCGTTGATTACTTAAAAAGACAAGGAAATAATCTTCAAAGTGAAAATGTACGTCAGTCTACTCAATATATAAATTCACAAAATAGCAAAACCCTAGGTACCGATATAGGTAACATAAATATTCAAAATGAAAGTCGGGAAGATTTAAATTTTGACAAATATGTTTGTGCAGAGATTCCGGTTTTAGACAAAAATTGTTTGTAGTTCAAGGTAGGAATAATAAATACTGTGTAAAGAAACGTGTCAGTGCCCTTCTACAAGTACTTGTCATCATATTTTGGCTGCAAAAATGAGTGTTGGCTTACAACCCACTGAAAAACATAGGGTAGTTAATTTACGAGTATTATCTTCAAAAGGTAAGGAAAAAAAAGATAAAAAATCGGGAAGAAAGCAACCAAGACCAAACGATGTTGAAATTGAAGTTGAACCCGCTCCAGATTCAATCCTGGCCACTAAAACACCATCAAAAGAATCAATAGGTTTAAATGCCGCCTCTGTTAAAAAAAAACTCCTGACAAATTTTCATATGAATCAACATCTTAACCTAAAAAAATATCAATTTTCCTGATTTGTCAACAATAAATGAAGAAGATATCGGTAATTGTTCAACAGTTAAAACACAATCTATAATTAATGTCCAAGACGAGAAAGGCAAAAATGACGATGAAATAGTTAATTTAACAATTCAAAGTGACAAGAACAATATTTATCTTTTAGACAGTTTCTCTAAAATTGAGCACATCTTTGGAAATGCAGTTGGCGCAAATTTATGGCAGTAAAAAGAAAAAACTAAATATTAAAACTCCAGATTTCAACAGCAGGAAAATAGCGTTGACTGTGGTTTGTTGGCAATCGCAAATATGGTTGAATTTTGTTTTAATAATTATTTGGGTCACCCAAACCAAAATTTCAACACCCAATATATGAGGGATCATCTATTGTTTGGAAAATAATCAGTTTAAATTATTTCCAAAATTAGATATAGAAACTAACATTCTCTCAAAACCTAAAATTCATTCAATTTTTATGAATTGTGACTGTGGAAATCCCGACACAATAGAAGATATGTTAGGATGTGATTGGAAAGATGGTAAAAAAACATGTCAAATTTGGAAACATAGATCTTGTGCAAATTTAAATGACAATAGTTCCAATTGGTATTGTTGTAAACACAGCCAGAGTGCTCCCTTATCAGTTTAGACATAATTCAGGAAATAAGTAATAAACCAATAAACATTAAACATTACACTTGACATGGATTTAAGATACACGGATAAACGTAGTTACAATGTCATTTCATGTTTTAATTAAAAAAATCATAAAACAAAATATAAAATTTAAAATACCCAATTACTATATCTTATGTAACAAACCTACTTTCTCAGTTAGGAATAGTACTTTAAAATTTAATGAATTAACTTTAACTAATTGTTACGCGGACTACAACAGATCTCCCGAGCCTTGTGCAGGATGTCTTAGTAGTTGTAATTTTATAAATAAAATTTAACTAATTGTAATGCGGACTAAAACAGATCTCCCGAGCCTTGTGCAGGATGTCTTAGTAGTTTTAAATTTTATGAATAAACAGTAACTAATTGTTATGCTGACTAAAACAGATCTCCCGAACCTTGTGCAGGATGTCTTAGTAGTTTTAAATTTTATAAATAAAATTTAACTAATTGTAACGCGGACTAAAACAGATCTCCCGAGCCTTGTGCAGGATGTCTTAGTAGTTTTAAATTTTATGAATAAACTGTAACTAACTGTTATGCTGACTAAAACAGATCTCCCGAACCTTGTGCAGGATGTCTTAGTAGTTTTAAATTTTATGAATAAACTGTAACTAATTGTTACGCGGACTACAACAGATCTCCCGAGCCTTGTGCAGAATGTCTTAGTAGTTTTAATTTTATAAATAAAATTTAACTGATTGTTACGCGGACTACCACAGTAGTTTTTAATTGTATGAATAACTTTAAATTATAAAACCTATATTGGGAATATCTGTCTATGCAATATTATTTGCAATGACCACCACCTGATGAGACTTGTTGAGGAGTCGAAATAGCTCTTTTTATTTAAATATATTATTATTTGATTGTATTTAAATATATTATTATTTGATTGTATTTAAATGTATTCTTTTTTATTATTACAAAGAGTAACAGTTTGTAAGAACTCTTATATTTCATTCAGTTTCTAGAACTTTCTCTAACTATTGTTGAAACTGGAACTCATTTTTAAGCCGTGAGAAATTTTACAGATTGACTTACAGAAAACGATATCTTCTGTTTTTTTTAAATCTTACGCTCAACACACATTGCTCATATTGTTAACAGAAATAAACAAATATGTGTTTCATTACATATTACATTGAACAATACAATATGTATTCCCAATTACAACTAAAAAATTGTAAGAAGTAGATTTTTCCCGGCACACTAGTCTATGTTACATATAAAATCATCAAAATACGAAATCTTTGGTGTTTATGTAAACGTTCTACTTCAATTTCAACATTGTTGAAACTATTTTTTGACAGAAGTATATAATGGGATGTTTTTATTGCATTTAAAGTTAAATGCTACAAAAATAATAGCCGCCATTTTTGGTACATCACCGATTTTTCCAGCCACGACATTTCTCATATGGAATTACAAAAATTCGTAATCCTTTGCATTTTTCAAAACCTTATGCTCTAACTTAACCATTGGTGAAACCATTTTTTGACAGAAGTTAATTATTATATGGTATTATTGCATCTAAAGTATACAATTACACAGTTATAGCGGCCATTTTTGGTACAAAAATTATGTGTCAACGATTTTTCCAGTCAAGATATTTAATTGAATGCATAGTCAAAATTGACAAACAACTATTTATTTAAATTTGTTGTGATCTAACTTAGACTTTGGTATGTTATTTATTTGACAGAAGTTAGGAGAAAGCATAAAAAATGAAGATTAAAATTTTTTTCTTGCACTCCGACTTTGACATTTTTTCGGCGACCGACTTTTTTCCAGGCACGAGTTTATATAGTAAATAAAATTATTTTTTACTATTATACCACTCAGATTATAGCTAAAACATTGAAGACTATTGCTGTATAATTTGCTTTTAGATAGTATGTACCATATTAAAGATATCGGTAATTGTTTAACGAAATTTTATTTCCAGTCACACCATTTCCAGGTAATGTACTGTGCCGCCATCTTGGAATAATTTCTACACAATATACAGTTGTTAACCTTGAATAAGTTCTCAAATGGAATTAACATAAATATGTTATTAGATATCTTACCAAAAAAATCACATGAATTCATTTTCCCAGTATGCAGTAAATGGTAACTGGACAACTCGGACCATGGACAAGTCGACTTGTGACAAATTGGACTGTACTAAAGACCACTCGTCCCATAGAAAATAGGACAACTAGGACTGCATATATTTTCTTTGAATACTTTGATTAAGATATTAAAATATGAAGTCTTGTTTAGAATATTTAACAATATGACATTATACATTTTTCGTAGTTGCAGTTGAAATTGTTTGACTCGAATGTAAATTATATCTAAATACATGTATGTATACATACGGTAAATGTTAATAATAACTTATCATGAAAAATGCAACACAATTAACAAAATTAAATGTTAAGAATTAAGAAAACTCTTACAGTTCTCAATTATTGTGGCTTATTCTCTGCTCAGATTCCCTGTCAAGTCTTCTTATTATTGAAAATTTATAAATTAAAACGCTTATATTAAAAAAAAATCTCTTGTAGCTTTGGAAAAAGAGGTTGTGTTTTTCTGGATTCCGTCATGGTGGAATCCATTGGAAATAGGTCACGGACGAGTAGGCCAAAAAGGCCTTGAATGACAATATAATTAATTGTGCCTTCATTTCCCTGATTTCATTTTAGCGTTAATATATTTCTCATTTGTGGCAGAGTGGTTGAATTGGGATCTTGAGATTCATAATAAACTTGACAAGATCCAGCCACTACTGCACACAAATTATTTAAAATGTTGTTTTAACAAGGTCTGGTCTTAATCATACTAGAATGACACATACATATTTTTAAAAATGACCATAATATGTGCCATGTAACAGTCCATACACCATGAGGAATGTCTTGATGGACTATGTGGATGATGTTCACATTCTGGAATAATTCTATTCTGTGGATACATATTTTGATTTATTTAAACATGTTAAAACTGTCATATGCCACACAATTTAAAGTTTTTAAAAGAAATAAATTTACACACAGCAAAATTTTAATTCTACTAGTAGGGAGCACAGCTCGCAGCGGGCAGCAAAGCTGCCCGCGAAGAGTGGTGAGCTCTACTGCAATTACGTGTCATGTGATCAAAATGAAATCATGTGATCAAAATCTGCTTAATGCTGATATTGATTTTTTTTCATCCGGAAGTTGATATCGTCAAAAAACTGGAACAAAGTGAATGAAGAAGCACTAAATTTAAGACGACTTAAAAATAAATTTGACATCGGTAAAAAGTTAATGTTATATTTAAAAATGACAACAAAAATTTCATACTATTTTTTGCAATCTCTAAATCGATCTTTAAAAACTGACAATCAAATTACATTTCATGTGACGTCACCATTACACAGAAAGACGTCACGTGACCACTGGAATTTAGAGGAACATTTAGGGTGTTCGGAAGTAACGTCAATTATGAAATGCACATTATATATTGTATTATTGATAATAAAAGACTATATTGTCTGTGCTCGCATTTTGGCAATGCCTACTCCATATTACTGTTAATTGTTGTATTACATACTTTTTATTACTATAATTGCATTTTTGTCTGTATGTATTCTCATATTATTGTTTGTGAGATTTTTTTTTTAGCTAATTACATAAGTATTAAGAGAGGGATATTCAATTTATATATCAAATGATTCAATTTTTTAAATTTTCATGTCCTGAATATAGCTGAAATATACTTCTTGCAGGACGTAAAACAATAAATAATAAATAAATCAATTAAAAAATTTCAATGCATATTATTCAGTTAATCATATCACAAATTCAGGTTATTTTACCACTAATATGCATTCGAGTAAAACTGTTTCATCCATAAGTAGTTATGAAAATACATGTTAAATTGTTATCTTCCAAAGTCTATACATTTACTACTAGTAGCTCAGTTCTGAAGTCCTGGTTAAGTTCATTTGTTTTTTAAAACTTGTTTATTTTCTAATTTAACTGGGACGATACTGGGAGGGTTCCCAGTGCTCGACTTACAGATCAAGCAGCCCAGCATGTCAAAAACTCATATTTTACATTAAAAAAAATAATTGATATATTTAAGTGTTAAGTCTTTTCCTTGAACATGTGTTGAACCAAGACTTTTCATTTGGAATTTAATGATGGAATAGAGTAGAAATTTTGTTAAGCATTAATATTTTTGTTTATTAATTTCAGCACAGAAAGCTTTAATAGAAAAACAACAAGAGGCTGAGAAGAAAAAAATACAGATCTTTAGGGAAAAAGTAAGAATTAAATTTCTATTTGTGTATGTGCAAAATGCCAATGTTTAATCTCATTGCAATAATTTTTAGTTTTTATTTAATTGGAGAAATTTGTTCAGTTCAATTACATGTATTGCTTTTGAAATGATGATACATGTATGTTGATGATGTGGTAAGATTTTGTTATAAAATGACCAGCAAAACAAACAGTATTTCAATTTTTTGTTGAGAATTTATGGTTTTTATCAAATTTTGATGCTTTTTTATAAGATTTCTGCTAGCAGGTTAAATAGGTTTCCAGTACTAGTATGTGTCAAAAAAAAAAGGGAAGGTTGCTAAAAAAGTAGAATATAGAATAGGGACAGAAAATGCAGCTTACTGCAATAAGCCACTCTTTTGATGCCTTGATATAATGTACTGAAAGTTGCTTAAAACTGAAAATAAATTATGCATCAGACAACCAGCTAAACACCCAACATGATTACGAAATTCCTTCATCCATTCAGTAACAAATTACTCAATAAAGTGTGTATCAATAAGAATTTAATTTTGATAGGTTTTATTCTACATTCATTCAGTTCCCTGTCTTTTTGGCTATAGATACAAAAGTTATTATTCTCATACAATTATTTATGTTCCACAGAATGCTACACTTTGACATTTTAAATTCATTATACAGATAATCTTTTGCTTTTTTTAGGTTTGCATTCAGATTATCAGTAAGTCAGTCAGTCCATTACATACATGTTTCCCAGACTTTTTTTCTAAACTGTTGCTGAAATTGAGCTGATATTTAGTATTTAGTATGAGTGTCAAGCATCAAGAGATACAGATCAAGTTTGAATTTCTTTAGGGTCATGATTCTTTATGAAGATATGGCCATTTAGACTTGTCTTTTTGAATGCATGGAGGTATTGGGCTGATATTTAGTATAGTGTCAACCATCATGAGTTATAGGTTTCAACCCAGATCTCTGAAACTTCACAGAAAGAATGCACATGTATTGAAGTTGTGCACCTGCTATATCATGGAAGTGTTCAAGGAATGTTTCCAATTTTTCCAGACCATGAAACTTAGTCCTTTTTTAGCACACTTAATACATGATTTAGTTCTGTTGTTTGTAACTCCTCCTACTTTTTAGACACACACCCAGAACGTGCTCTGAATAAATTGTAAACCATTCACCATTTTTTAGGGCACTTGCTTTGTAACACGTTTATTTCAGACTTTTACAAGTAAAAAAAAAACTGTCCTTGGACTTGCCGGTAGGGAACTTAATACTATCTACACTTGTAATAATTACCATTTATTTAATACTATAATTGAACGCATATCATACCTGGGGCCATAGTACGCTCCTAGCAGGATAAAGACAGCTTTTGTAAATTTCAAATAAGAGAAGGCTAGTGTTTGCCTCTACTTTAATTGCTAGTCCTACCCAATACTCCTTATATACTTACTTTTCCAGTGAAAGTCAAAACTGTGTTCCCTATTCCTCCCATCCCACTTTTTTTCAGTTTATTTATTGTTTGTTAACTTGTTCTTGTCCTGATTACAGTTGAAATACTGCTCATTGTACATAGAGCAAACATCCAATCAATCAGTCAGTCAATTAAAATATATTCTTACTTTCAGATACAAAAAAGAGTACATGAATTCATTAAAGATTCTACTAAGCAAAAGTACAGGTTTGAAACTATGGATAAAGTTCTCAGAGCCATTGTGTAAGTAATGAGTAAGGCATGGATGTAGTGCTTAGAGCCATTGTGTAAGTAATGAGTAAGGCATGGATGTAGTGCTTAGAGCCATTGTGTAAGTAATGAGTAAGGCATAGAAAGTCCTTAGAGCCATTGTGTAAGTAATGAATAAGGCAAGGATATAGTGCTTAGAGCCTTTATGTAAGTAATGAGTCAGGCATGGATAAAGTGCTTAGAGCCATAGTGTAAGTAATGAGTCGGGCATAGATAAAGTGCTTAGAGCCATTGTGTACTTAGTAAGTAATGAGTAAGGCAAGGATAAAGTGATTAGAGCCATTGTGTAAGTAATGATTAAGACATGGATAAAGTGCACAGAGTCATTGTGTAAGTAATGAGTAAGACATGGATATAGTGCTCAGAGTCATTGTGTAAGTAATGAGTAAGACATGGATAAAGTGCTCATAGTCATTGTGTAAGTAATGAGTAAGACATGGATAAAGTGCTCATAGTCATTGTGTAAGTAATGAGTAAGACATGGATAAAGTGCTCATAGTCATTGTGTAAGTAATCAGTAAGGCAAGGATAAAGTG
This sequence comes from Limnoperna fortunei, assembly GCA_944474755.1. Classification (NCBI taxonomy): domain Eukaryota; kingdom Metazoa; phylum Mollusca; class Bivalvia; order Mytilida; family Modiolidae; genus Limnoperna; species Limnoperna fortunei. The sequence goes on along the minus strand of OX104122.1, from coordinate 64,232,726 downwards.
CATACAGCCATTGTGTAAGTAATGAGTCAGGCATGGATAAAGTGCTTAGAGCCATTGTGTAAGTAATGAGTCGGGCATAGATAAAGTGCTTAGAGTCATTGTGTAAGTAATGAGTAAGACATGGATAAAGTGCTCACAGTCATTGTGTAAGTAATGAGTAAGACATGGATATAGTGCTCAGAGTAATTGTGTAAGTAATGAGTAAGACATGGATAAAGTGCTCAGAGTCATTGTGTAAGTAATGAGTAAGGCATGGATATAGTGCTTAGAGTCATTGTGTAAGTAATGAGTAAGGCAAGGATAAAGTGCTCACAGTCATTGTGTAAGTAATGAGTAAGACATGGATAAAGTGCTCAGAGTCATTGTGTAAGTAATGAGTAAGACATGGATATAGTGCTCAGAGTCATTGTGTAAGTAATGAGTAAGGCAAAGATAAAGTGCTTAGAGCCATTGTGTAAGTAATGAGTCTGGCATAGATAAAGTGCTTAGAGCCATTGTGTAAGTAATGAGTCGGGCATAGATAAAGTGCTTAGAGCCATTGTGTAAGTAATGAGTAAGACATGGATATAGTGCTCAGATTCATTGTGTAAGTAATGAGTAAGGCATGGATATAATATACAGTTGAAATATAAAAAAACACATCAGTTACTGCCATTACTTGAATAGTAAGACATTTAAGGATTGGTGGTTAGATTATTGGATATACATGTAGACGACTTTGGGTCTGTCAACGCAAATCCCACCAGAGGTCGTCCATATACATTAATCTAACCAACAATTGAAAATAATTCTTAAATTCATTATTATAAAAAGAAATAACAAAAATATTATTTAAGAAGTAGTCAAATAATATTTGGAAATCCCAATTCACAATTTTTAGTGTCATCACTTATTGTTTGCGAAAGAATTCATGTATACTAGTATACAACGTCATCAATACATATAATTCTGACATCAATAATCAGTCACATGCTCAAATACCCAATTAGGTTATACAAAATGAACAATGTTGCTCAGCTGTTGAGTATTTAATGGAAATTAAAAAATATTATTATGTGACATTAGGATTATAAAAGCTTAGTTAAAAATCCTCTGAATTAATTCATGTACAGTAAAATGATTATGCTTATAAGGCTTAAAAAATTCAGTTAAAAATCTTTTGAATTGAAACTGCAACCAAAGTTCAAAGTGTTGTCCCTGGCCCGGAACTCAATCACAGATGACCGTCATTGATAGGAACAGATATTTCTTTGAAATATTGAAACCACTTCACTTGTTTGGTAAATGCCATAAAATTTGGAATAAAAAAAGTTATAACAATATATTTACATTACATATGTCTTTCATTGATAACCTGGATTTCTGTTGGTTCCAACCGATACAGATGTAGAATCATTCTTTGCATTTCTCAATAAAACCAGAAACCATGAAGAGCACACACTTCCTTGACCACATGTACAGTAAACAAACAACACATAGTAACTTGAACAAAAATACATTATGTATGATTAAAATCAGGACCCTGACATTTTTATACCCCTCCCCCCGCTTGAAAAGCCAGGGGGGGGGGGTATATAGTGATCATGGTGTCCGTCCGTCGCGCCGTCTGTCCGTCCGTTACACTTTCTCTTATTTGCAACTCCTCCTACACCACTGAATGGAATTTGATGAAACTTACACAGAATCCATGTCACATAGTGCCATTGTGCAGGAGATATTTAACATTTTGATCGGAATGATATTTGGGGTTTCCCATAGAAAAACATGGACTTTGTCATTGACCTAATGGGGTTCCTATCTCTTTTGTGCAACTCCTCCTACACCACTGAATGGAATTTAATGAAACTTACACAGAATCCTTGTCACATAGTGCCATTGTGCAGGAGATATTAAACATTTTGATCGGGATGATATTTGGGGTTTCGCATAGAAAAACATGGATTTTGTCATTGACCTAAGGGGGTCCTCATCTCTTATGTGCAATTCCTCCTACACCGCTGAATGGAATTTGTTGAAACTTACACAGAATCCATGTCACATAGTGCCATTGTGCAGGAGATATTTATCATATTGATCGGAATGATATTTGGGGTTTCCCATAGAAAAACATGGACTGTCATTGACATAAGGGGATACCCATCTCTTATGTGCAACTCCTCCTACACTACTGAATGGAATTTGATGAAACTTACACAGAATCCATGTCACATAGTGCCATTGTGCAGGAGATATATAACATTTTGATCGGAATGATATTTGGGGTTTCCCATAGAAAAACATGGACTTTGTCTTGGACATAAGGGGATACCCATCTTTTATTTGCAACTCCTCCTACACCACTGAATGGAATTTGATGAAACTTTCACAGAATCTTGGTCACATATTGCCATTGTGCACCGGATATTAAACATTTTGATCAGAATATTATTGGAGGTTTCCCATAGAAAAACATGGACTTTGTCATTGACATAGGGGATGCCATTCTTTGGGGGATGGGGGAGGGTTACATGTTTTATCTTCAACTCCGCCTTCATGTTTAACTAGATAAAGTTTCAAGTTCATAATTAAGAACACCTGAATTTTCAAAGTAATTGTGAGTGGGGGGTATCAATGGTGAGCATTGCTCACAGGTTTTTTTACTATAGTTTTTAATGAAGTAAAATGTAAAGATAAGAATTGAATGCATTCTTTTAAAGTTCATTGACGTATGAAAGCATTGACTGAAGCACATTTTCATTACGAAGCATTACAATTAAAGGTAAATTTAAAAATAACCTGGAATGTTTAATTGTCGCACATTGGTCAGAAGAATTTCATTTCAGTATAAGTGTACAACAGATAAAAGACCATAAATAAGGAGATGTTTTGTCACAGGACAAGTCTTGAAGACTACAATTCATGGCCATTTGTAATTTCTTTAGCACGGACAGTGTCACTATAAGAGTAATATTTTGTCTTCTCACTGGTAATTAATTTGACACATTTATGTACATGTACCTATTTTTCTTTGTATAAGACAAACACTTTTAAAGCATACTTCTCCCCCAATTGGTTTTATATAGGACAGTATAAAGTTTTAAATCTGGAAAAACAGACTATGGCTTTTGAATGCTGTATATTTTTGCCTATAAGTTGAGTATTTACAGTATATAAGATACAGAATGCTTAAGGCTGCAATGTTATATTTTTTACAGCCATGAGGTAACAGACCTTGCAGGGCTAGCCTCATTTTCATTTGGTGTAGAGGAACAGGACAGATATGTAATGTGTTGGAAAAAGGTTGGTAATTATCAATTCAAAGTTTTTTAAGAAATCATTAAAACATATGATATGTTTTAAAATATTTCCTATCTGGTACCCTTTCTTTCTCTTCAATATCAATGTCAACCATGATAAAAGTACTTCCACCTGCCATTTGATGAGATTGCATATCATGAATATAAAATGAAGAAAAAAACTGGATCAGAGTGTTTTTAACTCAGAAAAAGCACAATTATTAACAACAATATTTAAAAAAGAAGTATGTCACAAATTTAAAATTAAGTGTTTTATGGTCTCCCTCACTTCTCTCTGGCATGTATTAAAGTCTTCCTATCAGGGCCTCTCTGTCTGGGTGCCAGGGAGAAGTAACTTCTACTTTTTAGTGTGTTGTTACCCTTGTTATTAAGGAGCCAAGCCAAGCAATCTCATACTCAACTTTGAACCTCATCATTTAACACTGATAGCTAACTAATGAAGTGTTTTGCTAGACTAAATGATTATTACGGTGAAATTACTTTTGAAACAAATTTTACATTTAAAATTTAGGTCCAGCAATAATTCAGTGGGTCCGGCAAAAATTGTCCAGAAGCTGGACCTATGTCCATCAAAATTAAATAAAATTTTTAAAAATTTTGATTTGCTGGAACTGAAAATTGCTCAAGATGGCTTAACTTCCTTCTATCCATTTGATTTGTTAAGATTTTGGGGACAAATTTCTGACCTCAGTGTTAATTGTGTCTCCCCCCACTTTGATGAGGACACACATATAGTTTTTCTCCTGTATGACTGTCCACCCGACTAATTATTGGACAGATTTCAGGGAGTGAAAATTATGGTATTAAAATGGTGAATGGTGGGCAGCGTGCGAGTATGGAAAATATTTTCGTAACAGTTTTCTCTGCAACTACTAATCACATTCTTTTGAAATTTTGTATGCAGCAGAAATTTTGTATGCAGCAACATCATGGCCTTCCATAATGTCGGATTCGATTTCAGGTCTGTCGCTCACTTACTTCCTGTTTAACGAAATTGGGCCATATCTGTCTTTGATCGATTTTGTATATTTTTGTTAAGGAGTTTGCACCGTCAGATGAAGAACTTCAGGCATATAGAAAGGGTGAGGAATGGGATCCAGAAAAAGCCAAGTTAGCTGCAAAACAAAAGGTATCTTTAAATATAGCCTTACCCTTAAATTTCTTTGCATGTTAATATAATATTCTAAATTTGGTTTAAATGGTTGACATGAATTCATAAGAATCTCTCGAGGTAAAATGAATAAAGCTTTCTTCATTACTAATATTCACCCACCTTTATTATGTAATATTTATAGGGTAATCAATTGTGCAGAGGGAACATCGAAAATATGAATACAAGTGCAGCCGAACACATCAGATTAAGGTATCTGTCCCGTAATTAAAGTTACCATTAAATTTTATATTTTTAACCTAGAAATACAGCTTTATTAATTAAATGTAATAAATTGCTAATTAATGATACAAATTAAATATATTGTGTCACTTCGAGTTAATGTTAACACTTTTTAGCCAAAAAAGTTAATTACTCAAATAGTATTTCCGATGTTTGCCGAACATTACCAACGTCTGCTGCATTAAAACATAATAGACATCCTAGACACCAAATATGATCACATGGTCTATTATGGTCCAGATATCTTAAATATTTGCGCAGAACTTGTTCCAATCATGAATTTAATCTGCATGCCTTTCTGCACATTGATCTTATCTTCAGCATTCACAGTGCACGATTGATTATCCTGTCTAGTACATTGATGGACCTTTAATACACATGTCATCGAAACTTGAACGATCTTGGTTTTGAATGTCCTTCTGCGTCGGAGGACTTGCATTGTCACATCACTTAATGGAATTATAGAACTGAATTTATTTCATATGTGATTTACCAGAATTTATTTCACTGGGCAATCTCAGTATTTCATCGCTGGCAATATAATTATATAATTATATACCTTTACAATCTTCTCTATTAATGTAGTCAATACTACACAGTCGATACAAAATATAAGGACTGGCCGGGAATTATAAGGACATTTTTCTTGTCAAGTATAAAGTTTTTATAAACAATCTTCAAATGCTGACACACAATATCCCAAAAACATTTAATAATAGAGAGCACAGCTCGCAGCTGGCAGCTTCGCAGCCGGGGAAGAGCAGTGAGCTCTACGACAATTATGTGTCATGTGATCAAAATCTGCTTAATGCTGATATTGATTTTTTTTTCGTCCGGAAGTTGATATAGTCAAAAAGCTGGAACAAAGTGAATGAAGAAAAGTACTAAAATAATTTTAAGAAAGACTTGAAAATAAAGTTGACATTGATAAAAATTAAATGTTAAATTAAAAATTAACAACAAACATTTCATACTATTTTTTTGCAATCTCTAAATTGATCTTTAAAAACTGACAATCACACTTCATATGACGTCACAGTTACAACGAAAGACGTCACATGACTACTGGAATTTAGAGGCACTTTAAGGGTGATTGGAAGTAACGTCAATTATGAAATGCACATTATATATTGATAATAAAGGACTATATTGTCTGTGCTCGCATTTTGGCTATGCCTAATCCATATTATATTTATAATAACAACCATAAAATATATGTTGTATTGTTTCATCTTCTGTTTCACAAAAACTACCTAGTTTTGTATCCTTTAAATGAATCATGTACAAAAATTTGTTGGTAGGAAGAATTTGATTAAGAATCTTGTATTGAAATGTTTTCATATGTGTATATCCAAAGTAAACGCCTTTTTTAAATATTGCAAAATTTTAAGAAAACACGTAGAAAGAAATATTGTTCAGTGTATTTAAAAAATAATTCATGATGGCTATAATGTTGTCCTGGGCCTTTATATTCATATCTTCTACCTTGCTACTGCTTGATAAAAATAATCAAATAGAAAGGCCCAGCCCATGTGTAAATGAGGACATCATTATACCCAGAATGAATTATTTCAATTCTAATATGAAAAAATACTGTTTTTATTTATTCAAGCGGGCACTATAGGCCATGATTTTCTAGCCGCCCGACTTTCATGATAAACAATTTTTGTCAAGAAATCCTTTCAAGTTTGCAATGCACTTGTGGGTAATATATCTCTCGAGGTTATAAGCTCATCATATTACAAAATTCAATAATTAAAGTCGTTCAAGAGCTATACACAAAGTTAGGATATTCCATGATGCATATCGAGAACATAAGTGAGCATAACACTTCTTCTTAAAAAGGTCAACTTATGATACAACAAATATTCATAATACTTCAGGCCTATAGAATTATATGGATCAGTTGGTGGTACCCAAAACTTCAATAGACCTCAGCTATGCTTTTTGGGGCCACCGACCAGTCCATATTCTGCCTTATGACCCTCACTGCTATTAACTCTTTGTTATGTAGTTATCTCATCTGTCCTGTTTGCAGGAATTAGACAGGTTACAAGCAGAAGCCGATTCCAACAAAAAGACAGAAAAGGTCATCCCAGCCTCAAATTATAAAGATAAATATAAACACTTAATTGGGGACGAAGCTGCGAAGGATGCTGCCAAACAGACACATGCTAACAGGTCGTATGGCTTTGGTAAGTTCAATTAGGTTATATGGCTTTGGTAAGTTTTTTGGTCATATGGTTTTAGTACATTTTTATGGGTCATTTGGCTTTTTAAGTTTTAATACAAAAAGGGTAAGGAATAAATAAAAGAGAGATAATCTAAAGATTAATTTCACATTTATCACTAAAGTTCAGAACAACAAATCACAAACAATTAATGAAAATCAATAAAGAAACAACACATAAGAGGAAAAAACTACCGGATTGTAGAAGTATCATTAAAAATGAATTGACTAGCATTTTATTGGTTGATGTGATTTCTACTTCAAGGTTGTATTTCTAGTTATCACAAACATGCAAACAACAACTTAATATTATACAAGAACAATACAGGGGTATAGATATCCTGGCTAGAAAGAGGAAAACACAGGGAACAACTTAATACTATACAAGAACAATACAGGGGTATAGATATCCTGGCTAGAAAGAGGAAAACACAGGGAACAACTTAATACTATACAAGAACAATACAGGGGTATAGATATCCTGGCTAGAAAGAGGAAAACACAGGGAACAACTTAATACTATACAAGAACAATACAGGGGTATAGATATCCTGGTTAGAAAGAGGAAAACACAGGGAACAACTTAATACTATACAAGAACAATATAGGGGTATAGATATCCTGGCTAGAAAGAGGAAAACACAGGGAACAACTTAATACTATACAAGAACAATACAGGGGTATAGATATCCTGGCTAGAAAGAGGAAAACACAAGGAACAACTAAATACTATACAAGAACAATACAGGGGTATAGATATCCTGGCTAGAAAGAGGAAAACACAGGGAACAACTTAATACTATACAAGAACAATACAGGGGTATAGATATCCTGGCTAGAAAGAGGAAAACACAGGGAACAACTAAATACTATACAAGAACAATACAGGGGTATAGATATCCTGGCTAGAAAGAGGAAAACACAGGGAACAACTAAATACTATACAAGAACAATACAGGGGTATAGATATCCTGGCTAGAAAGAGGAAAACACAGGGAACAACTTAATACTATACAAGAACAATACAGGGGTATAGATATCCTGGCTAGAAAGAGGGACTATACAAGAACAATACAGGGGTATAGATATCCTGGCTAGAGAGAGGGACTATACAAGAACAATACAGGGGTATAGATATCCTGGCTAGAAAGACACAGGGATCACATTGTGATGAGACGGCTAAAAAGTCTTGATCTGTATACATTGTTAATAGGCAATAAAATATGACAAGTAACAGGTGAACTATAAAGGATTAAATTTAGAAAAATTATAAAATTGTTTGATTGAACCATAAAAAAAAACTAATTTAAATATTTATATAATTAAGGTTATGAGTCTCTTATTTTCTGTTTCAGTTCCAAGTGAAAACAAACGTGATAGACGTACAGTAGAACAGGTGTTAGCAGATGCACGTGCCAAGAAGAAATTAAAAACAGAACATTCAGCATCAACTGTGACATCTTCCCAAGATGCATCAGTAGATACAAAGTCTTCCTCTTGTCCAGATTTGTCTTGATATTGACTGTCTAGTAAATTTTTTATGTTTTTATAATTGTTTTTTAATTTTGGCTGTCTGTTAAATTATCAAGTTACTTAAGGTGAGTGTAACCTTGACCGACTTTATATATTCTGGTATCTGATGACAATATCTACAGGTTTCCCTGACTGATTATATATATTCTGGTATCTGATGACAATACCTACAGGTTTCCCTGACTGACTATATGTAGTCTGGTATCTGATGACAATACCTACAGGTTTCCCTGACTGATTACATGTAGTCTGGTATCTGATGACAATACCTACAGGTTTCCCTGACTGACTACATGTAGTCTGGTATCTGATGACAATACCTACAGGTTTCCCTGACTGACTACATGTATTCTGGTATCTGATGACAATACCTACAGGTTTCCCTGACTGACTACATGTAGTCTGGTATCTGATGACAATACCTACAGGTTTCCCTGACTGATTACATGTAGTCTGGTATCTGATGACAATACCTGCAGGTTTCCCTGACTGATTACATGTAGTCTGGTATCTGATGACAATACCTACAGGTTTCCCTATATGATTGTTATATTTGATAAATCCTTTTTTTAGACAACTTTCATTTCAGTTTTACTGTATTAAAGTTGACGAATTGTGCTAGGAGGAAAATTCATTACAATCATGTTTGGTCATTACCATGGATACATGTCTGCCAATAACTTAATGGTTTTGTCACGACATGTCTTCAGAGTACTTACTGGTTTTGTCACTACATGTCTTCAGAGTACTTACTGGTTTTGTCACTACACGTCTTCAGAGTACTTACTGGTTTTGGTTATGAAGTGATTGGATTGTAAAGAACATGTGATCAGACCCTTTAAATACGGTTTATTTTTTCTATTTAACATATTATGCCATCCCACCGGACATGCAGACCAATGGGAAATACCTCCCACACATTTGTGAAACTCAGAAAGTGTAAATTGAGAGTGTATATATTGGGGTTTTATTTGTTGTGTTGATGTGATAGGACATTATGTATTTATGTCATGTGAGTTCTCATTAAATATTGCATTCAAATGACTAAATTATGTGCGTCATGTTTGTTACCTCAGATTGAAGAATAATTTGACTTGTATAATGTATGATTTCACAGGTTTATTGACTTTGCTCCATAAACAATGAGTCGACGGTTGTCAGTTCAAATGGATTTGTTTTATAATGAACCCTCAGCTTTCGACCCGTTTTATAGTCTTAGGTTCACAGTTCTATAGATCTGCTTAACAAAGCATCCTAAGCCTTCACTTATTTTTATAGTTCATGGTCCTCTTCCAATGGATCTGTTTAATAAAGGACCCAAAGCCTTCTTTTTGGTTTTATAGTCTCTTGCCCTCTGTTCAAATGGCCCTGTTTTAATAAAAGACCTCAGCCTTCTACTTGGTTTTATAGTTCTTGGTCCTGAGTTCAAATAGGCCTGTTTAATAAAGGATCCTGAGTACTTTGGTTTATAATTTATGGTCCTCGGTTTTGATAGACTTGTTGAATACTGGACTTGATGTAGTTGTCTACCTTTGTTCTATTGTTATATTTATTGAATAAATCTTTTAATTGCTATTTTTCAGCTATCTTTGGTAAAATTTTCAGCTATCATTGTTAAGATTTTCAGCTATCATTTGTAAGATTTTCAGCTACCATTTGTAAGAATTTCAGCTATAATTTGTAAGATTTTGAGCTTACTTTCTCATATTGTTGGCTTGTCAAGTTTGCTTTAATTTTAAGTTTTTACCTTTGGTCATATTTCTTGAATTGTTACAGTAACTGTCAGAGAGTATTACATTGTTCCTGTAGAACCTTGTTACGTCTTCAGTCACTTTGACAGTAACTGTCAGAGAGCAGTATGTATTACATTGTTCCTGTAGAACCTTGTTACGTCTTCAGTCAATTTGACAGTAACTGTCAGAGAGTATTACATTGTCCCTGTAGAACCTTGTTACGTCTTCAGTCACTTTGACAGTAACTGTCAGAGAGCAGTATGTATTACATTGTTCCTGTAGAACCTTGTTACGTCTTCAGTAACTGTCAGAGAGTATTACATTGTTCCTGTAAAACCTTGTTACGTCTTCAGTCACTTTGACAGTAACTGTCAGAGAGCAGTATGTATTACATTGTTCCTGTAGAACCTTGTTACGTCTTCAGTCACTTTGACAGTAACTGTCAGAGAGCAGTATGTATTACATTGTTCCTGTAGAACCTTGTTACGTCTTCAGTCACTTTGACAGTAACTGTCAGAGAGTATTACATTTTTCCTGTAGAACCTTGTTACGTCTTCAGTCACTTTGACAGTAACTGTCAGAGAGTATTACATTTTTCCTGTAGAACCTTGTTACGTCTTCAGTCACTTTGACAGTAACTGTCAGAGAGTATTACATTGTTCCTGTAGAACCTTGTTACGTCTTCAGTCACTTTGACAGTAACTGTCAGAGAGCAGTACATTGTTCCTGTAGAACCTTGTTACGTCTTCAGTCACTTTGACAGTAACTGTCAGAGAGTATTACATTGTTCCTTTAGAACCTTGTTACGTCTTCAGTCACTTTGACAGTAACTGTCAGAGAGCAGTATGTATTACATTGTTCCTGTAGAACCTTGTTACGTCTTCAGTAACTGTCAGAGAGTATTACATTGTTCCTGTAAAACCTTGTTACGTCTTCAGTCACTTTGACAGTAACTGTCAGAGAGCAGTATGTATTACATTGTTCCTGTAGAACCTGGTTACGTCTTCAGTCACTTTGACAGTAACTGTCAGAGAGCAGTATGTATTACATTGTTCCTGTAGAACCTTGTTACGTCTTCAGTCACTTTGACAGTAACTGTCAGAGAGCAGTACATTGTTCCTGTAGAACCTTGTTACGTCTTCAGTCACTTTGACAGTAACTGTCAGAGAGCAGTATGTATTACATTGTTCCTGTAGAACCTTGTTACGTCTTCAGTCACTTTGACAGTAACTGTCAGAGAGTATTACATTTTTCCTGTAGAACCTTGTTACGTCTTCAGTCACTTTGACAGTAACTGTCAGAGAGTATTACATTGTTCCTTTAGAACCTTGTTACGTCTTCAGTCACTTTGACAGTAACTGTCAGAGAGCAGTATGTATTGCATTGTTCCTGTAGAACCTTGTTACGTCTTCAGTCACTTTGACAGTAACTGTCAGAGAGCAGTATGTATTACATTGTTCCTGTAGAACCTTGTTACGTCTTCAGTCAATTTGACAGTAACTGTCAGAGAGTATTACATTGTTCCTGTAGAACCTTGTTACGTCTTCAGTCACTTTGACAGTAACTGTCAGAGAGTATTACATTGTTCCTGTCAGAGAGCAGTATGTATTACATTGTTCCTGTAGAACCTTGTTACGTCTTCAGTCACTTTGACAGTAACTGTCGGAGAGTATTACATTGTTCCTTTAGAACCTTGTTACGTCTTCAGTCACTTTGACAGTAACTGTCAGAGAGTATTACATTGTTCCTGTAGAACCTCTTCAGTCACTTTGACCAATTAAAGGATCTATTTTTTATAGCTATGCTTGTTTTCTTGGTGAACAGAGCAGCAGTTGATTGATTGGATTTGCTTTACATCCAAAGAGTAGTATTTCAGCTATATTCAGGACAGGAACAAGGTAACAAACAATAAATTAACAGAAAAAGTGGCTGGATGGAATAAGAAACACAATTTAGATTGCCACTGGAAAAGTATGGAGTTTTGGGTAGGGCAGAGAATTTAGCCTTTTGTAGCAGCTTCAATGAGTCTTCTCTTTTTAGAAATCTACTCAAGGGGTCTTTATTGTGCGAGGAGTGTGGCACTTTCCAAACACGTTTCCCACTATGGTCCGTGGGCACTCCTAGCTGCCACCCAGGATGCGCTGGGCTACTCTGTTGATCGAGCACTGGGAACCCTCCTAGTATGGTCCCAGCGTAAGTGTTGGAAGATCAAAGGGAAATCGTGTTGTCAGCACCAACGATAGATTTTTCACTTGACACTTTTTGTGAAATCCAGTTATCACCCATACCACATATGGTTCAAGCAATAATGGGATTTATTCATATTTTCAGCTAAATACTGCTATCTTTTGTTTAATTCAGCTGACATTTCTACAATGTCTAAATAATTTTTAACCATTTTTTCGTAATAATGGCATTGTTGTTAAAATTGAAACTGTAGAGTGTAGAATAGTAGAATCGTATAGGTAAAAATTTAATTGCAGCCAATGCAAGAAATCCGGAAAACTTTATCTAGATGAACATTTTTTATTACCTTAGGTTACCTTAGGTGGTTTACCACCGCAGGTTCAGGAACCTCTGTAGTGGCCTCATCTTCATAGGTTGATATACTATCGGTGCTACTTCCGGGTAGTATGGTGTTATAGTCTGCAGTGTAGTCATAAATCATTGGGTGTTCGCTCCAAAACTTATCTAGTCGTCCCTTGAATGCATCAGTGTTCTTAGCTGTTACTTCTGAGCAAGGTAAGCTGTTCCAAACATGAATTATACGGTTGTTGAAGTAATTCTTACGAATGTCGAGTCTGCATCTGTTCTTTTGTAGTTTTAGGTGATGGCCCCTTAATGCGTTATCATTGATGGTGAACATATACCAGTTGTTGTGCGATTGTCATTCACGTTGTTCAGGATCTTATAGGCTTCTATCATATCGCCTCGTAAACGTCGAAATTTAAGAGTTGGTAGTTTGATGATTTTCAGCCTTTCTTCGTAGGATAAATCTCTCAGTTTTGGTAGCATTTTAGTGGCTCTTCTTTGTACATTTTCGATAATGTCTATGTCTTTCTTCTTATAAGGGCTCCATACACTGCTTGTGTATTCAAGGTGCGGTCTAACTATGGCTTTGAAGAGTAGTCTAAAGCTTCTATAATCGAGGTATTGGAATGATCGCCTGATTAATCCCATCATCTGATTGGCTTTACTAACTTGGTTTTGTATATGTATGTCAAATTTCAAATTGGAGTCAATTGTCACCCCTACATCTTTTTCACTTGTTACTGTTTCTAATGTTACTTGGCCGCCGTCATAAGTTGGCATGGTGTATGGTTCTCTATCTCTGGATTTCTTTCTTGTATATATGTGTAATACCTTGCATTTGTCTGGGTGGAACTTTAACAACCAATGCTTACTCCATTCAAACAACTTGTTGATATCCTCCTGGACCACTGACTGATCATTTTCACTGGTGATACATCTATATAACTTTGTATCGTTTGCAAACATGAAAACATCCGAGTTCACACATTCTGGTAGATCGTTTATAAAAACTACAAAAAGGATAGGCCCAAGTACTGATCCCTGTGGAATGCCACTTATAACATTATGCCATTTAATTTATCAAATCGATTCAGAAATTGTGCCCTTCCGGAATTCAAATTTTGACATCCATCCCATGATTTCGATTAAAGTGTAAAAATACAGTTCTGTAACGAATAAGGTGTTGTAGAAATATTAGTTAAATTTCAAAGGCATTAAAAAGTATGTAGTAATTCAGGGAAACGGTTTAATATCCCATTATATGCATAAAACTCCCAAGGTGTGAATCACTCCCTGCTTGCTCCATTACGAGTAATGGGACCTCTTTGTAGCTCTGTCCATAAAAAAATAAACAAATTAAGGAGCTACATTATTGTAGCTAGTAAAACACTTTCTTTGCTTGGTATTAGCTACAATAATGTAGTTACTTTTTTTTTGGTTTATGGACGGAGCTACAAAGAGGTGCCATTACACGTAATGGAGCAAAAACACTCTTGGGATTTATACATATTTTCTGCTATTAAACTTCTATTTTTTCCTTCTCTGCCATTCAGTTGACATTTCTACAATGTCTAATTAAATAAAGAGGTAACATTACTCGTAATGGAGCGAGACGGGAGTGATTCACACCCGAGGGTTTTATGCATATAATGAGCTATTCAACTGTTCCTCAAAATTGCTACATACTTTTAATGTCTTTAAAGTTTAACTGATATTTCTACAAAACCTAATTCGTACATTTTACACTTTATTCGTAATCCTGGCATTGCTGTCAAAATTTGAATTTTGGAAGTGCATAGTTTCTGTCAGAATCAATTTGGTAAAATATTCATCCGGATCAAAATTTTTCCGAATGTATTGCATTAGCTGGGATCAAATTTTTACCAATACAATTCTACAATTCTACACTCCACAATTTCAGTTTTTTTCAACAATGCCATGATTATGAAAAAGTGTTAAAATTATTTAATTTTACATTGTAGAAATATCAACTGAACGGCGGAGAAGGAAAAATATAAATTAAACAAAAATAGCAGTTTAATATCGGAAAATATGTATAAGTCCCAAGAGTGTTTTTGCTCCATTCCGAGTAATGGCACCTCTTTGTAGGTCCGTCCATAAACAAAAAAAAAGGGCCTCGGTGGCCGAGTGGTCAAGGTAGTTCGTCTACTATTGATCACGTGGTCTGTCAAAACTGAGATTGCGGGTTCGATTCTCACTGCAGGCAGGGTGTACTCGACTCCAATCTTAATTGACAAGGATTGCCAGTTTTCCTACCGCAGGTCGGGGGTTTTCTCTGGGTACTCCGGCTTCCTCCCCCAATAAATACTGGACGCCATTATATAGCTGAAAAATTGCTGAAAGTAGCATTAAACACCATCAAACAAACAAACAAACAAACAAACAAAAAAAGGAACTACATTATTGTAGCCAATACCAAGCATAAGAAATAACCAGACACATGTTATAACTTATATAAGCCAGAAAGGACATAGTATAATAACAATAAAATATGATGCCTTTTTTTAATAAAATTTATTTAGCATAAACTTATGATTCTTTGCCCAAAAACAGCTAAATTCATATTCATATTCATGGATTTTGGTAAGCTAAAATATCATACCTTTTGTATCAATGACTTACATGTAATTACATTATGAATATCTAATAGACAATAAAACAAAACTCTTCAGTACTATGAAGAGCCATTGCTGTGTCACCGGGGTAATTAGTCATATTATAAGCTGATACAAATTAAAACATATTACAAATAGCCACAACATTGATAGTATCACAATTTCTAAAGAAAGAATATATGTTAGACTGTTGGAGAAAAAAAATATATATAGTTTACTCTTGTGAAAAAATATTAGAATAATTTAATTTGCTTTGTAAGCTGAAATCTGATTGGTCAATTCAAATCATGCAAACCATATTATAAGAAATAACTTGAGTGACCTATGACCTATTCTAACGCCTTTAAAATTCAAATAGTTCCACAACGTCATCGACGCTTTTACCGCAAAAATTGATAAGATTTATAGTTAAAATTAAATTATAAGGAATATTTCAAATTTGTGAACAGATTATACGATATAATATGGTTTGGGTCTGTTTACACCATTATTAGGCGTAAACAGACCCAAACCATATTATATCGTATAATCTGTTCAGAAATTTGAAGTATTCCTGAAGTAAATCAATTTTTGATGAAAATTTGATTCGACTTTTTGTAAACTTTGTGACATTTAAAAAAACATCGGCCATTTTTCACATCACAGCGTGTCAATTTCTTGTTGTATGACATGGTGTGTTGTTGGAAATGTCATTTGACTTCAATCTAAGTTACTAATCTCTCTTACAGATATAGTCCTGAGTTTTTTTTAGGTGTTTTATGCAGTAGTAAATTAAGGTACAGTAAAATCTAACATTAGTGATAAAACATGGGGTCCCTTTGTAGTAAAATTAAAGTAGGAGTCTAACTCTAAAACATTAATACCTGTACACAGGTGGTTGAATTCTCCTGTCATATTCAATGTACAAAAAACATTCCTTAAATCATGTTTAGCATGTTATTGACAAATCCATGATTGTATATAATTATCCTATATGATTTAACCCCTATAGAACCCACATCTCTGATTACCAGTAATAATACTATATATACACATATCTAATAAAAATAAAAATATATACATTTACTGAGTTTCAGGAAGCTAAAATAAAGCCAATCCTGCCATGATCAAATCTTGATCTGAACTGACCACAATATGAAAGGATAAAAATTCCCCCGACTTTTCATCTCGGGGGGGATATAAACATTTAAATACATTCTGTAATACAGTACAAATACTATACTATTGCTTTATTTTGATATTCCTGCTAGTAACACAATATGTATTGTTTATTCTGCTGTTTTCAATCAACACAAAGAAACATTTGACACTGCAGAATTAAAACTATGTACATATACTGTCAGAAAATAGCAATTTTATACTAACACAATACTATTAAAACAGCTAATCATGGCAAAATTCATTGAATATTGTAAATGTGACCTGCCTCCAACCACCCCCAAATATAATTCAAATAAAAGAAACAGCACATCCACACCAAATGGGTGTGTACAGTGGACATATTTTGCCCACTGTGGAGGAGGAGGCATGGTGGCAAGATTTATAGGATATTAATTGGCTGAGTCAATATCAAGAATATGATATTTTTTATATTGACTCCGCCCATTTGATTATAATATTTATTACATAAATCAAATTTGACTGGATAATTATAAATTGAATAATCGGCGGATGGATAACAAGACAAGCGACATTTTATTGGGAAAGAACTAAACAGGAGATAAAGTAAACCATTTATCATATGTGAAATACAGTGATTCTGTAAGAAGAAGATTCTATATATCACCCCTATCTATATAATACATTACTTTTGTTGACAGAAAAAACAGATAAGAAAAAGCAAAGAGTGTGCATGATAAACAAGCTATAAATTTTGTTCACTTTGCAGGGAGGGCACAGTAGACAAGCTTAATGACAAATCCTACTATCGTTTCTGCACATTTTGTTTTTAAGCATTTATTTTATAATTTGTTAATGATGTCGCCCGCAGAACATTCAGCGAAATTTCCATTTCAGTAACCGCAGTCCTTTTGGATAGACTACTCAAAGGTCAGTTTATAAGTAAAAAAAAGCAACAGAGCCATGAAGAATTTCAAAAAACAATAATTAATGACTTTCCTTACAACAAAAGATTTATTGTACTTTCATGCTTATATTCTGTTCTACAAATCTAGAAAAGATATTGCAGTTTGTATGAAGAAAACATTTCAGTTATTTTATATCTTGGGAGAAAACTGAAGTAACCTGTGAAACCCTTTATCTTTGGCAGAGAACTGTTGTATATTATCCTATATGTATTGTTTAGAAAGAAAAATTGATGACCTATATTTAAATTCAAATGTTATGCAATATTAAATCCCAGTTTTAAAATATAACATTTGTTTTGCAATGAATGAATCTATACTGCAATTCTGTAAGCACCTTCTAATCTAATTTTAATTGATGAACATTTCATGCTAGTTTCAGCAATTGTTTAGTTATATTATGACATCCCGTTTTAATTTTACAGATCGTGATCGTATTAGTAACACAGGTAATACTGTAGGACACCTTGCCCAAAGTACAGACTTGTATACAAGTGATTGATAACCTAGACCTCTGTTATTGTTTGATATTTGTTAAATGCCATTTTAAGTAAAACAATAAATATTAACAAATATCCCAGGTTGGTTTAACATACATAATGATAACAAAATCTTTTAAAAAGGATAATAGTTCTCAACAAATATTTAAGAAAGTGGCTCAATTGTCTTAAGCAAAATTTCATTTATGTATTTTACCAATATTTTTCAAATTTTCGCTTTCAATAGAAATCTATGGCACAATTTGCGACCCTTAAATATGTAGATGTATAAAAAATTATATTAATCCACAATTACATATACTTTGTATGTGTACAGTACAAAGATAAAACATGATATTCTATATATATATATATATATATATATATATTTCAATCAAGACAAACTATTAAACACATTAAATGCCAGTGTAACCTTATATCATGAAACAAATTGCCACCTTGTATAATGAATCTACTAAAATTTTCTGAAATTATAATAAACACATGTTGTCAAGGTGATGGCATACATTTCATCCTTTCAAATGCTTCTTTTTCCAAGTTTTCCCTGTGGTTAGGATGTGCTATTTTGATTAGTTCATAAGCTCTCTGCCTGATGTTCTTCCCAAACAGATAAGCTATTCCATATTCTGTTACTACATAGTGAACATGTGCCCTGGTGGTGACAACTCCACTAGCTATAATAACAAATTATCATAGGTTAAAGGTCAGTGAACATGTGCCCTGGTGGTGACAACTCCACTAGCTAAAATAACATATCATAGGTCAAAGGTCAGTGGACATGTGCCCTGGTGGTGACAACTCCACTAGCTATAATAACATATTATCATAGGTTAAAGGTCAGTGGACATGTGCCCTGGTGGTAACAACTCCACTAGCTATAATAACAAATTATCATAGGTTAAAGGTCAGTGAACATGTGCCCTGGTGGTGACAACTCCACTAGCTATAATAACATATTATCATAGGTCAAAGGTCAGTGGACATGTACCCTGGTGGTGACAACTCCACTAGCTATAATAACAAATTATCATAGGTTAAAGGTCAGTGAACATGTGCCCTGGTGGTGACAACTCCACTAGCTATAATAACAAATTATCATATGTTAAAGGTCAGTGAACATGTGCCCTGGTGGTGACAACTCCACTAGCTATAATAACAAATTATCATAGGTTAAAGGTCAGTGGACATGTGCCCTGGTGGTGACAACTCCACTAGCTATAATAACAAATTATCATAGGTTAAAGGTCAGTGAACATGTGCCCTGGTGGTGACAACTCCACTAGCTATAATAACAAATTATCATATGTTAAAGGTCAGTGAACATGTGCCCTGGTGGTGACAACTCCACTAGCTATAATAACAAATTATCATAGGTTAAAGGTCAGTGGACATGTGCCCTGGTGGTGACAACTCCACTAGCTATAATAACAAATTATCATAGGTTAAAGGTCAGTGAACATGTGCCCTGGTGGTGACAACTCCACTAGCTAAAATAACATATCATAGGTCAAAGGTCAGTGGACATGTGCCCTGGTGGTGACAACTCCACTAGCTATAATAACATATTATCATAGGTTAAAGGTCAGTGGACATGTGCACTGGTGGTAACAACTCCACTAGCTATAATAACAAATTATCATAGGTTAAAGGTCAGTGAACATGTGCCCTGGTGGTGACAACTCCACTAGCTATAATAACATATTATCATAGGTCAAAGGTCAGTGGACATGTGCACTGGTGGTAACAACTCCACTAGCTATAATAACAAATTATCATAGGTTAAAGGTCAGTGGACATGTGCCCTAGTGGTGACAACTCCACTAGCTATAATAACATATCATAGGTCAAAGGTCAGTGGACATGTACCCTGGTGGTGACAACTCCACTAGCTATTATAACATATTATCATAGGTTAAAGGTCAGTGGACATGTGCCCTGGTGGTGACAACTCCACTAGCTATAATAACAAATTATCATAGGTTAAAGGTCAGTGGACATGTGCCCTGATGGTGACAACTCCACTAGCTATAATAACAAATTATCATAGGTTAAAGGTCAGTGGACATGTGCCCTGGTGGTGACAACTCCACTAGCTATAATAACATATTATCATAATTTAAAGGTCAGTGGACATGTGCCCTGGTGGTGACAACTCCACTAGCTATAATAACATATTATCATAGGTTAAAGGTCAGTGGACATGTGCCCTGATGGTGACAACTCCACTAGCTATAATAACAAATTATCATGGGTTAAAGGTCAGTGAACATAAGCCCTGATGGTGACATCTCCACTAGCTATAATAACAAATTATCATAGGTTAAAGGTCAGTGAACATGTGCCCTGGTGGTGACCACTCCACTAGCTATAATAACAAATTATCATAGGTTAAAGGTCAGTGAGCATGTGCCCTGATGGTGACAACTCCACTAGCTATAATAACAAATTATAATAGAGTAGATCAGCCAAAAATCCATGAAACCAAAACTTTATGAAAATTATTTATTAAGCACCAGATCTTAGGCCATACCAGGTTAACCTCTACTAAATAGCCAATCAGTTGTTGCCGTAGTCAAAAGTAGTGCTTAAAAAAACCAAAGTAGTTCTACTTTCACTTTGCATAAAAATTGTAATTCTGAATGATTCTATTGAGTTTATATGATGCACAAATATTTTAGAAGTGAAATGAATCCAAATTTATTAATTTCAAGCAAGTATTAGATTTTGTACGAAACTTAACAGACTGGCACCTGTTTCTATCCATCTGACAACTGAAACTAGCTTTATTTTTGATGTCATTTTGTAGACTTTACAAAACATTCTTATTAGACTTTAATATTGTTGTGCCGGTCAGATATGTTTTAGCGAAGACATGGTATTTTGAGAAAATAAGGGTGTCACTAATAGTGAACTTAAGGTAAATTCAGTATTCTATAAAATGTTATAATGGACACCTATGTAATTCTATTTAGTAGAGGTTAACCACCAAAGTAATGAGCCATGAACTGACAACCTCAGGTCATACCAAGATAATGGGCCAAGAACTGACAACATCAGGTCATAGCAAGTCAATGAGACAAGAACTGACAACCTCAGGTCATACCAAAATAATGAGCCAAGAACTGACAACCTTAGGTCATACCAAAATAGTCAGTACCAGTGCTGCAATTACTGAAGTGTCATCTTACTACTAGTAGTTTTTTTTACATCATATCATTCAAAAGCCATGGTAAACCAATTTATTGCTATTTTGCAGTATTTTCATTTGATCTTAATGTACTGTATATCCTATCTTACTCTACTAGTTTGAGATCGACCCATCTCACCTCGCCCTTAAGACATTGTTAAGTAAACACCGTGATGTCATAATGTTACAAAACAGCGATAAACAAATCATTTACATTTTATGGAACTTGACGCAGTTGCTCCTAGATGAGATAAGGATGAGAAAATGCATCTTGTTTAAGAAACATAAAATATATATAATTTCTTTTCACATTTTAGCTGTTTGGAACTGTAGCCATTCAAAACACCCATCTGATGGACTTTCAGACCAGGTGAGGTACACACAACTGTTTCTCAGCAATACTTTGTTATATAATGAAATAATTTGTATAAAACAAAAAGCAGAATAGTTTTTTTTTATGTTTTTTGGAAGACTGGGTGATCTTCCATTCATGAGTTATAGTAAAGAAACACAAGTTTCAATCACAAGTGAAATATCAAACAAGTTTTCCCAAAAGAGCATAAAAGTACCTATTTCTTCAGTAAACAAAACATTCACATTGTGCTAGTCTATTTACTCTCTATTTATCCGACATCCAATCAAAATGCACGAGACAAAAATGGACTGGAGAAAGTAATGAGAACACACTAGTGCACATTAGCTCATCTGTACTATGTCATCTCAACCTAAAACCAGCCATTGATGGAAGAAAATAAGATCCTATTTATACATTACAATGAAACTTGCCCACAGAGAACTTATTTTAGTCAGCATAAGCAGATAGATTCTATAAAAGCTTATAATTAAACAAAAATGAACACAAATTAACTTTGTCAAAAAAATTTCCATGATAGTTTAGAGTTATCTAAGTTTCAAACAGCTCTGCCCAACTTACCAGCCATTTTAGTTTTCCCCAATTGCTAAGCACAAGAAAGACAACCCATTAACAAAGATGTCTTTCTTTAAGTACATAGCTGTTTTTAATTTAAACTATTATGTTAACAGGTATTATTGACAACAAATAAAGTATTGTGATTCTTACATTTTTTAAGAGTATTAACAATTTTACTTTCGCCTTTCTTGGTTGTAGATGGCATTGCTATGATAGGTTTTCCTTTGCCATCTAGACTTAACGCTGCACCTCTAATAAAATCAATCTGTCCTCCGAAGCCGGAGTACATGATTTCACCTATTGAGTCTGCACAAACTTGGCCTGTCAGATCAACTTCTATACACGAATTAATAGCAGTCACTTTGGGATTCTGACAAATTACTGCTGTACTGTTTGTGAAAGATACATCACACATTTCTGAAATAGATTGACAACAAATAATATTAATGAATAATATTAATGACATTCAAATCAGTGTATTTTCTGTACAAATAAACCAGCAACAAGAGGCTGCAAGCAGACTTTAATTACTCTGTTGGATTACTTGTTACCAAAAATGACTCTGTTTGTAGAAACAGATGCAATTTCAGCCCATTATTTCACAAAAGAGTCATCCGCACCGAGTATTGTTTCTACTGACTGTTGACTGTCTGTTGTAAGTAGAAACTATAGTACTTAGTGTGGATGACTATTTCATGTCTACATTAATTTACAAAATATAAATAAATATATATGGATTCATTTTTACATGACAACATTTAATATTTGAGCCTATGTCATTAAAATAAAACAACTGGACCCAATTCAATAAACTTGATAAATTGGTCAGGGTTGCTAAAAATTAAAGTTTGTTTTTTTATACAAAAATGATGCCTCCCCCCCCCCTCCCCCCTCCGTTCCACATGTGGATTTAAGTTCAAAGTCCCATAACTTCGTCACAATTGTGAGGTTAAAAATTCCCTGTTAATATGCACAACTAATTATGGTGTGCTTGCTACATACCAAGAGTTGTAAAATTGGTGCAGTAGTTTCAGAGAAAGTTGGGCGGAAACCATGATTTGTGGGGAATTTTTGGAAAATTCTTAATTCAAAGGGCCATAACTCCCACAAAATTTTGAGGATCAGAATATCTGGGTAATATGCACAACTAAATATGGTGTACTTGTTGCATACTAAGTTGCGTAAAAATTTGGTTGAGTAGTTTCAGAGTTGAGGTGAAATACTTTGTGACTGACAGAAGGACAGACAGACACACAGAACAAAAACAATATGTCTCCACAATAATTGGGTGTAGACATAAATATCAGTATAACCCAAGGATTACACATGTCATAGTATTAGTTATTTTAGAGACAACAATTTAAATTGTTCAGCAAAATGTGCCTAATTGGATTGGTTTTACGTCCAGCAAGCAGCATTTCAGCTAAAATTCAGGATGAGAACAATTTAACCAACAAAAAATAGGAGTAAGATGGGACATAGGGAAAAATATTCGACTGCCGCTGGAAAAGTATGGAGTATTTGTAGTGGCTACAATGAACCAACACTTTTTTTTTCAAATAAAAAAGGGGTGATTATTGCAGGCAGTCTTTTCATATTTTGACCTGACAACCCCAAATGTGAGGGTCCCCTATCAACCACCCCATGGAAACGCTGGGCTGCTCTGTGTGACGAGCACAATTAACTGGCAGGAAAAGTATAATTTTTAAAGAAAAGTTGGACATTAAACATTTTTGGTAACTTAAGTTCAAATTTCAACTGATTATGCAGAAAAAAATTAAGCATTTTCAGTCATAACAGAATTTAAATTTTCTGTTCTGGTAAAGTAGTAATGGTGGCCATTTTTCGTCTAGTGTGGGGCAATCATGCATGACCATGTTTGGTTTATTGTGGGCAAACAGAGCATGACCATGTTTGGTTTATTGTGGGCAATCAGAGCATGACCATGTTTGGTTTATTGTGGGCAATCCAAGCATGACCATGTTTGGTTTATTGTGGGCAATCAGAGCATGACCATGTTTGGTTTATTGTGGGCAATCCGAGCATGACCATGTTTGGTTTATTGTGGGCAATCCGAGCATGACCATGTTTGGTTTATTGTGGGCAATCCAAGCATGACCATGTTTGGTTTATTGTGGGCAATCCAAGCATGACCATGTTTGGTTTATTGTGGGCAATCCAAGCATGACCATGTTTGGTTTATTTGGGGCAATCAGAGCATGACCATGTTTGGTTTAGTGGGGGCAATCAAAATAACGTCTATGCAGTTTCAGGGGAGATAAAAAATTTTGTGGTAATACTGTTAATCTTATTTGAATTAATTTGCAACAAGATCAGTTTTTTTTCAGAAAGAACACATGTAAAGATATGGTTTAACAGCCAATGTGTATACCACACTTGATGAAACTTTGAAAGGAAACTTTCCTGGGGACATACTGAATTCTTTCTGAAATAAACATTCACTAATATGGAAAAACCTGCAAATGTTTGGTATTTATAGAGCAACATTTAGCTATTTATCATGAAACTTCAGCTCAGATCTTTAAATATAATTCTGAAAAATTAAGCACATTCAACCCATTTGAAGAATTTTCTTTTTTCTAGTGATGAAGGCTCTTGTTTGGAGGGTAGACCTTTCAATAAATTATTATCTTTTACTAATTTGATAATTAAGTCATGTGACCTATAAATACAGAGAAATGTGCATTGTACACTGATAGGTCAGATTACCGGGTGTATAACCTCTGACCTATAGTAGGCAAGCTGCCAATCCTTGCTAATTCAGATTAGACTCAATCAACCCTGCCTGTAGTTAGATTAGTACCCACAAAGTCAGTGTGACATAATCAAAACTGGAAGATGAACTACTGTAACCACAAGCTTCTGCCACTATACCATGATATACATTAACAGTGGCATAAAACCCATTTCCAACAAATAATCTTACATTTATCGAAGCAGGTTCTATTTCCTTCTAAATATTGACATGTCTTCATTACCTACTGACCTCAATAGTGACACTTTCTTAACACAATTTATTATTATTGATCAGACTGACCTACAAATGGATTATTATCCATAAAATCATACAATTTTCTCGTTCCTATGGCAAAGCTACTGATAATATTTCCTGTTTCAATATTTTTTAAAGCATTTGTAATATTGCCATTTTGTACTAATTCCACGACACCATCACTAAACATTTCAGAATGGACTCCCAAATCTTTATGATGGATCAACTTGGACAACACAGCATCTGGTATTGACCCAATGCCTGTGGAAGAAAATAAAAAAGAACATCTTAATAGGAAATAATACTTTACTCCTAATTCCACATGTCTATACTTCATTTTTAGCATTGCATAGATGTACAAACCTCACTGGCTTAATGCATGGTTATGCATTTTTCATCATTAATATTGCAGATGTTTTATCCCATTGCTTAATGTATGGATGTCACTACTCCATATTTGATAATATATGGGAGTTCAAACCCCACTGCTAAATGTATGGATGTACATAACCCATCCTCAACATTGCAGACGTTCAAACCCCACTGCTAAATGTATGGATGTACATAACCCATCCTCAACATTGCAGATGTTCAAACCCCACTTCTAAATGTATGGATGTACATAACCCATCCTCAACATTGCAGATGTTCAAACCCCACTTCTAAATGTATGGATGTACATAACCCATCCTCAACATTGCAGATGTTCAAACCCCACTGCTAAATGTATGGATGTACATAACCCATCCTCAACATTGCAGATGTTCATACCCCACTGCTAAATGTATGGATGTACATAACCCATCCTCAACATTGCAGATGTTCAAACCCCACTGCTAAATGTATGGATGTACATAACCCATCCTCAACATTGCAGATGTTCAAACCGACTGCTAAATGTATGGATGTACATAACCCATCCTCAACATTGCAGATGTTCAAACCCCACTTCTAAATGTATGGATGTACATAACCCATCCTCAACATTGCAGATGTTCAAACCCCACTGCTAAATGTATGGATGTACATAACCCATCCTCAACATTGCAGATGTTCAAACCCCACTTCTAAATGTATGGATGTACATAACCCATCCTCAACATTGCAGATGTTCAAACCCCACTGCTAAATGTATGGATGTACATAACCCATCCTCAACATTGCAGATGTTCAAACCCCACTGCTAAATGTATGGATGTACATAACCCATCCTCAACATTGCAGATGTTCAAACCCCACTGCTAAATGTATGGATGTACATAACAAATCCTCAACATTGCAGATGTTCAAACCCCACTGCTAAATGTATGGATGTACATAACCCATCCTCAACATTGCAGATGTTCAAACCCCACTGCTAAACATATGGGTGTACATAACCCATCCTCAACATTGCAAATGTTCAAACCCCACTGCTAAATGTATGAATGTACATAACCCATCCTCAACATTGCAGATGTTCAAACCCATTGCTAAATGTATGGATGTACATAACCCATCCTCAACATTGCAGATGTTCAACCCCCACTGCTAGATGCATTGATGTCCCTCCTCCATCCTTCATAGTGAACAGATGTTCAAACACACTTCTAAATGCATGGATGTCCCTCCTCCATCCTTTAATATTGCAAGGGTGTTCAAACCCCATTGATAACTGCAAGGATGTCCTTTCTACATCCTTGATAATACATGAGTGTTAGAACCCCACTGCTAAATGCATGGATGTTCACTCTTCATCCTTTACATTACTGATGTTCAAACCCCACTGTTCAATCCATGGATACCTTTAGTCCTTACTGTGCTATAATCACCAACCAAACCTGCTATGCTATTAATTTGTACTGTATTTTAGCTGGATATGATGAGACAACTAAATTGTCTTTTGAACTGAAAATAAAGTTCTTGTTAAAGTAATAGTAATCTAAGTTTTTACTCAGTCTTAAAGCTAGGTTGTAACTATGATGTATACAGCAATTTATTTCATAATATTTTCTAATTAGTCTTGATTAGACAAAACACACATCTGGGTAAGTAAATTACATTGACAGTATATTGCAAAGGTTTCCACATTTGGATATAAAAGCATTACTAGTTGAAATTGATCAGAACTTCTTTTATTTACAAATTATTTTTTGTGGGGATTAATGAAGGTAAACTTGCCTCTTAAACTTAACACTTAAGATCCACATACCAAAAATCAGCTTAATATCTTCAATGATTTTTAACTAGAGGCTCCCAGGAGCCTGTATCGCTCACCTGAACCTGAAACCAAAGAACCCTTTTTTATCCAGCTTTTCGTTGCTATAAGGAATTGCCCAACACTTCTGCAAAAATCATTAATTTTGACCTTTTAAGGGAAATAACTCCTATAAGGAGGAGCTTTTGATGCTTAGAGGGAGAAGGGAGGTTCACTTCAAATTTGCTGTACCTGTTATACTTTTTTAACTATCAGTCAAAAACTCTCTCGACTCCCCCCCCCCCCCCCCCGCCTTTTTTTTCATTTTTTCTATTTTTAGCTAACCTAGCTATGTAGGTAGTCAGGTGTCATGATTTGCAATGTGTGCAATTTTTCAAAGCAGTCCTTTCATTGTTTAAAGAGGAGAAGATTTTTTAAAATCAATTTAAATTGATAAAAAATATGCAAGGAGAATAATTCCTAAACGTTTCATCAGACAATCTTGACCATAAAGTCATTTTTGTAGCCCTCATAGAGCAGAACAATTAAGCAATGCTAACTTTTTCTCTAGTTCTAATAATATTTAAGATTTTGAGGCAAAAACGTGAAAAATAATCAATTTGGACAATAAAAGGGCAATAACTCCTATAAGGAGTCATCATACAACTTCAAACCAATGGAGTGTTTCGTAGAGCTTTTGATGCAGATGAAGGCATGTCTGTTCGGTTTTCCTGTATCTGTTACACTTTTTTAAATACAAGCCAAAAACTGTATTTTACCCCCCCCCCCCCTTTCGTCCTATTTTTAGCCATGGTGGCCATGTTGGTTAATCTGCAGCCATGGTTGGTACAAACTTGGTTGAGGAAATTTGACGGATGATGTGTACAAAGTTCCAAAGCAGTACTTTCAGTTGTTTCGGGGGAAAAGATTTTATAAAATCAATTTAAACCGATTAAAAAAAACAGTTCAAGGGGAATAACTCTTAAACGGTTAATCAGACAATCTTGACCCTTAGGTCATTTTTGTAGATCTCATAGAGCAGAACAATTAAGCAATGCTAACTTTTTCTCTAGTTCTAATAATTTTCAAGATTTTGAGGCAAAAATGGCAAAAATCATCAATTTTGACAATTAAAGGGCAATAACTCCTACAAGGAGTCATCATACAACTTTGACTCAATGGAGGGTTTTGTAGAGCTTTAGATCCTGAAGAAGGAAGGTCTGTTTGGTTTTCCTGTATCTGTTATACTTTTTGAACTAAAAGCAAAAAACTGTATTATGACCCCTCTGTTCTATTTTTAGCCATGGTGGCCATGTTGGTTGGTCTGAGGCCATGATTTGGGCAAACTTGGTAGAGGACATTTTACTGATGATGTGTGCAAAGTTTCAAAGCAATCCCTTCAGTGGTTTTGGAGGAGAAGATTTTTGAAGAAAATTTAAAGACGACGACGACGACGGACGCCAAGTGATGGCAATAGCTCACCTGACCCTTTGGGTCAGGTGAGCTAAAAAGTAAGAAAAAGCTACTATTTTATATACAAATTTACACTCCAAGGCCTGTTATTCTGTAAAAACAGCTAAACAGAATGAAACATAAACTTGATCTGTAATTTATCAGGGGTCACCACACTCTAAAAAAGTAGGGAGAAGTGACTTCTCCCTGGCAGCCAAACAGGGAGAAGTCAGGCCCTGATAGGGAGACTTCAGGAGACACTAGGGAGAAGTCAGGGGGACCGTACAAATAAGTAATTTCGCAGTAGTTACATACATTTTTCATTATTGACATCAATTTCGAGGATTATTTCTCTTGTGTTTTAAAACCATAAAACACTTAGATTCAGTTTTTTTCTTTCTTTTTCATTATTATTCATGGTATGCAATATCAAACAGCACATAACCTTTATCATTAATCAAAGTTGTACTAATCCAAATTGCTTCATGGGACACCCATCTACATAACTTATCATGATGTCAAAAATTACTATACATCTTTATTCTTTCAAGTAAAGCTCAAATACTTATCAAAGGAAATTGTTAAAGTACATACTTTTTGAAAGAACTGAAGTTTGAAACCAATTAAAAGTGTCTGTTAATCAAAAATATTACGATTTTTAATTATGGGCCGTTGTACATTACTTTTCTTCGTTGTTCACTTCCGGTAATTAGTCACATCCGGTAAATAAACAAATGGCGGGTAATACATTTGAAAGATGTAAATCGTTTGAAAATATGTTTATTTGCCGTTTTTTATTGGAATTACACATTTACTGATAAATTGGAAGTCAGATTGGTAGTCAGAGTGAAGTATTTGGACCAGATTTACAAGTATCTGATGCGAACTATCGGGTGACTTAAGGGAAATGGCAGGGCGACTTCGACTTCGCTTTTGAGGCGCCTAACAAACAAAAAAAAACATAGTCTTCACCATTACACTGTTTACATGTATAATCACCATCCCACCCCTTTCCACAGACACAAATTTTTAGAACAGTTAAGAATCTAGCTTTTTTATTTTATTATGACCTATCTGATTGAACTTGTAAAAACAATTAATTTGTTATTTTATATTTAGGTATAAAATCACTTCACTGAAGTACAGACCCATCTGTAATGTAGCACCATCTTCAACTAAATTTTCAGCAATTAATGTTCCAATCTTTTCTTCTTCTGGTGAAGGTTTTCCTTTTCGTAGCTCAGGTAGAGGAAAATCTTGCACTACCATTGCATCTATGTGCGACTGATGAATCATTCCGTCACCTATGGTCCTTGGTAGGTACTTATTGACTAAAGCTACAAAAAAGACAGGGTAGATAACTCACTGATGAATCATCCCATCACCTATTGTCTTTGGTAGGTACTTATTGACTAAAGCTACAATAAAGACAGGGGAGATAACTCACTGATGAATCCTCCCATCACCTATGGTCCTTGGTAGGTACTTATTGACTAAAGCTACAATAAAGACAGGGTAGATAACTCCCTGATGAATCCTCCCATCACCTATTGTCCTTGGTAGGTACTTATTGACTAAAGCTACAATAAAGACAGGGGAGATAACTCACTGATGAATCATCCCATCACCTATGGTCCTTGGTAGGTACTTATTGACTAAAGCTACAATAAAGACAGGGGAGATAACTAAGACTGATGAATCATCCCATCACCTATGGTCCTTGGTAGGTACTTATTGACTAAAGCTACAATAAAGACAGGGGAGATAACTCACTGATGAATCATCCCATCACCTATTGTCCTTGGTAGGTACTTATTGACTAAAGCTACAATAAAGACAGGGTAGATAACTAAGACTGATGAATCATCCCATCACCAATGGTCCTTGGTAGGTACTTATTGACTAAAGCTACAATAAAGACAGGGGAGATAACTCACTGATGAATCATTCCATCACTTCTTGTCCTTCGTAGGTACTTATTGACTAAAGCTACAATAAAGACAGGGGAGATAACTAAGACTGATGAATCCTCCCATCACCTATGGTCCTTGGTAGGTACTTATTGACTAAAGCTACAATAAAGACAGGGGAGATAACTCACTGATGAATCCTCCCATCACCTATGGTCCTTGGTAGGTACTTATTGACTAAAGCTACAATAAAGACAGGGGAGATAACTCACTGATGAATCATTCCGTCACCTATGGTCCTTGGTAGGTACTTATTGACTAAACCTACAATAAAGACAGGGGAGATAACTCACTGATGAATCATCCCTTCACCTATTGTCCTTGGTAGGTACTAAAGCTACAATTAAGACAGGGGAGATAACTAAGACTGATGAATCCTCCCATCACCTATGGTCCTTGATAGGTACTTATTGACTAAAGCTACAATAAAGACAGGGGAGATAACTCGTTGATGAATCATCCCATCACCTATGGTCCTTGGTAGGTACTTATTGACTAAAGCTACAATAAAGACAGGGGAGATAACTAAGACTGATGAATCATCCCATCACCTATTGTCCTTGGTAGGTACTTATTGACTAAAGCTACAATAAAGACAGGGGAGATAACTCACTGATGAATCCTCCCATCACTTATTGTCCTTAGTAGGCACTTATTGACTAAAGCTACAATAAAGACAGGGTAGATAACTCACTGATGAATCCTCCCATCACCTATGGTCCTTGGTAGGTACTTATTGACTAAAGCTACAATAAAGACAGGGTAGATAACTCACTGATGAATCCTCCCATCACCTATTGTGCTTGGTAGGTACTTATTGACTAAAGCTACAATAAAGACAGGGGAGATAACTCACTGATGAATCATCCCATCACCTATTGTCCTTGGTAGGTACTTATTGACTAAAGCTACAATAAAGACAGGGGAGATAACTCACTGATGAATCATCCCATCACCTATTGTCCTGTGTAGGGTAGACAAAAGCTACAAAAAGAGAGGGGAGATAACTCAGACTGATGAATCATTCCATCAACTATCGTCCTTGGTAGGTACTTATTGACTAAAGCTACAATAAAGACAGGGGAGATAACTCACTGATGCCCATCACCTATTGTCCTTGGTAGGTACTTATTGACTAAAGCTACAATAAAGACAGGGGAGATAACTCACTGATGAATCATCCCATCACCTTTTGTCCTGGGTAGGGTAGACAAAAGCTACAAAAAGAGAGGGGACATAACTAAGACTGATGAATCATCCCATCACCTATGGTCCTTGGTAGGTACTTATTGACTAAAGCTACAATAAAGACAGGGGAGATAACTCCCTGATGAATCATCCCATCACCTATGGTCCTTGGTAGGTACTTATTGACTAAAGCTACAATAAAGACAGGGGAGATAACTCACTGATGAATCATCCCATCACCTATTGTCCTTGGTAGGTACTTATTGACTAAAGCTACAATAAAGACAGGGGAGATAACTCACTGATGAATCATCCCATCACCTATGGTCCTTGGTAGGTACTTATTGACTAAAGCTACAAAAAAGACAGGGGAGATAACTCCCTGATGAATCATCCCATCACCTATGGTCCTTGGTAGGTACTTATTGACTAAAGCTACAATAAAGACAGGGGAGATAACTCACTGATGAATCATCCCATCACCTATTGTCCTTGGTAGGTACTTATTGACTAAAGCTACAATAAAGACAGGGGAGATAACTCACTGATGCCCATCACCTATTGTCCTTGGTAGGTACTTATTGACTAAAGCTACAAAAAAGACAGGGGAGATAACTCCCTGATGAATCATCCCATCACCTATGGTCCTTGGTAGGTACTTATTGACTAAAGCTACAATAAAGACAGGGGAGATAACTCACTGATGAATCATCCCATCACCTATGGTCATTGGTAGGTACTTATTGACTAAAGCTACAATAAAGACAGGGGAGATAACTCACTGATGAATCATCCCATCACCTATGGTCCTTGGTAGGTACTTATTGACTAAAGCTACAATAAAGACAGGGGAGATAACTCACTGATGAATCATCCCATCACCTATGGTCCTTGGTAGGTACTTATTGACTAAAGCTACAAAAAAGACAGGGGAGATAACTCCCTGATGAATCATCCCATCACCTATGGTCCTTGGTAGGTACTTATTGACTAAAGCTACAATAAAGACAGGGGAGATAACTCACTGATGAATCATCCCATCACCTATTGTCCTTGGTAGGTACTTATTGACTAAAGCTACAATAAATTCAGGGGAGATAACTCACTGATGAATCATCCCATTACCTATGGTCCTTGGTAGGTACTTATTGACTAAAGCTACAAAAAAGACAGGGGAGATAACTCCCTGATGAATCATCCCATCACCTATGGTCCTTGGTAGGTACTTATTGACTAAAGCTACAATAAAGACAGGGGAGATAACTCACTGATGAATCATCCCATCACCTATTGTCCTTGGTAGGTACTTATTGACTAAAGCTACAATAAAGACAGGGGAGATAACTCACTGATGCCCATCACCTATTGTCCTTGGTAGGTACTTATTGACTAAAGCTACAATAAAGACAGGGGAGATAACTCACTGATGAATAATCCCATCACCTATTGTCCTTGGTAGGTACTTATTGACTAAAGCTACAATAAAGACAGGGGAGATAACTCACTGATGAATCCTCCCATCACCTATTGTCCTTGGTAGGTACTTATTGACTAAAGCTACAAAAAAGACAGGGGAGATAACTCACTGATGAATCATCCCATCACCTATGGTCCTTGGTAGGTACTTATTGACTAAAGCTACAAAAAAGACAGGGGAGATAACTCCCTGATGAATCATCCCATCACCTATGGTCCTTGGTAGGTACTTATTGACTAAAGCTACAATAAAGACAGGGGAGATAACTCACTGATGAATCATCCCATCACCTATGGTCCTTGGTAGGTACTTATTGACTAAAGCTACAAAAAAGACAGGGGAGATAACTCCCTGATGAATCATCCCATCACCTATGGTATTTGGTAGGTACTTATTGACTAAAGCTACAATAAAGACAGGGGAGATAACTCACTGATGAATCATCCCATCACCTATTGTCCTTGGTAGGTACTTATTGACTAAAGCTACAATAAAGACAGGGGAGATAACTCACTGATGAATCATCCCATCACCTATTGTCCTTGGTAGGTACTTATTGACTAAAGCTACAATAAAGACAGGGGAGATAACTCATTGATGAATCATCCCATCACCTATTGTCCTTGGTAGGTACTTATTGAGTAAAGCTACAATAAAGACAGGGGAGATAACTCACTGATGAATCCTCCCATCACCTATGGTCCTTGGTAGGTACTTATTGACTAAAGCTACAATAAAGACAGGGGAGATAACTCACTGATGAATCATCCCATCACCTATGGTCATTGGTAGGTACTTATTGACTAAAGCTACAATAAAGACAGGGGAGATAACTCACTGATGAATCATCCCATCACCTATGGTCCTTGGTAGGTACTTATTGACTAAAGCTACAATAAAGACAGGGGAGATAACTCACTGATGAATCATCCCATCACCTATGGTCCTTGGTAGGTACTTATTGACTAAAGCTACAAAAAAGACAGGGGAGATAACTCCCTGATGAATCATCCCATCACCTATGGTCCTTGGTAGGTACTTATTGACTAAAGCTACAATAAAGACAGGGGAGATAACTCACTGATGAATCATCCCATCACCTATTGTCCTTGGTAGGTACTTATTGACTAAAGCTACAATAAATTCAGGGGAGATAACTCACTGATGAATCATCCCATTACCTATTGTCCTTGGTAGGTACTTATTGACTAAAGCTACAATAAAGACAGGGGAGATAACTCACTGATGAATCATCCCATCACCTATTGTCCTTGGTAGGTACTTATTGACTAAAGCTACAATAAAGACAGGGGAGATAACTCACTGATGAATCATCCCATCACCTATTGTCCTTGGTAGGTACTTATTGACTAAAGCTACAATAAAGACAGGGGAGATAACTCACTGATGAATCCTCCCATCACCTATTGTCCTTGGTAGGTACTTATTGACTAAAGCTACAAAAAAGACAGGGGAGATAACTCACTGATGAATCATCCCATCACCTATGGTCCTTGGTAGGTACTTATTGACTAAAGCTACAAAAAAGACAGGGGAGATAACTCCCTGACGAATCATCCCATCACCTATGGTCCTTGGTAGGTACTTATTGACTAAAGCTACAATAAAGACAGAGGAGATAACTCACTGATGAATCATCCCATCACCTATGGTCCTTGGTAGGTACTTATTGACTAAAGCTACAATAAAGACAGGGGAGATAACTCACTGATGAATCATCCCATCACCTATTGTCCTTGGTAGGTACTTATTGACTAAAGCTACAATAAAGACAGGGGAGATAACTCACTGATGAATCATCCCATCACCTATGGTCCTTGGTAGGTACTTATTGACTAAAGCTACAATAAAGACAGGGGAGATAACTAAGACTGATTAATCATCCCATCACCTATGGTCCTTGGTAGGTACTTATTGACTAAAGCTACAAAAAAGACAGGGGAGATAACTCACTGATGAATCATCCCATCACTTATTGTCCTTGGTAGGTACTTATTGCCTAAAGCTACAAAAAAGACAGGGCAGATAACTCACTGATGAATCATCCCATCACCTATTGTCCTGAGTAGGGTAGACAAAAGCTACAACCAGAGACTCTCAAGAGCCTGTATCGCTCACCTGATTTTATAGGCAATAAAGGTTGCATTTCCCTGATGTTAAATGAAGTCCTGTAATTTTCAATAATCTTTAAAGAGGACCATCCAAACAATATTGCTAGAAAATTTTGTTTCCATCTTTTAACCAGTTTTATAGAGAAGAAGATATTTTTTTAATTTTCGCATAGGGTCCTATATTAAACTAAGTAATCTATGTAATGCTGTGGTGGCCATTTTGATTTTCCTATTGGCATAAAAAACATAAACTTCACAGAGGACATCCAAACAATATTGCTAGTAAGTTTTGTGTCCATTTGTTAACCAGTTTTAGAGAAGAAGCCCTTGAAAAAATTTTCCATATGGTCATATGTTAAATTAAGTCTTGCGGTAGTGGCCTTTTGATTTTCCAATTGGCATAAAAAATACAAACTTTATAAAGGACCATCTAAAATAATATTGGTAGTAAGTTTTGTTTCCATAACTTTTTTCCCTTACGGTCCAATGTTAAACCAAGTCTTGCGGTGGCAGACATTTTTTAATTTCCAATTGGGATAAAAAACATGAACTTTATAGAGGACCATCCAAACAATATTGCTGGAAAGTTTTCCTTTGATTGGTTAACCGGTTTCAGAGAAGAAGCCTTTTTAACT
The DNA here is from genome assembly GCA_944474755.1 of Limnoperna fortunei. Taxonomy (NCBI): domain Eukaryota; kingdom Metazoa; phylum Mollusca; class Bivalvia; order Mytilida; family Modiolidae; genus Limnoperna; species Limnoperna fortunei. Next base: position 64,196,628 of record OX104122.1, on the reverse strand, counting down.
TTTTTTCCCCATAGGGTCCAATGTCAAACTAAGTCTTGCGGTGGTGGCCATTTTGATTTTCCAATTGGCATAAAAAATACAAACTTTATAAAGGACCATCTAAAATAATATTGGTAGTAAGTTTTGTTTCCATTGGTTATTCAGTTTCAGAGAAGAAACCTTTTTTTAACTTTTTTCCCATAGGTCCAATATTTAACCAAGTCCTGCGGTGGCGGACATTTTGAATTTCCTATTGGAATAAAAAACATGAACTTTATAGAGGACCATCCAAACAATATTGCTGGAAAGTTTTGCTTCGATTGGTAAACAAGGTTCAGAGAAGACACCTTTTTTAACTTTTCCCCATAGGGTCCTATGTTAAACTAAGTCCTGCGGTGGCGGCCATTTTGATTTTCCAATTGGCATAAAAAAACATAAACTTTATAAAGGACCATCCAAACAATATTGGTAGTAAGTTTTGATTCGCTTGGTTAACTGGTTTCAGAGAAGAAGCCATTTTAAACTTTTTTCCCATTGGGTCTACTGTTAAACTAAGTCCTGTGTTTGTGGCCATTTTGAATTTCCAATTGTCATAAAAAACACAAACTTTATAGAGGACCATCCAAACAATATTGCTAGTAAGTTTTTGTTTCCATTGGTTAACCAGTTTCAGAGAAGAAGCCTTTTAAAACTTTTTCCCATAGGGTCCTATGTTAAACTAAGTCCTGCGGTGGTGGCCATATTGTTTTTCCAATCCAAAATAAAAAACACAAACTTTGTAATGGTCCATCCAATGAATATTATGGCCAAGTTTGGTTTCAATTGGCCAAGTGGTTTCAGAGAAGAAGATTAAAATGTATTGTCCAGGGTAGGTAATTGTTGACTTAAGCTACAATAAAGACAGGGTAGATAACTTGAATCATTCTATCACCTATTGTCCTGGGTAGGTACTTATTGACTAAAGCTACAAATTTACAGGGGAGAAAAACTGGAATAATGAATCATCCCATCACTTATTATCTCCTGGCTAAGTATTTAATGACCAAATCAACAATTAAGACAGGGGAGATAACTCAGACTGATGAATCATCACTTCACCTATTGTCCTGAGTAGGTACTTATTGACTAAAGCTACAATATAGACAGGGGAGATAACTCAGACTGATGAATCCTCCCATCACCTATGGTCCTGGGTAGGTAATTATTGACTAAAGCTACAAATAAAGAAAGGGGAGATAACCCAGATTAACAAATTATACTGTTACCTATGGTCCTGGGTAGGTACTTATAACACTAAAGCAACAAATCAAGACAAGGGAGGTAATTGCTTTGATGAATGATCCACATCCCCTATTGTACAGGGTAAGTACTTTATAACGAATGCTATATTAAAGACAGGGGATACTAAAGACAATAAATTTTGCATTTTGAGTTTTTAACTCCCACAAGGAGAGAATATTGGATACTGTGATCTATAGTAAAGGAAAAACTACCTTAACCACTGTGCTAATTAGACCTCTTGTATTGTTCATTTCAAATTTAAATTCTATATGTACATGTATTATGTAAGTCAGGCCTTGGTGGCAAAGTGGTTTAGATATTTAATCATTAACTATTGAACATGTGGCCTGTCTACACTGACATTAGCAGGTTTGAACTCTTCTGCTAGCATGGTGGTCTAGACTTTAGAGTTGCTGAAGCTTAGAGGTTTTCACCAGGTACTCTGGCTCCTCCAAATAATAACTGCATGATATGATACAGCTGAAAAATTACTGGAGGTGGCAGAAACCACAAACAAATAAACAATGTGTAAATGAAATGGGACTAATTCCCATCGCTAAACAGAACGTTTACTCTGTGTTTATCAATTACCTTAACACAAGTAACAAATATGTTAATTACTAAAACAATACTATACCTATAATATACTTTGCACTCTGAAGAGCTGCCCTTGTACAATCCACACTGGGCCCAAGGGAACAGAAACCGTGTTTGTCTGGCGGAGAGACTGATACCATGGCAACATCTAAAGGAATCTTTTTATTTCTGAACAACAGTGGTATCTCACACAGAAATATTGGTATGATGTCAGCTCTGCCTTCTCTGACGGCCTGTCGAGCATTGGCGGCAAGAAACAGGGAGTTAGATCTAAAAATACCTAAAATAAAGGGGAATAATTAACAGAAGATCATAATAAGATCATTATATATTTGCTTGTATCAATCCTGGAATAGTTTATAAGACATTTCTTGTGATCTTACATTGCATGAAGATTTGACAAAAAATAAGTGAGACACTAGGTCTACATTGTATGTAGATATAGACATGTATCAGGTCTACATTGTATGTAGATATAGACATGTATCAGGTCTACATTGTATGTAGATATAGACATGTATCAGGTCTACATTGTATGTAGATATAGACATGTATCAGGTCTACATCGTATGTAGATATAGACATGTATCAGGTCTACATTGTATGTAGATATAGACATGTATAAAGCTATCTGTGTTATATATATCTGTTTTTTTCTTATGTATATTATATTCTACCTTACAAGATCTGTGTGTGAATTATGCCTAACCTAAATGTTGTTAAAAAATCAAACATACATAAGGTGTGTTGTTTGCAAAAAAATTAAACTGACATTTAATATCAATAGTGTCTATAGTATCTCAGTACAACTATATTAACGGTATATGTCCTTATTTGAAGACACCGTACAGTAACCTTGACAATACAATGACATATTTTAGTATCCTGTTTTATTTACAACATGTATGTAGATAACTACATGACATGTCCATATACTTCATACATGATATTATTTTACTATTATGATTGATTAGATGTCTGCTTTACATCCAGCGAGCAGTATTTCAGATATATTCTGGACGAGTTTACTACTATGCTCAGGACAATTTGTACCATAAAGTAGTGAAAAGTGATCACTAGGATAATATCCACATAAGGTATAGTTTCAAAACTAACTTTATTTATTTTTGGAAGTTGTTTCTTCAGAGTAAGCCCTAGTTAGCAGGGGGTGCTCCTCTCCAATCTGAATTAAAAAACTACCTAAGGTACCCTGGTTTCCTCCATCAATAAAAAGACTGAATGCCACAGCTGACAAATTACTGACAGTGGCATTAAATGCCATTCTAACACAACCAATATAAAATTATTTCACTTGTTTGTATGGTATGCCTTACAATTTAGCTGTTACTTCATTCATTTTTCTCTTATTGCTGTGGTAACTGTTTAAATGCCACCAAAAATGTAGAATAAGATATCAATAATGTTTCTTTGTTGCCAGAATGTCATACTCAATCGTATTTAATGCTTGCACCCATCATGGAACATATTTCAGCAATCAATTTATTTTTTAGGATAAAATTATTCCTCAATTTCAAATCCCTAAGATACAGACTTCACAAATGTTATAACATGTACACCAATAGTCACACATATGTCCCTAGAGAGCAGTTCTTTGCCCGCAGGGGGCACTGGTGGGGTTTGGAAAATTTGTAAAAAAATGAAACAATTTTGGCCAGTTTTGGCATTATAAACTAGACCCTCTGTTAGTAACTTATGTCTCATCTTCACTTGAACACTGCACATTGCAACTGAATATGGACACAAGTATTAGACACATGCAAAAAATTACAAGCAATTAGGTGTGAAGACTTTCAGATTACACAAAATAAGTAACAAAACACCATGTACTCATCACATAGGAACAAGAGGCTCTCCAGAGCCTGTATTACTCACCTGATTTATATAGGCATAGAATATAGCATTTCTACATTGTTAAATTAAGTCCTGTAACTTTAAATTTTATACTGGCATAAATAACATGATCTTTGAGACCATCCAATGAATCCTGCAGTTTGGTTTTGATTCAATATCTTCAGATAGTGAGCCATTTCAGACATTTATCCTATTTATAGGTTTCCATGTAAAATTCATTCCTACAATTGCAGCCACCATTGATTTTCAATCAAATAAGCAAGCATTAACTTTTTAAGAGAAGCACCCAACAACCATTAACATACAATATGGCTTGAATCAGCTTTGCAGTTCAGAAAAAATGGCATTAGAAAATTATTTCCATAGAGTCCTCTGTTAAAACTTAGTCTGTAATGATATTGGTGGCAATTTGTAGTGTGTTATTGGCATAAAATAATTTGCAGGGGACCATCCTATAAATACTCGCATCTAACTTTTGTTTCCATTGGTAAATCTGTTTCAGAGAAGAAGCCTTTTTAAAACTTTTCCCATAGGGTCATGTGTTCAACAAAGTCCTGTGGTGGTGGTCCTTTTGAATTTACAATTGGCATAAAAACATAAACCGTATAGAGGACTATCCAATGAATACTTGTGAAAAGTTTTGTTTCAATGGGTCGAGTAGTTTCATAGAAGAAGCTTTTTAAACTTTTTCCCCATAGGGTCCTATATAGTCTTGAATTGGTGGCCATTTTGAATTTTCTGTTGGCATAAAAAGCATAAACTTTATAGAGGACCATCCAAACAATATTGCTAGTAGGTTTTGTTTCTTTGGTTAAGGGGTTACAGAGAAGAAGACTTTTAAACTTTTTTTCATAAGGTCCTATATGTTAAACTAAGTCCTGCCCACGACGACAAGACAACGATGACAGAGGTAAAGTGATTAAAATAGCTAACATGACCTGTGTACATCATAATGGAAACAACTGTAATGTAATTGAAGATAAACTGGAATCAATTGGTGATCTGAAATGTCCGATTACTGGCTACACTCATGGGTCGCCAGTGCCACTTAATACTATTTCCAATCATCAAACCACTAATTGATGCTGGGAAATCTGATAATAAAGTACAGTTATCTCCTAAATAAGTAAAAGCCAAAGATTTACACAAGAAGAATAAAAAATGGGTGATATAGGCTTAAAAATTACAAGTATGGACACAGACAAATGTCATGCCTGCATTCCACATCAGTAATGAAAACTAGAGGCTCCCAGGAGCCTGTATCGCTCACCTGAACCTGAAACCAAACAACCCTTTTCTATCCAGCTTTTCTTTGCTATAAGGAATTGCCCAACACTTTTGCAAAAGTCATTAATGTTGACCTTTTAAGGGAAATAATTCCTATAAGGAGGAGCTTTTGATGCTTAGAGGGAGAAGGGAGGTTTACTTCAAATTTGCTGTACCTGTTATACTTTTTTAACTTTCAGTCGAAAACTCTCTTGACTCCCACCCCCCCCCCACCCCCCATTTTCTATTTTAAGCTAACGTAGCTATATAGGTAGTCAGGTGTCATGATTTGCACAATTTTGGTAGAGGATGTCCTAAAGATGATGTGTGCAATGTTTCAAAGCAGTACTTTAATGGGTTAAAGAGGAGAAGATTGTTTAAAATCAATTTAAATTGATTAAAAAAATGTTCAAGGAGAATAATTCCTAAACGGTTCATCAGACAATCTTGACCCTAAGTCAGTTTTGTAGCCCTCATAGAGCAGAACAATTAAGCAATACTAACTTTTTCTCTAGTTCAAATAATTTTCAAGATTTTAAGGCAAAAATGTCAAAAATAATCAATTTTGACAATTAAAGGGCAATAACTCCTATAAGGAGTCCTCATACAACTTCAACCCAATGGAGTGTTTCGTAGAGCTTTTGATGCTGATGAAGGCATGTCTCTTCGGTTTTCCTGTATCTGTTATACTTTTTGAACTATAAGCCAAAAACTGTATTTTACCCCCCCCCCCATCCATTCTATTTTTAGCCATGGCGGCCATGTTGGTTAATCTGCAGCCATGGTTGGTGCAAACTTGGTTAAGGACATTTGGCAGATGATGTGTACAAAATTTCAAAGCAGTACTTTCAGTGGTTTCAGAGGAGAAGATTTAAAAAAATCAATTTAAACCGATTAAAATAAACAGTTCAAGGAGAATAATTCCTAAACGGTTCATCAGACAATCTTGACCCTAAGTCAGCTTTGTAGCTCTCATAGAGCAGAACAATTAAGCAATACTAACTTTTTCTCTAGTTCAAATAATTTTCAAGATTTTAAGGCAAAAATGTCAAAAATAATCAATTTTGACAATTAAAGGGTAATAACTCCTATAAGGAGTCCTCATACAACTTCAACCCAATGGAGTGTTTCGTAGAGCTTTTGATGCCAATGAAGGCATGTCTCTTCGGTTTTCCTGTATCTGTTATACTTTTTGAACTATAAGCCAAAAACTGTATTTTACCCCCCCCCCCTCCATTCTATTTTTAGCCATGGCGGCCATGTTGGTTAATCTGCAGCCATGGTTGGTGCAAACTTGGTTAAGGACATTTGGCGGATGATGTGTACAAAATTTCAAAGCAGTACTTTCAGTGGTTTCAGAGGAGAAGATTGAAAAAAATCAATTAAAACCGATTAAAATAAACAGTTCAAGGGGAATAACTCTTAAACGGTTAATCAGACAATCTTGACCCTAAAGGCAATTTTTTTGTAGCCCTCATAGAGCAGAACAATTAAGCAATGCTAACTTTTTCTCTAGTTCTAATAATTTTCAAGATTTTGAGGCAAAAATGGCTAAAATCAACAATTTCGACAATTAAAAGGCAATAACTCCTATGAGGAGTTATCATACAACTTCAACCCAATGTAGTGTTTCGTAGAGCTTTTGATGCAGATGAAGGCATGTCTCTTCGGTTTTCCTGTATCTGTTACACTTTTTTAAATATAAGCCAAAAACTGTATTTTACAGCCCCCCCCCTTCCAATTTTTAGCCATGGTGGCCATGTTGGTTAATCTGCAGCCATGGTTAGTGCAAACTTGATTGAGGACATTTGACAGATGATGTGTACAAAGTTTCAAAGCAGTACTTTCAGTTGTTTCAGAGAAGATTTTAAAAAATCAATTAAAACTGATAAAAAAAACAGTTCAAGGGGAATAACTCTTAAACGGTTAATCAGACAATCTTGACCCTTAAGTCATTTTTGTAGCCCTCATAGAGCAGAACAATTAAGCAATGCTAACTTTTTCTCTAGTTCTAATAATTTTCAAGATTTTGAGGCAAAAATAGCAAAAATCATCAATTTTGACAATTAAAGGGCAATAACTCCTACAAGGAGTCATCATACAACTTTGACCCAATGGAGTGTTTTGTAGAGCTTTAGATGCTGAAAAGGATGGTCTCTTCGGTTTTCCTGTATCTGTTATACTTTTTGAACTATAAGCAAAAAACTGTATTTTGACCCCCTCTGTTCTATTTTTAGCCATGGCGGCCATGTTGGTTGGTCTGAGGCCATGATTTGGGCAAACTTGGTAGAGGGCATTTTACTGATGATGTATGCAAAGTTTCAAAGCAATCCCTTCAGTGGTTTTTGAGGAGAAGATTTTTGAAGAAAAGTTAACGACGGCGACAACGACGACGACGATGACGGACGACGGACGCCAAGTGATGGCAATAGCTCACACGACCCTTCGGGTCAGGTGAGCTAAAAATTACATCATGAGCATCAGGTAAACAGCATTATATTGTTTTCATTTAAATATAAAATGCACGGTTACAGAGAAACCAAAAACTTAACATAATCGCTGGACTGTGAAATTGAGGTCAAGGTCAGATGAAACCTACCTGACAGTCATGCACTATTCATCAGCAACCTACATACCAAATATTGTCATCCTACCATGTATAGTTACAGAGGAACTGCCCTTAAAGAAAAAACTAAAGTAATCACTGGACCTAAAATTGAGGTCAAGGTCAGGTGACACCTACCAGACAGTCATATACCATTCATCAGCAACCTATATACCAAATATTGTCATCCTAACAAGCATGGCTATAGACGAACTGTTGTAATCCAAAAACTTTAATATAGTCACTGGACCCTGAAATTGAGGTCAAGGTAAGGTGACAGGTGACTGACTGCCAAGTTCTTATCATAAGCTACCATTAGACCAAATTTGATGGACCTCGATTTAAGGCTTACAAAGATATAAAGCTAAGTGTCAAGTGTTTACCCCGCTGCTGCCGTCGGATTCCCAAACAATGTCTCGCCTCCAGAAGGCGAAAAAAAAAACAATACCATATAGGGTAGTAATACATGTAAATAGTTAAACAAATAAGACTACAACAAGGACAAACATGCTAACAACTATTGAAAGAAATCTAGCTACATGGTAATTGGAAAGATTTAATACCTAGGCCTTGACACATCTCATTGGTGTCAACTTGAGGATTTGTTAAGTTTTTCATTGTTTTAAGTTTTTGCATGGTTGTAACTTGATGAAATATTTTATTTTGAATTTTTTTTCTTTTTGCTTTAAGTCAAGTTCAGGTCACTCATTATTTTTTGGGTTTTTGTGTTATGTGCCTGTTTTGTTTTGTTATTATCATCTCTTTTGTGTAACCATGGTTTTGTCTGTCTTTTGTGGCTTTGTCCCTCTTTTGTGTAACCATGGTTTTGTCTGTCTTTTGTATAACCGTGGTTTTTTCCGTCTTTTGTATAACCGTGGTTTTTTCCGTCTTTTGTGCAACCATGGTTTTGTCTGTCTTTTGTGTAACCATGGTTTTGTCTGTCTTTTGTGTAACCATGGTTTTGTCTGTCTTTTGTGTAACCATGGTTTTGTCTGTCTTTTGTGTTACCATGGTTTTGTCTGTCTTTTGTGTAACCATGGTTTTGTCTGTCTTTTGTGTAACCGTGGTTTTGTCTGTCTTTTGTGTAACCATGGCTTTGTCCCTCTTTTGTGTAACGATGGTTTTGTACGTCTTGTCTGTCCGTGACTCTTTCCTCTAATGAATACTCCTTGGTATCTTTGATTCTTGTTTCTTATGGTTCCTTCTTTTGTGTAACCATGGTTTTGTACGTCTTGTCTGTCCGTGACTCTTTCCTCTAATGAATACTCCTTGGTATCTTTGATTCTTGTTCCTTCTTTTGCAGTTTGTATTACCTTCATATTCCTTTTTGTTGTATGTGCCGGGCCCCTCTGTGTGTATTACCTTCATATTCCTTTTTGTTGTATGTGCCGGGCCCCTCTGTGTGTATTACCTTCATATTCCTTTTTGTTGTATGTGCCGGGCCCCTCTGTGTGTATTACCTTCATATTCCTTTTTGTTGTATGTTCCGGGCCCCTCTGTGTGTATTACCTTCATATTCCTTTTTGTTGTATGTGCCGGGCCCCTCTGTGTGTATTACCTTCATATTCCTTTTTGTTGTATGTTCCGGGCCCCTCTGTGTGTATTACCTTCATATTCCTTTTTGTTGTATGTGCCGGGCCCCTCTGTGTGTATTACCTTCATATTCCTTTTTGTTGTATGTTCCGGGCCCCTCTGTGTGTATTACCTTCATATTCCTTTTTGTTGTATGTGCCTGGCCCCTCTGTGTGTATTACCTTCATATTCCTTTTTGTTGTATGTGCCGGGCCCCTCTGTGTGTATTACCTTCATATTCCTTTTTGTTGTATGTGCCGGGCCCCTCTGTGTGTATTACCTTCATATTCCTTTTTGTTGTATGTCTCGGGCCCCTCTGTGTGTATTACCTTCATATTCCTTTTTGTTGTATGTGCCGGGCCCCTCTGTGTGTATTACCTTCATATTCCTTTTTGTTGTATGTGCCGGGCCCCTCTGTGTGTATTACCTTCATATTCCTTTTTGTTGTATGTGCCGGGCCCCTCTGTGTGTATTACCTTCATATTCCTTTTTGTTGTATGTGCCTGGCCCCTCTGTGTGTATTACCTTCATATTCCTTTTTGTTGTATGTGCCGGGCCCCTCTGTGTGTATTACCTTCATATTCCTTTTTGTTGTATGTGCCGGGCCCCTCTGTGTGCATTACCTTCATATTCCTTTTTGTTGTATGTTCCGGGCCCCTCTGTGTGTATTACCTTCATATTCCTTTTTGTTGTATGTGCCGGGCCCCTCTGTGTGTATTACCTTCATATTCCTTTTTGTTGTATGTTCCGGGCCCCTCTGTGTGTATTACCTTCATATTCCTTTTTGTTGTATGTGCCGGGCCCCTCTGTGTGCATTACCTTCATATTCCTTTTTGTTGTATGTTCCGGGCCCCTCTGTGTGTATTACCTTCATATTCCTTTTTGTTGTATGTGCCGGGCCCCTCTGTGTGTATTACCTTCATATTCCTTTTTGTTGTATGTTCCGGGCCCCTCTGTGTGCATTACCTTCATATTCCTTTTTGTTGTATGTGCCGGGCCCCTCTGTGTGTATTACCTTCATATTCCTTTTTGTTGTATGTTCCGGGCCCCTCTGTGTGCATTACCTTCATATTCCTTTTTGTTGTATGTGCCGGGCCCCTCTGTGTGTATTACCTTCATATTCCTTTTTGTTGTATGTTCCGGGCCCCTCTGTGTGCATTACCTTCATATTCCTTTTTGTTGTATGTGCCGGGCCCCTCTGTGTGTATTACCTTCATATTCCTTTTTGTTGTATGTTCCGGGCCCCTCTGTGTGTATTACCTTCATATTCCTTTTTGTTGTATGTGCCGGGCCCCTCTGTGTGCATTACCTTCATATTCCTTTTTGTTGTATGTTCCGGGCCCCTCTGTGTGTATTACCTTCATATTCCTTTTTGTTGTATGTGCCGGGCCCCTCTGTGTGTATTACCTTCATATTCCTTTTTGTTGTATGTTCCGGGCCCCTCTGTGTGCATTACCTTCATATTCCTTTTTGTTGTATGTGCCGGGCCCCTCTGTGTGTATTACCTTCATATTCCTTTTTGTTGTATGTTCCGGGCCCCTCTGTGTGCATTACCTTCATATTCCTTTTTGTTGTATGTGCCGGGCCCCTCTGTGTGTATTACCTTCATATTCCTTTTTGTTGTATGTTCCGGGCCCCTCTGTGTGCATTACCTTCATATTCCTTTTTGTTGTATGTGCCGGGCCCCTCTGTGTGTATTACCTTCATATTCCTTTTTGTTGTATGTTCCGGGCCCCTCTGTGTGTATTACCTTCATATTCCTTTTTGTTGTATGTGCCGGGCCCCTCTGTGTGTATTACCTTCATATTCCTTTTTGTTGTATGTGCCGGGCCCCTCTGTGTGCATTACCTTCATATTCCTTTTTGTTGTATGTGCCGGGCCCCTCTGTGTGCATTACCTTCATATTCCTTTTTGTTGTATGTGCCGGGCCCCTCTGTGTGTATTACCTTCATATTCCTTTTTGTTGTATGTGCCGGGCCCCTCTGTGTGTATTACCTTCATATTCCTTTTTGTTGTATGTGCCGGGCCCCTCTGTGTGTATTACCTTCATATTCCTTTTTGTTGTATGTGCCGGGCCCCTCTGTGTGTATTACCTTCATATTCCTTTTTGTTGTATGTGCCGGGCCCCTCTGTGTGTATTACCTTCATATTCCTTTTTGTTGTATGTTCCGGGCCCCTCTGTGTGTATTACCTTCATATTCCTTTTTGTTGAATGTTCCGGGCCCCTCTGTGTGTATTACCTTCATATTCCTTTTTGTTGTATGTTCCGGGCCCCTCTGTGTGTATTACCTTCATATTCCTTTTTGTTGTATGTTCCGGGCCCCTCTGTGTGTATTACCTTCATATTCCTTTTTGTTGTATGTGCCGGGCCCCTCTGTGTGTTTTACCTTCATATTCCTTTTTGTTGTATGTTCCGGGCCCCTCTGTGTGTATTACAAATGTACCTTCATATTCCTTTTTGTTGTATGTGCCGGGCCCCTCTGTGTGTATTACCTTCATATTCCTTTTTGTTGTATGTTCCGGGCCCCTCTGTGTGTATATGTAATAATTCCACATTGCTTAGTCCAGCCTGAAGACCATGTTTAGACATAGCTTCAATGAGAGGAACAGGAGTAGCTGCTGCTCCATGGATGAAAACTCGGAAACCTGAAAATATATAAAGGCTGTAGTTCGATAAAGTGTTATTTGCTGTTTGAAATTAAAAACAATTTAGTATTAAATTAAGTTAACTTGTAATCATAATATTTTTTCACTTCTTTGGCATGTGACAATAAAAAGCTGCACCAGGCATGCATGATATGCCCATCTAAAGATAAAGGACGAGAGCTACTAGTACTAGTATGCATGTTTTTCTCTGCAATGATAAGACATAACTAGTAATTGGTCAAAACAGTCATACACAGAACAAAAATAGAAGTTTTTTACAATCTGCATATACCTTTTTACTAGTATCTATCACCACCTATTATCAGGTCGTTTGAAATTCGTTCATTCCAGCTCTATAAAGCTGAATTGGCATTGATGAAAAGCTTTTCGAGTTGGAGTTTAAAAACTAAAAATATGTTCCTTTTTTTGACAACAAGTTCTCATATACACTTGTATATACAATGTAACTCAAAATCCTCATTTTTCCCAAAAAATGAAAATAAGATTAAATCTATCAAACTATACAATTCCCAAAAATTTCTAGAAAACTAATTACAGTTTTTTAAATTAAAGTCATTCTCACAAGTCAGGGTTTCTGTATACTCATGTGTCTACGAAACCCTGACAAACTTAGCTAGGAAATTCCAGGTCTGTTTTGATGGTACAAAAATATCCCATTTCATTTCAATATCATCTGAAATTATGAAATTATGAAAATATAACCGTGCAACATCACTTTTCTATGTGCCGTTTTCAAAGAACCTTACCAAATACAGCATGTCATGTGACAGGCTTTACACTTATCAAATTTATCAGAAAAATATCAATTAATAATATAAATGACTACAAATTGTATTTCGAGTCAGATATTTTTAGACCATACTTGAAAAGTGAAATTACAATGTGTTTATATCGTGTGGCAATTCATTTCATAATTAGATCCTGAATACATCATTGACTTGCAGTTTAATATTAGTAAGAAAGTAAGTAAGTAAATTCTTTATTTAAAGAGGGTAACACAGTAAGTTTACAAAACTAATCTGCCCTGAGGCCCTCATTAAAACAACTTATTAAACAAAACAGCATATAAACAGAATATTTTAATGTGAACTCATACCACAGTCTAAAAGACAATTTGATTATAATATATATTGTACAGAACATTGGTATGGTTCGAGACACTGTCTAGCAATGATCTTATTTGTGTAAAAAGTTCTTCATTTTTGTTTTAAAAAGGTTGTTGTTTGCTACATTATGCAAACCCATAGGTAAATCATTCCACAATAGTGAAAGTGAATATAACAAGAAATGATATGGGTTAAACCCATATCCAGAGATGTTCGATTTATATGTTATAGGTGTATCCGATTTGATTTAATAGGTTTTTCAACTTGTTTTATTTAAAATTTTATCATATTCTGTAAAGGGTTACAAATGTAGACGATTGTGGAAGGCAAGAAATAAATCATCTTGATTATAATATCTCAATTTTGAGAAGAGTACTGTAAAAAAAAGCAAAGTGTAGGAAAGACAAATGTTGACCGTACAATAACAATACATTCACCTTTTCGAAATCACATAGTCACGTGGTTCTGTGGGAATAAAAGAGGGGTAAGATCTGCAGTTATCGCGTCCTTACATCTGGCATCCTCAGAAGATCAAAGAAAAATACCGACAAGTTACAATTTATATTAATTTAATTTTACAGTAATTAAAATTTTTTTTCAAAAGATTTGCAATTAAATGTATTCAAAGGTCAAACTAACGTTCATGTGCATAAACATTGCTAAGAACTAAATAATATTTTCCGACTTTAAAATAAACTTTAAAATAGAAGAGTTTTATTTTTGCCAGAGACATGTAATTATATGTCTCTTTTTTGCAAAACAATTTATGTGATTAATAAATTCTAAAATGATTTTCAACTGTTGATGACCTTTATTCGAATGTAACTGAATTGTTTTTCATAGTACATGTATTAATTATTTCATGTAGTCTGTTAAAGGACTTCATATACGATCTTAGAGGTATGTTTAGTCAATTCTATAAGTATCTAAATATAACTTGCTTCTTTAAATAGTTTTACATACAAAAATTTTAAATCTTGAATTGAATAAAAATCCATACCTTTTGTGTTTTTTTTTTATAAAAGAAGTTATATTTTCTTTACCAATGTCTATGACATTTTTCACTGATTCAGAAATAAAATGCACGTTTTAAAATCTTATTTTTGTATAAAAATAATAATCTAAATTAGCATTTTTGTGCTAATTATGTGAGTCTAAATGGTTTTTCATTTTTACCTTTCATTAAAGTTCAGTGTCATAAATAAGCAATTAGCAAATAAACAAGGCACATCTAATTTAAGATTTACAATAACATCACAGAAATATCTCTTAACCCCCATCCTCACAAGTCAGGGTTTCTGTGTCCACATGCGTCCACAAACCCCTGACAATCTTAGCTAGGAAATTCCTGGTCTAGAAGATTTTCGTATGACGCCAATCCTTCAAAGTATCAACTAAGGAAATTGCTTGAAAGAAGCAAGTGTTTGGCAGTAGTCATTCTTACTCATTCTGGAGTGTGAAGAAAACGTAACGCAACTAAATAATAACGTGGTAATAACAAACTATTAACACTACTGTACAAAATACACTGATTTACACATGGTCTACGCAACACATCCATTTGGTTTATTTACAATCAACACCGGAATATCCCCTAACAAAGTCGTGAATGAAAGCGAGCTTTTGATTGGCTACATTAAGGTACGATGTAGCCAATCAAAATAGTGACTTCTAGACCGGGAATTTCCTTGCTAAGTTTGTCAGGGGTTCGTGGACACATGTGGACACAGAAACCCTGACTTGTGAGGATGCTTAACCCCCATCCCATTACGCACACACACATGCCTCGTTCTCTGTCAATCTCATGCGAGAGAGTTTGGGATTTCAAAATCGTTCATAATCAAAACCCAGGGAAATTAATTTAATGTTCAAGATTGATGAATTTTCTACATAAAGGTTTCATTTTCAATCCTAATTATGAAATTATCCTGAAATAATACTGAAAATTATTGATCATGCATTACATAATACTAGAAAATTTTAAAATGCATTATTTTTATCAAATCATCTTATGAATTCCTATAAAAACAAATACATTCATATTCTATTATGCGAAAATTAGAAACTGCATAAGTACCCTATAAATTCTGACATTATCATAACCAAAGAAATAAAATTGAAAAATTTTGATCAAGTCAAATTTATAATCATCTACATTTTTATGTAAGATACAAATGCAAAAAAAAAAAGATATAAAGCTTGCTCTATTAATCGTGAAATAATCCAAACAAAACATAATATATGATGATAAAATTGAACCGAACAGGTCTTTCTAACATGTATACATTACATAACCTAACAAAATCTAAAAATGCCTTTTTTTTATCAAATTATCTAACTAATTAATACAAAAAACACAAATATACATTTTATTTATAAAGATAAGAATGTGTTAAAAAAAATACTAAGCATACCCTATAAATCATGAAATAATCCAAGAAATAAAATGGAAGCAATGATCCTATCTAGCGAGGTCAAAAGTGCATTAATATACAATTTTGTACATCTTTATACTCACAATTATTAGATCAGGACAAAAAATGTATTTTAAAGCTTGAAGGATTCAACAAAAACAAAAACACTGTAAATGAAATATTTTCTTTAATATTTAATTACCCATTTTATCACTAACAACATGAACTATATTGTAGAGTATGGTTTTTTACCTTAAAAGCGATGTATGATCAGTCGTAGACTTGTACCCGAAAACAATTATATAATCATTAAGAGATAATAATTATAAGAAGAGATCGAACATATGAAATGAGTGTAATTCAATATTAGGTTTAGGAACAAAACATTTTTCTATCACATTATTACGTAATTGATAAGGATTGTCAGAAAACTTACATATTTTTGAGCTAAACTGCTGCTTCACTGTTAATGATTTTATGCATCAGCAAATATTTATTACCGTCTCCCATGGGAGATGGTATACATAGTCAAATTACAATCAGTCTTCGGAGTAAATGACTCTCTGTTACTTGATTGGGTGGTTTACTAAATCTATAAATATGTTTGTCATTTCATTGGTCTACGTCAGGATTGCACTAGTATGTGTACTGAACTTTCGATATATTCTTAGGTTGAATCGAGGCTTTAATCAGTATTTTAGTGTAGTAATGTTACGTTCCACATATTGACTTCTATTTCATTCAATGCATTGGTCAGTGAACAATTATAAGGTAAACATTATACCAAAATCTCCCTACTTTATAAAGCTGTTTTTGAAAAAAATATATGTTCTATATCTTTATTTTCGTTAATCAGTATTTTAGTGTAGTAATGTTACATTCCACATATTGACTTCTATTTCATTCAATGCATTGGTCAGTGAACAATTAAAAGGTAAACAGCTTTATATAGTAGGGAGATTTTGGTACATAAAAGGTAAACAGCTTTATATAGTAGGGAGATTTTGGTACATAAAAGGTAAACAGCTTTATATAGTAGGGAGATTTTGGTACATAAAAGGTAAACAGCTTTATATAGTAGGGAGATTTTGGTACATAAAAGGTAAACAGCTTTATATAGTAGGGAGATTTTGGTACATAAAAGGTAAACAGCTTTATATAGTAGGGAGATTTTGGTACATAATGTTTACCTTATAATTGTTCGCCGCCCATTTTAAACATTTGTTTAGAGAGTCAACTTTTCTTTAATTATTTTTTAAAAAGCACGTGTGAAGTGACAACATGCATTTAAATTTCTCAAGCACCATTGGATAATAGTTTAGCGTAAACAATGTCCTTACAAGGTACATGTACATTGTTTACCTATCCTACATATAAATTAAAAAAAAACAAATACTTTAATAAATCCATAAAGTTTGTAATGCAGCTAAGAGACGGTTAGCTTTTTAGAAAAGCTAAACTTGTGATATTTTATTCTCATGTCAAGTCATCCCTCCTAGTTGTTTAAATAGAGGTTCTGATGGTGCTAATGGGTCAGCATCTAGGATGACTCAGCAGCTCTCTTTTGTAATTTAATTACCCTAGACAATTGGTCAGTTCCACAACCTCCCCATACAATACAACAATAATCAATTTAGGGGAGATTATAACCATTGTAATATGCATTTCTAGTATTATTGTTTAAAAAATTTATTAATTTTAGTTAAAAGGTGTATTCTTGAAGATGTGCATTTGCATAAATGATCAATTTGGTTCTTCCAAGTAAGGTTATTATCTATTCTTACACCAAACAGTTTTTCAATCAGAATTTTGTAGAGTGGATGAATTTATTAACAGGGATGGTGGCCATGGACCGATAATTGACTGGGGGACGGACAAAATCCCCCCTGAAAATTTTTCGAGGCGAACAAAATCCCTCCCGAATCGGATTATGGTAATATCGATAATTATTAAATTTTTTACTTGGTACTTGAAATGATGAACGAGACAAAGATTAAAACATGGTTATTATTGTTTTCACTGAAACGCATCAAGTCGATATGGTTTGTGTTGTACGACATGTGTTAATAAAGGAACCGCGCCATTTGATCCCTTTCCTGATTATTTACCGTAAAAACAA
This sequence comes from Limnoperna fortunei, assembly GCA_944474755.1. NCBI lineage: Eukaryota > Metazoa > Mollusca > Bivalvia > Mytilida > Modiolidae > Limnoperna > Limnoperna fortunei. The sequence goes on along the minus strand of OX104122.1, from coordinate 64,179,150 downwards.
TTCAAGTTATTGAACTAAATTATACCATTATTTTACTAAATTTTAACTTATTAGTAAAAGCCATACTCGTTTCAATTTTCTAAAAGATATAGAGAATGTTTTGCTCAAGTAAGCGATATTCCTTTGATCATATACATGTCACCAATTAAGCACTGCAAATGAGACAAACAATTATTATTATTAAGTAATTAAAATTCTTGGGGTTTTTGAGTAAAATATAAGTCATTTTTGAAGGTATATCTGTATATGTACGAGACTGTATGGTATGAACATTTAAAAAATATGTATTTAAACCATATTCGGGAGGGATTTTGTCCGCCTTGAAAATTTTACAAGGGGGATTTTGTCCGCCTTGTAAATTTAATGAGGGGGATTTTGTCCGCCTATGCTAAATTACACGAAAGGGACTTTTTCCGAGGGGGATTTTGTCCTACACTCAGATTTACTATCAGCTAAATTTGTGTGTTTAGTATTCTGGAGCCTTCTTTTTTCATAATCATATGCAGTAGTACATTTTTGTAAATATTTGTGGTTCTAGTTTTTTAAGTTGACTGGCATTATATCCAGCCGTTGAATAAGGAGTATATGGTGACAGTTCGTCAACATTTAATATACAACTTGGTGCTCTTTTTGTAATTACAAGTTCCCAAGCAACACAACCAGGGAAGTAGATTTACTGTTAAAACAATAATGAACAGATCTTATGATACAATCTGTAGACACTGTCTATCCATACAGATCTTATGATACAATCTCTGTAGACACTGTCTATCCATCATCAGGCATTACTGCTGTCACAAGTCGTTATTTAGTTTCAGGAGAAATAACTGAACTTATTAAACTGTGGATTTTTAAAGTATATCTACACACACACACACACGAGTACTCATGGTTTATTTTAAATTAACATAATAATTTTATACTTAGAACATAGTACAATTTTTTAAACCAATCAGGAGGCTAGATTTTTTAGTTCTTATTTATTAATAAAGTCACAAACTATGTACATGGGATTTAAATAATAATTATTACTTAATCAACACAATGAACAAATTAATTACATGCTTCCAATCTCCAGGACATTTATACGTGACTGATAACATGCAGCAAGTATTAAATTGTAAAGTACATGTGATATTCTTAACAATAGAAAAATAATTGTAAAGTACATGTGATATTCTTAACAATAGAAAAATACTCAATTTAAACACAAATGTAGTTTTAAGATATTATAAATATGCTTATTGAAACAGCCTAATTCACCAATTAAATGTAACGGAGTTATTCAAAGTATATCATCAGAACTATCAATCATATCACTTATTTAATTTTGTTTCTGGTTATGGAGTTTGCTTATATGAGATGGGCATGTGAATTTTTGAGCTTATTGCGTACACATGAGTTTCATTCAAAGACAAATAAAATAAAACAATAAACATCGCTTATTGAAACAGTAAATCACCCCCTAATTCACCAAATGTAACGGAGTTATTCAAAGTATATCATCAGAACTATCAATCATATCACTTATTTAATTTTGCTTCTGGTTATGGAGTGTTGCTTATATGAGATGGTCATGTGAATGTTTGAGCTCATTTTGTACACAAGAGTTTCATTCAAAAACACATAAAATAAAACAATAAACATCGCTTATTGAAAAACATGAATAATCTAGTACTGACTTTTTTTATGCCGTATGTTCCACCTATGACAGAAATTAGCATTGAAAGTCAAGAAAACAAATTGCCAATAGAAGGAAATATTACATTACACTTTATTATGAGTGAAATTTAATACTAGATGATGAAAATTGCAAAAATTCTTGAACTAAAATGCATTTGGAGCATTCTAATACCAAACTAAAATAAACAATTTCAATTTGGCACCTCAATCCCCCTTTCAGGTTACCCTCTACTAAATGATTTATCTATCTATCTATCTAACTACCATTTAGTGACCGCCTTCAACATATTGAAGATAATGTCACGATAGGAGTTGCATGCAAACAGGATATAGATCAGATGAATACATATATAAATGATTTAACAAAAAAGAAAAAAGAAAAATAAGAAAAAATAAAATAAAAGTAGATGTGATATTTACAATGATAGAATACATGGAAAATTTATTTATTGTTATTTATTTTTTTTGAATGGCTAGCTTGAACGAGTCCACAGAGTCAGCAGCTTTGATGATGTGGTCAGGGAGAGTGTTCCACTCTGTAATTGTTCTGGGGAAATAAGAATATTTTCTGTAGTCTGTTTTACATTGTGGGATATGATAGCTCTGTGTGTTTGTATGCCTTGTTTGTCTATTTAGAGGTATTAATCTGTTTGAATGTTGGATTGCTTCCTCATGGTGGACTATTCGGTAGAACATTGTTAATCTAGAGTTTTTTCGTCTTTCGGATAGGCTTGGCCATTTAAGTTCATGAAGCATGGCACCAACGCTAGATGTTTGTCTATATTTATTATTGACGTAGCGAGCAGCCCTCCGTTGAACTTGTTCAATCTGATCTATATCCTGTTTGAGATATGGGTCCCATACAGTGCAAGCGTATTCAAGAGAAGGTTGAACCAGTGATTTATAAGCTTGCTCTTTGATGGTTTTTGAACCAATACTCAAGTTTCTTTTAAGGAAGCCAAGAGTGGAGTTAGCTTTGTTGCATATGTTTTTAATATGAGTATCCCATTTCATATCAGAGCTTATTGTTACACCTAGATATTTCGCTTTGTTGACGTGGTCTAGTATGTGGCCATGCAGAGAATAGTTGTAGCTGATAGGGGTTTTGTTTTTTGTGATGCTGATGACGTTGCATTTATCGGGATGAAATGCCATTTTCCATGTTTCTTCCCACCTTTCAAGTTTAATTAGATCTGTTTGTAATGTCTGTGCATCTGAATTTGATGTTATTGTCAGATAGGCAATTGTATCATCTGCAAATAATCGAACAGTTGATGATAAGCCTGATGGAAGGTCATTAATATAATATAAAAACAGACTAGGACCCAGAACAGAGCCCTGGGGAACTCCTGACTCGACTGCGACATAATCAGACTTTTCACCTTCCAGGATAACAGCTTGTTTGCGATCTAAAAGGAAACTTTTTATCCAATTGTGAACTTCGCCTTTGATACCATAGTAGTTGAGTTTGTGTAGCAGTAGTGAGTGTGAGACCTTATCAAAGGCCTTAGAGAAGTCCATAATGAGAACATCTGTTTGTTTACCTGAATCAAGATTAAGTGTGACATCATTTATAAATTCTAGTAACTGGGTTTCACATGAATGATTTTTGCGGAAACCATGCTGCAGAGGATATAGAATGTTGTTGTTTTCTGAGTGTTTCATAATGTGTTTAACTATTAGATGTTCCATGAGTTTGCAGCATATGCAAGTTAGTGATATGGGTCGATAATTTTCTGGGTTGTATTTTTGACCCTTTTTGTAAACGGGTGATACATTGGCAGATCGCCAGTCATCTGGGACTATTCCTGAACTTAGTGACCTTCTGAATATGTGAGTGAGTGCTGGTGCAATTTCGTGAGCCAGTTCTTTTAGGAGTCTAGGTCTGATTTCATCAGGACCGGCTGCTTTGGCAGGGTTTAGGTTTAGTAAAAGCTTTAGTATACCCTCCTCATTGATTGTTAGCTCTGTGATGTCTTCAAATGAAGTAGGTGGTAAATTACTGATGTTAGTGAATTCAGATGTTGTAATATGAACTTTATTAGTAAATACTGACTGGAATTGTGCATTAAGAGCGGTTGCTTTTTTAGTAGGATCTGTGAATAATTTTCCATCTTGTTTGATTTCTGTTATACCATTGTAGTCACTCTTTTTATGTTTTATATATGTCCAAAATTTTTTCATGTTGTTATACTCTGTTTGTGGTTCAGTTGGGAGTATTATCTGTTCAATGTACTTCCAATGGGCAATTCTGAGTAGTTTTTGTACGTGGTGTTTTATTCCTTTGTATTTTTCATTAATAGATTTGTTGCCAGATTTTTTAGCTTTTTTATACAGCCTGTCTCTTTTCTTTATTAGCTGTTTAATTTCAGTGGTAACCCATGGATGGCTATCTTTTGATTTGCAGGTTTTGTGGGGGATGTGATCTTTTACTAGGTTAAGTAATTTGGTTTTGAATTTTTCCCACATTTCATTTACATTTAGTTGACTATTGATAAGTTCATACTGCATATTTTTTATTTTGGTCTTCATGGTGTCCCAGTTTGCTTTTTTGTACAATGGGATCTTTCTAGGTTTTTGTTTGAGTTTTATGGGTGCTACTGCAATTTCAACGAAAACGGTGTCATGGTCCGAGATTCCAGGGAGTATCTCGACCCTTTGTACTTGGTTTGGGATATTGGTGGCAACAAGGTCAATGGTGTTATTTAGACGTGTTGGTTTGTTTACAATTTGCGTCAGACCATTGTCATCTAATGTGTTACCTAATAGGTAGTGGTTGTTTGGATATTTTGTATTCGGTTTCAAGATTTTATTATTCCAATCCCAGCCAGGTAGATTGAAGTCACCTCCTATGATGAATGATGCATTTTTTATTTGTGTAGCTTTTGCAATGTTGGTAGAGAAGTTCTTAAGACTGTCATCGTCAGATGTTTTAGGATTGTAATATGATGCAATGTAGAGTGTTTTTGAGCCTGCTATTTCAATTTTGGCCCATACAATTTCAGTTTTCTTGGGTGGTTCTAATTCAAAAACTTCTGAGCTTATAAGTTCTTTGTTTATGGCAATAAGTACACCTCCACCTTCTTTATCTGACAATTTTTTTGTTCTGTCATTTCTAAAGACTTTAAATTGGTCTGGAAGTATTTCTATGTCTTTGATATTTGGATTTAGCCATGTTTCTGTTCCAATTATTATGTCCGGTTTTGTACTGTCTTTAAGGTTTTGTACAAGGTGTTGTTTGGAGCGTATTGATTGAAAATTTATGTTTACCAAACGAAGAGGCTTAGTATTAAATGAGTGTCTACTCCTTTTCTTTATTGGGGTTGACATATGAATTGGTTTCATGGTTTTTTTTTCTGCTTGTTGTACTTGTATATCTGGTGATGTTGAAGGGTGTGTGCCATGATCTCCAATATATAGGCTTTCAAAAGGGTTTGTCGATTCTAGACTATGTAAGTCATACAGGATGGTACTATAGTTGGGTTTATTACATAAGATGCAGTGCCAGCTTACCATACTATCATTAAGATCTTCGTAAGATTTAGAGTTAACATCTTGGCAGTGTATGTGGAACCACTGATCGCAAGTCTCACAAACTATACCTTTATGGTCCCATTGTACAGATTTGTCACATGTGCCACATAGATATCGTGTACTATCATTGCTTGTGCCTGGGTTAATATTTATATCATTTGCTTTCAGCAGAAGTAGCATAAAAAGAAATAGTACAGGTCTGGTGGCTTTAAGCCTATACCATCTTGGATCTCTTTTGGTGATCTTATATAGAGCCTGTTGGATTGATAGATATAAATGGATGTTAGATAAATGGTATTTGTTAGATGTTAGATTTATTCTAGGGAAATGATCACAATTACCGCATATGGTGTAATAACTTATCCTGAAAGGATTCAGTTTGCATACTACAGAGTTCATGATGTAGTAGGTATTGTTAAATATGCACCAAGTTAGTGGGCGCTGTTTTTCCAAGACATAACTAGGATTGGAATGGTTTTGATACTCATTCTCTGTATGGTTTGTTCTAAGTGCTAATATCGCAGCTAGAATTGCTAGTAACATAACTAACATGTTGACTTACCGGATTTTTGAGTGGTGGGCCAGACTGGTGCTCAGTGAGGGGCCAAGTATATGTTATGGACCGATGATGGTTATCTTCTGTCCCTATGCTGTCCTAGGGAACAATGATGGGCTAATGAGCAAGGTTAGTGTGCAGTCATGAGCAGAAATGGACTCAAAAATTACACTGGGGCTCAGTTTGTTTACACCGGAAGTCAATGAGATTTGTCATGTGACTCGATCGCGGCAACTTCAATGCAGTAGCCACCTTTTTTAAATAATAGTCTTTTCAGACAGGAACAAGAAATTTTCTATGATTTAGAGGTACAAAGTTGATATTTTATACACAGTCAGTAAGAATTTCAGCCAACAATGCCGAATATTATTGAAAAACTTTGATTTTTTGACGAGCTGGAAACAGCTGATCTGTATTCTGGCGCATGCGCATCTCCGACCTATTTACATAGCTGACCATTATAACATTTAATAGATTGCTTAATTTACCGTAAGGTCACTATTGGTGAACAACCTTATTTTCTCAAAATACCATTTTCTTTGCTAAAACATATCGAGTGCACCAAGTTTAAAGTCTGATAAGAATGTTTTTGCAGCACCAGGGAAGGGGTCTGGGTGGAAAGCCAGTGCCTCCATTTTCTAATGAGAATTCCTGGATCTGCCACTTTGTAAAACTGGTTTAACATTACAATCCAGGTGACCACTATCATGTACTTAATTGCCCAGTGTGTCCCCAGGTGGTGGATAGGGAAGACACTCTTGTTGGGGGTTGTTTGGGTCATAAAAAAAGCCTTACTAGTGGATAACGTGTTTGGTGAAAGCCACGCTCCTCGCCCTGTATAGACCCCTTTTTGGTGATTTTGAAAAAGACTACATGATCATTGTAAACACTTTAAAAGCCTAAATTCTCTGCCACTACCCAATACTCCATACTTTTCCAGTGACAGACAAAGTTTTGTTCCCTACTGGTCACAGAGTAGTTCTCGCCGGCAAGTAATTCTCGCCACCCGGTCTTTTGACAGTTTTTGTGAAAAATTGGCATTTTAAACGTGACCAGCGTAATTTGTTTTGGATGTAAGATGGTGAAATCTATTAAATGAAGCCTTTGCAATTGATTGACATGGAAAAATAATGGCACAGTCACAAAAATGGCGAGAATTGCTTCTGTCTTTTTTATGGCGAGAACTACTCTCTGACCAGTATATACCACCCCACCCTTTATCTCAGTTGATGTTATTGTTAACTTGTTTTCGTCATGAATATAGCTGAAATACTGCTTCCGAAATAAATACCCCGACATTATTTGAGATTTAAATTTTTTTATGTCAATGAACTTTACCTGACTGAATAACTTGAACCGCTTCTTCGGCCGAGGCAATATTTGGTAATCTATCCGGCAATGGATGGAATGGTTCGGGAGAATATAGATAATAACTTCTAACGCTCACGCTTTTTGATGAAATTTTGCACATGCGATTACAAATTTTCGATGCCGTTCGCATTGAGCAAGCCATTATAGATGATGTACTGTTAAATATGTTCACAAATTTGTTATAAACTGCTCATTGTGAGAAACAGGTGACTGGTAATGTTGACAAACGTCCGAAACTTCGTCCATGACCTTGCTCTACGCAAACTGGTTCCTGGTTGACCGTTAAGTCTTTTCTTTTTCAAACCAATGTTTATTGGTACCAGTCAATGGGAGACCCTAACCTGCGGAAGGGTGGAAAAACCGAAGGGTTTTTTGGTATATTTTTGGCTATAACTTTCGAACGGATATACATATCGATGTAATTTAAACGGATTCTGAAAGATATTAACATTTTCTACATAATAAATATAAAATAATTTAAATTATCTTGATTTAAATTATTTAAAACTTGACCGGAAGGGTTTTTTCTCTACTGAAATTGATTACGATTTTTTAACTTTGGACTCAATTTGTAAAAACATGCAAAACTCCGGTCAAAATTGGTTAATATATTCCTCTAGTAAATTTTATAGCAAATCCATTGATATATAAGTCAGTTGTATTTATAAAAGAGAAAGTTTCAAAAGTTGACCGGAAGGGTGGTCCGTTGGAGTATTGCGTAGAGTGAAATTTCAAAATTTGGACTTAATTTGTAAAAACATGCAATACTCCGGTCAAAATTGGTGAATATATCCCTCTAGTAAATTCTATAGCAAACCAATAGGTATATAACATAATTTTATTCATAAAAAGGGAAAGTTGTAAAAAGTTGACAGGATTGGGTGCATGTTCTGTGAAAAAAATCAGCCACAGGACACATTTGTTGGAATTTCTTTTCCACGATGTTTTGAATTCATATGTCAGCTATTAATTAATTAGCCATTAATTGTCTACAGCTTCAAAATATTGAATTACAAAGATATATAATTCGATATATTATATATGAAACGAAAGTTTGCAAAATATGAAATGTTGAAATGTATTCTACTTTGAAATAATGTTTTAATGTCTAACATTACAACAATCATTTCGATCCCTCAACAGATCTCATCAGGCGGTGGAATCATTGTGCAACAAATTATTCTTTTCATTTCTTGCATACTGCTACAGATTTCCCCGCTATGCTAGTATTTTAATACAAATTCAAAAACTATTTATTTATTTATTTATTTATTTATTTATTTATTTATTTGTTTGTTTGTTTGTTTGTTTGTTTGTTTGTTTGTTTGTTTGTTTGTTTGTTTGTTTGTTTGTTTGTTTGTTTGTTCGTTCGTTCGTTCGTTCGTTCGTTCGTTCGTTCGTTCGTTCGTTCGTTCATTTATTTATTTATTTATCAACTATAAACCCCGTTAAACAAGGCACTAGCAATTGCAAATAGACCGCAATCAACGTTTCCGTTCCGCCTATTCGTTTCAGGCTTTTTGAGCTAACTGATATTCCAAACATGTGGTAATTTTTAATGATAAACTGTCCAAAATATAAATTTCATTTTTAGAATTTTGCAATGACAAAACCCAATGATCTCCACTCGACCGTTATGGTGAATTTGACATGATGGTGATTTTTGAAATTTAAAACAGTTACTTACCCACCTGTCCTAAATTTTAACTGGTGCTAATGTGGAATTTTGAAACGCGTTTATTTCTGGGTAATGGGATTTTAGTATATTTTGAGCAGTTATGATTATGTCTGATCATAAAGGTTCGTTAGTTAATATATTGATTGTTTATATGATGTTGTTTACAAATTCACACGCAAGTTAATGTTGTAGAATCTGACAAATCCGAAATAGGTTCATTAATAAAGTTAGTTTTCTCTACAAAATATCTTCTTTTTTGCGTTTTTTACGGGCAGGTTTTTATTTTGTTCAACGGCATCTTTGTTTCTTGAAACATATTTTGGAGCTCTACATTATTACATGCTGTTTCTTCTTTTATTAAACTGAAATTTATTTGTCTGTTCGATTTACGGAGGAGAACAAGTTTTGATTTTTGAGGAGTTTTTAAAGATTTCGAGCTTTCTACTGTTGACGGTGTTTTGATTTTAATCTCACTTTTGAGAGGAGTGTTTAACGAAAAGGCCGAATCTGGAGCTGGTTTGAATTCAATTTCGTTATCATTGAATCTTGGATGTTTCCTACCGGATTTGTTATCAATTTTCTTTTTACACTTTTTAGACAATGTATGGTGGCACAATGCACCTGTTTTTTTCTACTGGTTCTAATCCTCTGCTCATCTTTGCCGCCAAAATGTGGTAACATATGTAGTAGTGGATTCGCACCGACATGTTACTTTCAGAAATAGTGTAACACAATATTTTCCCTTTCTACCGTGGACAATAAATGCCCCTTGTTGAGGAACTAAAGTTATTTAATTATTGTCAATAATAAAACGAACTACTTCAATTCACATCAAAGGCAGGAAATTGAATTACAGGTTGATTAGAGTGTTGATTAGCCTCGTCAAATACCGTGTCATCAGGCAGTTTGTTAATTACCTGTTGGCTTACTGTTATTTCGTTAATTTCGTCATAATTTATTAATAGTTCTCCTTTTGATGGCACAGGCTTCTCACTTTTGATATATTCAATGATTTCGTCCGAAACTATTCTTTTAGGGAAAATACAATCAGATAGTTTGATAAAAGCCCTGTTTTTCAAGTGATAGTTACTAACTCCAGACCGGCCTCTTAATTTTTCAAAATTTTAAAGGTTTTGTATGTAATAAAGTCCTAAGGCTAAAAGATCTACAGGAAGTTCTTTCCCATCGTTTTCTCTTTTTAAAACAGCATTCATACTTTCTGAAAGATTATTAGTTATTCCCGAATAAGAATCATACATGCCCGGATATTTTTCAATAAGCCATCTACCTCATGAGTGATTAATTATAGCCTGGGATATTTGTTTTTCACAACGTTCTAAAACTTCGGAGGGGGGGAAGGGGGGCACCTGGAAGTATTATATTTAATCTTTAAATAAGAAAACTCATCTTCGCTCTCGGAGTTAAGCAGTTTATCTAAATGGTCAATGAACACTTTTATGTTGTCGGACACCACTCGCCCTTTTTCAGCCAAAATTTGAAGTCTTCTTTTAAATGATTCCAACAAAACATAATTGGACAATTTGGGAAACAAGAACGAAAGGAATTTTCTTTTTGTCAAGCCTAAGTATTTTTAATTTAAGAAAATTAAACAAACTCTCGTGCAATTTAGCATGTTTTCTCTCATAATTTAAAAAAGGTATTAAAAGAGATTGCTCAAATAAAACAACGGGAAAACAACAATCGCCTACGCAATAATCCAACGGACCACCGTTCCGGTCAACTTTTGACAATTTTCCCCTTCATGAATAAAATTGAGTTATATATCAATAGATTTGCTATAAAATTTACTAGTGGAATACATTAACCAATTTTGACCGGAGTTTTGCATGTTTTTACAAATTGAGTCCAAAGTTGAAAAATCGTAATCAATTTCAGTAGAGAAAAAACCCTCCGGTCAAGTTTTAAATAATTTAAATCAAGATAATTTAAATTATTTTATATTTATTATGTAGAAAATGTTAATATCTTTCAGAATCCGTTTAAATTACATCGATATGTTTATCCGTTCGAAAGTTATAGGCAAAAATATACCAAAAAACCCTTCCGGTTTTTTCACCCTTCCACAGATTAGGGTCTCCCCCAGTCAATTATTACATAACAGAAATATTTTTTTGATCTAATTGTATATTAGATTAAAGATACATGTCTTGTTTATTTTAGTAATTTCTTGTTTATTCATTAATTTCTTATTTATTACCTGATACTTAGTGTATGGTCTTTCATTTTTTATCAAATTTATTACCTGATACTTTTGATAAAAATGAAAGACCTGATAAAAAATGAAAGACCAATAAAAGACCGACATAATAAGCCCAGAAAATGTCAATTTAGATTATGATTTTTTGCGAAAATTAGATTTAAAAACAGGCGCATAATAAATAAAATTGTATGTATCAGTTACAGCGATAGAAAATATGAAGAAAAATAAATTTATAATAAAAGAAAAGTCACAATTAGTAATTTCAAGATTTAAACATTTTGATGTAGGAAAAAATTCAAGGTATTAAGTTTCTTTTAAAGCTTATTCCTTAATGTTTCGTTATTACAATAGATTATTAGAATTAGAGAAAAAAGGTGACGGGAGCAATTCCCTTCTGAGATCTGCATTTATAGAAAATAAAAAGCTGAAATCATCAATTTGCAAAACTTGAACTTCTAAAGAAAAAACTTGATATTACATCTCAAGATATATCAGATAAAATAGTTAAACAAAAACTCAAAGAATTTTATACAAGAAAATTAAAAATCAGTTTAGAAAATATTAAACATAAGAAACAAGGAAAACTTTTCTTTTATTCTACCATCTATGATGTAAATAGTTTTGAATTACAAAAATATCTTCAACTTCCCGTCTCTAAATCATTAAGAGCAGAGTTGACCAAAATTAGAATCAGTGCTCATTCTTTAGAAATAGAGGTTGGTCGCTATAATCAAATATCCAGTGACAGACGCTTTTGTTTAAGTTCTGTAAAACTGAAATAGAAAACGAACACCATTTTATTTTAAAATGTCCAAAATATAATACATTGAGACAGGAAACATTTTTAAATTTGATTGATAATAGAATGAATGAATCAGATCTCATAAGGGAAGTTCTTAATCCTAAAAAATCCCACTTTTATAAAATAAATTGGTAAGTACATAAAAGAAGCTAATGTTAACAGAAAAGAAAATTAAAGTAGAGTGGGCATTACTCAAGTACTGTCAATGACTGTTAATTATTAATATTCACATAATATCATATTATGTATTTATGTATATATTTATGCCTTGTTAAAAACATTATCTAGTCACTTTGCCTTTTGTATTTTGTAAATTAGTCTTGTGTTTATTAATGTGTTTGTTAATATGATGCACGCCTAAATCTGGCTTATCATTAATAAAGAATTTGAATTTTAAGTCAGATATGAAACATACCAAGGTGTATGTATGGTTTGTCTGTCTGTGTGTATGTATGAATGTAAAAAAATTTACTTAAAATTTCGTTATGAATGGGTGAATGGTGTAAGCAGACCCAAACCATGGTATATCATAAAACCTCTTCAGAAATTTGAAATATCCCCCTCCCCCACCCCCGAAACCACGTTGTGACTCCGATATTCGAAGTATCGCGATACAAATGAACATTTAAATCAACGCATTACTTGGGGATCCCCATTACTTGTAAGTATCTTGATACTTTGAAGAAGTAATGCGATTCAGGGACAGTCTATACTAACTAGTATAGACTGTCCCTGTGCGATTAAACTTGATTTAAAATATGGCGATAGAAGAGGGGGCAAGATCTTTTCCGTTTACACGTCTGTTAACTGTTTTTCCTACCCAGTCGGTATTATATTCACTTTTTGCCCTTTGACCTCATGACACTTCACCTCTCGAAAAAGTTAGTGACGTGTTCGTAAGTCTGTTTCTTGATTAGTCAAAAACCAATTGGACGGGGTTCGAAACAGGGTGGTAAATTGGCAATTCACCTTTTAAATTGTTTACTATGTATTGTGATCGTCAAGTACAGATGATCCCAATTTAAGTATTAAGAACGATATAGGTGAGCTGCAGTTTGTAAAATTTTATATCAAACAACTTAATACAAAAATATGTTAAATATGTTTTATTTTAAGTTCAGCGCAAATTAAAACGCATATCAACACGCTGGATTTTTGCGGGTTTTATGGAGTGTAAAAAAGACGAAGAGAAGAAATTTAAATTAATTTTATTTAATAAATACAAATTAACAATCATTTTTATATACATGTTGATCTTAAATCAAATGTATTATTATTGTTCTTGGGCGTCCGTCGTAGTATACATATAGATAGAGATTTGTGGCTCTAATTGTAAAGTATACTTTGCTTATTCAGTAAATTTTAAATTTCTAATTTTCAATTTGTTTACATTATTGTATAACTGCTTTGGTGCTCGCGAAAAAACTTCATTTCTATATCAGACAGTGGGTTTCAGCGGATACATAATAGCAATAAATGTTCTGGAATACATGTACATCTACAACAAAGTACATGTACTTGTGTAAATTATCAATTTGAAGTTAAACTGTATCGTAAATCTGTTAATATCGAACACGTAAATAAAATAATCTGTTGAAATATAAAAACACATATGCGGGGCGGGGGCGAATTTCAAACTCGTTTCACATGGGACTAGTGTTAATTTATAGGTTTATGATTTCTTTCACGAAGTAATAATTGTCCGTCAGTACTTCCCACAAAAATTTCTATGAAACATTTCTGGTCTATCGAAACGGGGAATTTGTATGACAATAATGGAGAGTCATAGTTCAATGCATAACTCTTTACTGCGTCGGTTATCTTTTTAAAGCTCTAAAGATAGAGACTTGTTTTAAATAATGCAACTCTTAACTGTTTTTCAACCATTAGCTGTTATTTGTTTTATTCATTAATGACATTGTTGTTAACTGTTATAATAAAAAACCATGTTTGCTGTTAATAGCTACAATAATGTAGCTCCTTACCCTTTTTTTATGGACGGAGCTACAAAGAGGTCCCATTACTCGTATAATGGAGCAGCCCGGGAGTGATTCACATCCGGGGGTTTAAAAAAGTAAGGAGCTACATTATTGTAGCTAGTTAATAGTCTGTACACTCTTAACACTATTGCAGATTTTTTCTCCGTTATCTGTTAATTCATGTTATTCGCCACTTTTTAAATGTATATCTTCCTGTGAATACAAGCACGTTCTTTTCGTATTGTCCGTCAATGAGATTCTGCTCTTATCTGTTTTTTTTTTCGATTTTTTAACTTACTGTTTTCTGTTTTCTCATGTAAATTGCTGTTATCTGTTATTATGATTTTAGATTTACTGTTAACTGTTTTGGGAAAAAAATGTTAAGCCCTCTAGGCCCCTCTAAATAGAACTTGATTTAAAATATGGCGATACTTAGTCTAGAAATAGACACAGAAAAACTACAAACTAGACTCGACGACAAACGTGATGATTTCAACTTTCCAATTGTCAACTTCCCGTTAATCGTACATTGACAACTTATACGTTATTATAGATCCTGCGATCGGTATTCCGATTTTCTAGATCGATCACTGCTGTTGACTGCTAAACTTCTCGAACAAGGGTTTGTTGTACCTAGGTTAATGTTATCTCTCCAGTTCTATGGTCGTCAGCATGACTTAATTTATCGTTATGGTAAATCGGTGTCTCAAATACGATCTGACATTTAGCTGAGTCATAGGTAGTGTTTTCTTTTCCTGGATTGGACTTTTCCCTAGACATGACGATGAATAACTCGACGGGTCTCCAATTAGAGGCAGGCACTGCTTACTCGTCCGCACCTGAGTGCACCTATGGTTTTTATTGGGTCCGGGTTAATCTCCCTTTGTCTTTTTGTGTTGCGTTTGTCTATACCCGGATTTGTAGTAGTCCTTTGACTTTTGGCTCTTTTTGTTCGGTCAGTTTAATTTGCTATTCTCTTAAAACTAACGCGATAGAAATAACGCAATTATGACATGAACGGCGTACTTGTTTATAGGCAGCAGACGCCACTACCTTACCATATAGCCCGAGTCCTCTTAAGTCTAACGTTGTTTTTTTGGCTTTGAAATGCGCGAGCTCTCACATCAAAGACTACTTACCCGACAAAATCTGAGGTTGGATGGTCGGCGAGTAAACCGACTCCCAACCGAAAATCCTCCAGGTTTAAACATGGTGAGGTAGTGCATGATTTCGTACATCCCTGCAGAGAAAAAATCTGTCACCTGTTGTGAGCCAATCCTAGAAGGAGTGTGTGCCTCCACTATCGTAGCCTGAAATCGAAAACCTGATTGTCCAGTCAACTGCTGTAGCCTTCTGAAGCTCCAACAAGTCCTAGCACATCCTTAAATGTCGATTATGCATCCGAGTGACGAAAAGAGTGTATCTTCTGCCCGCAAGATCTAGTTTTGCTAGAAATCAACTTGTACGACAGTTCTATAAAATCAATATGCACAGGGGTGCAAAAGCCGAGTTGCCGTATTTTATTAACCAAAACTTTCCTTGTCATCATTTTAAGATTTCACATAATTGGTTATTACAGGCATTACATGTAAACTGGGGACAAAGTGAGGAAGGGTTTCAGCAGGGAAAATGTAAGCTTTATCAACAAATTTTCAAAGTTGCATAAAATATGAATATGTGAATCCTCTAACAGAATTGAACCATTGTGTAAAATTTCAGATATGTACTTGATGTGGTCTTTGAGGTATGGTTCGTAAACCACAAATTCAAGAAATTTTCTAACGTTTCTCTGTCACTGTGACCTTGACCTTGAACGGATTTACCCCAAAATCAATAAGGTCCCCCCTTTTTTTAATGGAATGTAACAATATACCAAAGTTTCATAAAAATCGGTTGAGACTTTTTGAGTTATGGTCCGGAAACCACTAATTCAAGAAATTTTCTAACGTTTTTCTGTCGCTGTGACCTTGACCTTGAGTGGATTTACCCCAAAATCAATAGGGTGCCTCCTCTTATGGTATGTAACAATATCCCAAAGTTTCAATAAAATTGTTTGAGAACTTTTTGAGTTATGGTCCGGAAACCACTAATTCAAGAAATTTTCTAACGTTTTTCTGTCGCTGTGACCTTGACCTTGAACAGATTTACCCCAAAATCAATAGGGTTCCTCCTCTTATGGTATGTAACAATATACAAAAATATCATTAAAATCGGTTAACAACTTTCTGAGTTATGGTTCGGAAACCAATTGTTGACGCCCGCCCGCCCAGCCGCCCGCCATCATCATAACAATAGCCGAGTTCAACTTCGTTGCAACTCGGCTAAAAATATGATCAGAAGAGACTTAAGCTGTATCGAACAATTGAACAAGGCTCGCACATACGGCTGAAAGCGAAAAATGGACTAGGACCAAATACACGTGAAATTATATATGAATGAATACAATATTATTTCTTTAACAGTCTGAGAATTGAACCAGTCAGAAATCCTGTGTTTGGGCTTTGACCTATGTATTTGGGATGGATCAAAACACACCCTGTTAGCAGTAAACATGCACCAGAAATGAGATAGAGATGTAAATAGAGCAGATATTTTGGCAGTCTGACATAGGGTATCCACATAGAGCTCAAGTTATAGCTGGCTTAGAACGTCTGACATAGGGTATCCACATTGAGCTGATGTTATAACTGGCTTGGAACATTCCCAGTCACCTTGACCTAGATCTTTTAGATATGGATTTAACATGGATTGCCACACACCTTCTGAAAAATTATTATTTAATTAAAATATCACTGAATTTGGAAAGGCTGTGAAAAAACTGTCAATTCTTTAGCAAGTAGACAATAAGTATAAGCACAAGTTTGCTTGACTATTGATTTGGACAAACTGTTGGGAGAAAATATATTTGTGAAATATAATTACTGAAATGAGGAGTTATTGCTGTAAATTAACATTGATTTAATTGGACTCAGTAACTGCCATTTCTGTAATTAACATTTTATTATTTTTATTGTTCTATATTCCTTCGCCAGTCCACAATCAGATGCCTACAAGCCTTGTAATATACGGCCATTTATGAAATAGACATGATTTGGAAGGAAAAGTGGAAGGCATAATGAACACTATGTAAGATCAATTGTTACAGAGATCATGACATCAAAATGTACAACCTGTGAACAAAGCATCCGAATGAATTAAAACATACTCTTTCTGAAAAACAAACTCACTAATTTTGAGGTCAAATATAACACCAAAATAAACTGGCTAGAACTCATTTATTTCTTTGCAAAAGATGTCACCAATAACTTGATTAGGCATAAGGAAACTAAAAGTATTTCACATCATCTTTGAATATATCACATTAAGTGTATTTTAAATAAAAATAAACTTTTTATTAGAACTTTACACAAACAACCATAAATAAATTATATTGTAAAGTAACAGATCTTACCCAACCATACATTTTATGTGACAGCTCCAAGCAAGCTGTAACTGGTTCAACCCTGCCACATAATTTTTTATGTGACAGCTCCAAGCAAGCTGTAACTGGTTCAACCCTGCCACATATTTTTATGTGACAGCTGCAAGCCAGCCGTAACTGGTTCAACCCTGCCACATATTTTTATGTGACTAGTCCAAAACTGTAGTTATACAATTCTAAGTGTTAATTTTTAGTGATTTGTTGTGTTTTTCATTTAAGAATTAAATTGTAAAGATTTTGTTTGGTTTATTTCTGCTATGTATGTGATACTTTTAAAAACAAAAAAATGAAAAATAAATATTTACAATTGATGCAATTGTTAAAATTACTGCAAAATTTGGACACAAAATGAAAAAAAGCCTGTTTAACAAATATTAGTAATTGATTAAAGAAATATTAAACTACATGAGATAAATATTATACATAATTATATCTTCTTACAATTACATATTCTTTAGCACTATATCTGCATATAAATATCAAAATAATAACAAATCACTCAAAACTGTTTAAAAATAGTTATGTACAAATTTAAATAAAAATCTTCAAATCATTGATGTTGATCCTATGTAGAAATGTCCATCTGAGCTGAACTTCAGAACCTAACTTGTCCAACGGTTGTCTCTGCAGAATCACTTGAGCTGTTAGTATTAGTAGAAACTCCTTCATTTCTGAGATTCGAGGCTTCACACACAGCCAGTCAGGAAACCAAAGATATATCTGCATTAGGTTGGCTGCATCGACAGGTGATGGCCTCTGAAAAACATACATGGTTTTTACTTTATACCACTTGATCATCAAGTGAAGCATAAGAAGTACAGGTTGTTTTCATTGATTGAATGCTTGCTTAATGTTCAGCCAGCTATATATATATATATATCCGCTATACTGAGGACGAGAACAAGTTAACAAACAATTTTAAAATCAACAAGAAAAGAGATGTACACACCAAAACACAATTTTTAATGTCACTGAAACAGTATGGAGCATTGAGTAGTGATGGATAATAAAGCCATTTGTAGCAGCTACGATGTCCACTCAAAAGGTATTGTCTACTCTTTTTCACGTTCTCGTGCAAGTAGTGTGGCACTTTCCAAACAAGCTGCAGCTACTTACTATGGTCTGTGATCAGGCATTCCATTTAAATAACGTGACAATCCCCAACAATAGGGCCTAGCCAATCTACCACCTGGGGCTGTAATGGGAACCTTGAAAGTCTAGTCCCAGAACTAGGTTGTAATAAACATATGAGGGAACATTGATAACCTGACAATCCCCAACGATAGGGCCTCCCCAATCTACCACCTGGGGCTGTAATGGGAAGCTTGAAAGTCAAGTCCCAGAACTAGGTTGTAATAAACATACAAGGGAACATTGATAACCTGACAATCCCGCACGAGAGGGCCTCCCCTATCTACCACCTAGGGATGTAATGGGAACCTTGACAGTCTAGTCCCAAAACTAGGTTGTAATAAACATACAAAATTGATAACCTGACAATCCCGCAAGAGAGGGCCTCCCCTATCTACCACCTGGGGATGTAATGGGAACCTTGACAGTCTAGTCCCAAAACTAGGTTGTAATAAACATACAAACTTGATAATCTGACAATCCCCCATGAGAGGGCCTCCTCTATCTACCACCTAGGGATGTCCTGGGAACCTTGACAGTCTAGGCCCAAAACTAGGTTGTAATAAACATACAAAATTGATAATCTGACAATCCCCCATGAGAGGGCCTCCCCTATCTACCACCTGGGGATGTAATGGGAACCTTGACAGTCTAGTCCCAAAACTAGGTTGTAATAAACATACAAACTTGATAATCTGACAATCCCCCATGAGAGGGCCTCCCCTATCTACCACCTAGGGATGTCCTGGGAACCTTGACAGTCTAGTCCCAAAACTAGGTTGTAATAAACATACAAAATTGATAATCTGACAATCCCCCATGAGAGGGCCTCCCCTATCTACCACTTGGGGATGTAATGGGAACCTTGACAGTCTAGTCCCAAAACTAGGTTGTAATAAACATACAAACTTGATAATCTGACAATCCCCCATGAGAGGGCCTCCCCTATCTACCACCTGGGGATGTAATGGGAACCTTGACAGTCTAGTCCCAAAACTAGGTTGTAATAAACACATGAGGAAATTTAAATGTCTTTTTAGTAATAGGGAACTACATTATTTACTGTTGTCATTAATATATGGCCTCAAAAGAGTTAGTTGGCAGTAGATACACCATGGGAAACATCATGCATCAAAAGAGTTAGTTGGCAGTAGATACACCATGGGAAACATCATGCATCATTTTTATATAGTTTTTATGTTGTTTTATGTCATGTCATTACACTAATATATAATATATATACCCAGGTGGAATGGCCGATTAATTAACTTTAACTTTTCACTTTAGCCATTTCAAAGGAGATAATTAACTTAAACTTTTAACAATAGCCATTTCTAAGGAGAAAATTAACTTAAACTTTACACTACAGGTATTTCTAAGGAGAAAATTAACTTAAACTTTACACAATAGCCATTTATAAGGAGAAAAATTAACTTAAAATTTTTACAAAAGCCATTTCTAAGGAGATAATTCAGTTAAACTTTTACTAATAACCATTTCTAAGGAGATAATTAACTTAAACTTTTCACAACAGTCATTTCTAAGGAGAAAATCAACTTAAACTTTACACAACAGCCACGTAAGGAGATTTACCTGTGATGGGTCTCTGGACAGGCACATTCTAGCCAACATTCTTACAACTCCTGGTACTTCATCTGTATAAAGTAAACAATATATAAATGTGTGGTAATCCTTAGCTGTACTGAAGATTGATTCATGGGGTACTCATTTCTGTGGATATCATGCTGACAGACAAATGACCAATTAAACAACAAAATACAATTTGTTCTTATTGGCATCCTCACAAGTGTCAACGAAACCCTGACAAACTTAGCTAGGAAATTCCAGGGCTAGAAGTCACTATTTTGATTGGCTACATCATGCATTAATGTAGCCAATCAAAATCGTGCTTTCATTTTGGTTAAGGGATATCCCGATAATGATTGTAAATAAACCAAACGGATGTGTTGCATAGACCATGTGAGAATCATTGTATTTTGTACAGTAGTGTTAATAGTTTGTTATTACTGTGTTATTTATTAGTTGGGTTACATTTTCTTGCCTCTCAAGAATGAGTAAGAATGACTACTGCCAAACACTTGCTTCTGTCGAGCAATTTCATAATTTGATATTTTGAAGGTTTGACGTCATATGAAAATCTTCTAGCCCGGGAATTTCCTAGCTAAGTTTGTCAGGGTTTAGTGGACACTTACAGTGGACATACCTCTCCACTTCCCATTAATAATTGATACCTCTCCATTTCCCATTAATAATTGAAACTTCTATCCCCATTACAAATTGATACCTCTCCACTTCCCATTTATAATTGAAACCTATCCACTCCGCATAAAAAATTGATACCTCTCCACTTCCAATTAATAACTGAAACCTCTCCTCTTCCATTAATAATTGATACCTCTCCACTTCCAATTAATAATTAATAACACTTCACTCCCCATTAATAATTAATTTTTAACACTCCACTCCCCATTAATAATTTCTACCTCTCCACTTCCCACAAATAATTGAAACCTCTCCACTTCCCATTAATAATTAATTTTTAACACTCCACTCCCCATTAATAATTTCTACCTCTCCACTTCCCACAAATAATTGATACCTCTAAACTTCCCATTAATAAGTGATACCTCTCCTCTTCCCATTATTAATTGATACCTCTCCACTTCCCATTAATATTTGATACCTTCCCACTTCCCATTAATAAGTGATACCTCTCCTCTTCCCATTAATAATTGGTACCTCTCCACTCTCCTTTAATTATTGATACCTCCACACTTCCCATTAATAATAGATACCTCTCCACTTCCCATTAATAATTAATTTTTAACACTCCACTCCCCATTAATAATTTCTACCTCTCCACTTCCCACAAATAATTGATACCCCTCCACTTCCCTTTAATAATTAATTTTTAACACTTCACTCCCCATTAATAATTTTTGCCTCTCCACTTCCCACAAATAATTGATACCTCCACACTTCCCACAAATAATTGATACCTTTTCTCTTCCCATTAATAATTGATACCTCTCCACGTCCCATTAATAATTGATATCTCTCAACTCTCCTTTAATAATTGATACCTCCACACTTCCCATTAATAATTGATACCTCTCCTCTTCATGTTAATAATTGATACCTCCCCACTTCCCATTAATAATTGATACCTCCCACTCTCTATTGATAATTAATACCTCTCCACTCTATATATAATTTATACCTCTACACTTCCATTTAATAAGTGATACCTCTCCTCTTCCCATTAATAATTGATACCTCTCCACTTCCCATTAATAATTGATATCTCTCCACTTCCCATTAATAATTGATAACTCTCCACTTTCTATTAATAATTGATATCTCTCCACTTCCCATTAATAATTGATATCTCTCCTCTTCCCATTAATTATTGATACCTCTCCACTTCCCATTAATAATTGATATCTCTCCACTCTCCGTTAATATTTGATACCTCTCCACTCTCTATTGATAATTAATACCTATCCACTCTATAATTTATACCTCTACACTTCCCATTAATAATTGATACCTCTCCTCATCCCATTAATAATTGATACCTCTCCACTTCCCATTTATAATTGATATCTCTCCACTCTCCTTTAATAATTGATACCTCTCCACTCTCTATTGATAATTAATACCTCCCCACTGACTCTATAATTTATACCTCTCCACTTCCCATTAAAAATGAAAACCTATACACTTCCCATTAATAATTGATACCTCTCCTTTCCTATTAATAATTGATATCTCTCCACTTACTATTAATAATTGATACCTCCCCACTTCCCATTAATAACTGATACCTCTCCACTTCCCATTTATATTGGTTGATTGATTGATTGATGTTTTACGTCCAGCAAGCAATATTTCAGCTATATTCAGGACGTCTTCCCTTTTATAACTGATACTGCTCCACTTCTCATTAATAATTCATACCTCTCAACTTCCTATTAATAATTGATACCTCCCCACTTCCCATTAATAATTGATACCTCTCCTCTTCCCATTTATAATTGATACCTCACTACTTTCTATTAATAATTGATACCTCCACACTTCCCATTAATAATTGACACTTCTCCACTTCACATTAATTATTGATACCTCTCCACTTCCTATAAATAATTGATACCTCTCCACTTCCTATAAATAATTGATACCTCTCCACTTCCTATTAATAATTGATACCTCTCCACTTCCTATAAAAGATACCTCTCCCCTTCCTATAAATAATTGATACCTCTCCACTTTCTATAAATAAATGATACCTCTCCACTTCCTATAAATAATTGATACCTCTCCACTTCCTATAAATAATTGATACCTCTCCACTTCCTATAAATAATTGATACCTCTCCACTTCCTATAAATAATTGATACCTTTCCACTTCCTATAAATAATTGATACCTCTCCACTTCCTATAAATAATTGATACCTCTCCACTTCCTATAAATAATTGATACCTCTCCACTTCCCATTAATAACTGATACCTCTCCACTTCCAATAAATAATTGATACCCCCCACATACCATTAATAATTGATACCTCTCCACTTCCCATTAATATCTCTCCACTTCCTATTAATAATTGATACCTCCCCACTTCCCATTATTAATTGATACCTCTCCACTTCCCATTAATAATAGATACCTCTCCACTTCCCATTAATAATTGATACCTCTCCACTTCCCATTAATAATTGATACCTCTCTTCCTATTAATAATTGACACCTCTCCACTTCCTATAAATAATTGATACCTCTCCAACTCCTATTAACAATTGATACCTTTCCACTTCCCATTAATAATTGATACCTCTCCACTTCCTATTAATAATTGACACCTCTCCACTTCCCATTATTATGTGATATCTCTCCACTTCCCATTAATATGTGATACCTCTCCACTTCCCATTGATAATTGATACTTCTCCACTTCCCATTAATAATTGATACCTCTCCACTTCCTATTAATAATTGATACCTTTCCACTTCCCATTAATAATTGACACGTCTCCACTTCCCATTAATAATTGACACCTCTCCACTTCCCATTAATATGTGATATCTCTCCACTTCCCATTAATATGTGATACCTCTCTACTTCCCATTGATAATTGATACAAAATGTCCTGGATAGTGAACATGTTCAGGTCAAAATGTCCTGGATAGTAGACATGTTGAGGTCAAAATGTTGTGGATAGTGAACATTTTCAGGTCAAAATGTCCTTGATAGTGAACATCTTCAGGTCAAAATGTCCTGGATAGTGAACATCTTCAGGTCAAAATGTCCTGGATAGTGAACATGTTCAGGTCACAATGTCATGAATAGTGAACATGTTCAGGTCAAAATGTTGTGGATAGTGGACATGTTCAGGTCAAAATGTCCTGGATTGTGAACATGTTTAGGTCAAAATGTCCTGGATAGTAGACATGTTTGGGTCAAAATGTCCTGGATAGTGAACATTTTCAGGTCAAAATGTCCTGGATAGTGAACATCTTCAGGTCAAAATGTCCTGGATAGTGAACATCTTCAGGTAAAAATGTCCTGGATAGTGAA
This sequence comes from Limnoperna fortunei, assembly GCA_944474755.1. Classification (NCBI taxonomy): domain Eukaryota; kingdom Metazoa; phylum Mollusca; class Bivalvia; order Mytilida; family Modiolidae; genus Limnoperna; species Limnoperna fortunei. The sequence continues at coordinate 64,155,108 of OX104122.1, read as the reverse complement.
CAAGTTCAGGTCAAAATGTCTTGGATAGTGAACATGTTCAGGTAAAAATGTTCCTGAATAGTGAACATGTTCAGGTCAAAATGTCGTGGAAAGTGAACATGTTCAGGACAAATTCTCCTGGATAGTGAACATGTTCAGGTCAAAATGTCGATGGATAGTAAACATGTTCAGGTCAAAATGTCATGGATAGTGAACATGTTCAGGTAAAAATGTTCCTGAATAGTGAACATGTTCAGGTCAAAATGTCGTGGAAAGTGAACATGTTCAGGTCAAAATATCCTGGATAGTGAACATGTTCAGGTCAAAATGTCATGGATAGTGAACATGTTCAGGTCAAAATGTCCTGGATAGAGGACATGTTCAGGTCAAAATGTCCTGGATAGTGGACATGTTCAGGTCAAAATATCCTGGATAGTGAACATGTCCAGGTGAAAATGTCCTGGATAGTGAATTTGTTCAGGTCAAAATGTCATGGATAGTGAACATGTTCAGGTCAAAATGTCCTGAATAGTGAACATGTCCAGGTCAAAATGTCCTGGATAGTGGACATGTTCAGGTCAAAATATCCTGGATAGTGAACATGTTCAGGTCAAAATGTCTTGGATAGTGAACATGTTCAGGTCAAAATGTCCTGAATAGTAGACATGTTCCAAAATGTCCTGGATAGTGAACATGTTCAGCTTAAAATGTCCTGGATAATTAATGTTCAGGTCAAAATGTGTTGTGGATAATGAACATGTTCAGGTCAAAATGTCCTGAATAGTGAACATGTTCAGGTCAAAATGTCCTGGATAGTGGACATGTTCAGGTCAAAATGTCCTGAATAGTGAAAATGTTGAAGTCAAATTGTCCTGGATAGTGAACATGTTCAGGTCAAAATTATATCCCGCAAGGGACACCACACTGTAAAAACTAAGGAGTAGTGACTTCTCCTGTCAAACAAACAAACATACATTTAACTTCTATTTACATCGAATTGTTAATAAATGTGGTTTGTAAGGATGATTTCTCCAGTATTTTAAAACTATAATATATTCAGAGTAAGTTTTTTTTTTTAATTTATGGTAAGCATAACATTAAACAGCACGTATCTTCACCATCAATTAATGATAAAAAAGACAAGACCAGATGAAGGATCTATGTTTCTATCTACTATAGCCATACAAGGCATTAGCAAACAGGGCTTGCGTTGGAGGGCGACTCGGGTGAAGAAGTTGCTTTATCGTGGTCCCACTTCGCCCTCGATCATCTTCATTCTGTAAGATTGCCTAATGTCCCCTTTAAAATGTTATTCCCATTTTGGTAAGAATCATTGTATTTTTAATCATGTTTATTTTTTTTACGTGCCACAAAGTAAACTGGTACCTGTAGAACTTTTATTAAGTATATAAAGAATAGGTTTAAAATACGATCAAAACCAGTTCAGCAAAAAAACATTAAATTTTCCGGAGCAGATATGAATTTAGTACCGGAGATTGTAAATGTACTAAGATAATAAGTATAAAATGAGTATTAATTTAATTTTAATTTAATTTAAATATGTTAAAATACTTTTAATAGTGAATTTTACCATTTTACATAATATATTATGTGTCACAATGATGTAATTTTCTACTTCAAGTTCTGATAGTACTTCATTATAATTCAATCATATTGTGTAACAAATGACAAAGAAACATTTTTTTAATGAACAGTTTTGTGGCAGTTTATTCTTTTTTTATTGTTATGTTTAATACATGTATTTATGAAAATGTGCGAAATAAGTACACTGAATAGTTAATCCAATCTTTAATACTTTATCAGTCTTCACGCTAAACTTTTTTGGCAAACTGGGCCTGTACCTACAGAATTTTACAGGCCCACACGACAATTACCAAGCCCCAATATTTCATGTAAATTTTTAGAGTGAATATTATTTATTTTAAAAAAAACAAAGAAAACAGGACGCCACCCAAAAGAGAAGTGACTTCTCCCTATAATTTTGACCCAGCGTGAGACCTGAGCACAATAAACATAGATCAACTAAAAAATATTTGTACAGAGGTAGACATTAACATCCTACATGGAGTCATTGTATACATGATAACATTCCAAACAGTTATGAACTACAGGCTAACATGTTTATATGGGCAACAACGAAAATGATTAAAATAAAATATATTTTGAAAGAAATTTAAGTTTCAAACCATTTAAAGGTGTTTATCAATCAATTCCGATTTTTTCATTGAGGGCCATTGTACTCAATCATTTCTTATTGTTCACGTTCAGTAATAAGATGCATCCGGAAAAAACAAATGACAAAGAAAATCCTTTAGAACATGCAAATTTTTTTCAAAAGATGAAAGTCTAGTCAAATCAGTTCGACCAGATGTATCCAGTATCTTCTGTAATGTCAATGAATCACAGAGAGTGTCTAAAAAAACAGGACGACTTCACCTAGTGTAGCTGTGTCCTGAGTATGCTTGAGGAAGAGTGTCTAAAAAAACCAGGACAACTTCACCTAGTGTAGCTGTGTCCTGAGTATGCATTCTCTTTGTTTTATCTTCATTTAACAGTTCTAAGGATTCTGTATCTTATGTTTTTCATTGGTTCAAATGAAAAAATTGTATCCAATCATAATTGCAGTTACATCACGAGGATATTTATAGATATTGGTTTCTTTTTTTTTGTTTGGTTTGGTAGAAGTTGCTAGACTGAATTCTTAAGATAAACACTTATTTCAATAAAATGCTGCATCCAATGAATGGAACTAAAAAGAAAGTCTGTCAGTCATTTGACTGCATATTGACTGCAGAACGTGACATTTCCAGGTCATTGCAGAAAGTTATTGCTCCATGAACAATGGCCGATGCCAAACAGAAACCCTGCACAATGGCCGAATGTAAGATTCCCTACAATTACTTGTCCTGATTGGTTCCCATTGATTTATCTCCCTTTATATTATATTTTCACCTAGAAATGAATAGGTAAATTATCATTCCCTCTGTTCTTCTATCTAAATATTACTTGACCTGACTGATTTCCATTGACCCTCTTTATATTATATTCTTATATGTCAATGTAGGTAAATCAGATTCCCTGTAAGTTCTACTGTCCAACATTACTTGCCCCGTGCGGGATCCGGGTGGCTAAAAGAATAGATCGCAGTCCCGCTAGCTTGTCGTAAAAGGCGACTAAATAGCGCCCAGTACCCTGACCGGCGTGTCAGGTCGGTTTGCCTAAAGACCGACTGGGATGTGTGCCCCAGGTGGTTGAATGGGGTACCCCTGTCAAGCTGGGGTTGTCAGGCCATAATACGGAAAACCTCACCGCAAACCATATTAGTGCACCGTGTTGGGAAAATGCCACGTTCCTCGCACGTTAAAGAACGCTGCTGTAGTCTTCTCTATGAGTAGGGGTTTCGATCCCGCTACAGGAGGCTAAATTGCCCGACCCTATCCATCCTCCCATTTGCCAGTGGCAATCTAAAATCCGTTACCCCTATTTTTCCTTGTGTCCCATCCCATTTTCATTCATCATCATTTCATGTTCATTTTATCATCCATTTCATGTTCATCGCCTGAATATAGCTGAAATATTGCTGCTCGGGCGTTAAACCCCATTAATCAATCAATCAATCAATCCAACATTACTTGTCCTGACTGGTTCCCAATGACTTATCAGCCCTCCTATATATTTTATTCTTACCTGGAAATGTAGGTAAATCAGATTCCTTGTAAGTTCTACTGTCCAACATTACTTGTCCTGACTGGTTCCCATAGAATGGATTCTCCATAGAGAACAGTTCATAGATTATAGTCCCTACAGCCCAGAGATCAGATTTACTGAAATCTAACCATACATCTCTACCTGGTGATGCAGTTGATATCTATAACGATAAATCAGAAATTGATCAAAAATTAATACAGACCATGCAGCTAACATGATTAACAACTGAGTGCAGTTTAAAGAAAATAAGTGAAAGCATTCTCAAGAAAGAGTGTAAAATGTGGACAAAGTATGAATAAACAGGCATTCTCAAGAAAGAGTGTAAAATGTGGACAAAGTATGAATAAAAGAAAGAGTGTAAAATGTGGACAAAGTATGAATAAAAGAAAGAGTGTAAAATGTGGACAAAGTATGAATAAACAGACATTCTCAAGAAAGAGTGTAAAATGTGGACAAAGTATGAATAAAAGAAAGAGTGTAAAATGTGGACAAAGTATGAATAAACAGACATTCTCAAGAAAGAGTGTAAAATGTGGACAAAGTATGAATAAACAGACATTCTCAAGAAAGAGTGTAAAATGTGGACAAAGTATGAATAAAAGAAAGAGTGTAAAATGTGGACAAAGTATGAATAAACAGACATTCTCAAGAAAGAGTGTAAAATGTGGACAAAGTATGAATAAACAGACATTCTCAAGAAAGAGTGTAAAATGTGGACAAAGTATGAATAAACAGACATTCTCAAGAAAGAGTGTAAAATGTGGACAAAGTATGAATAAAAGAAAGAGTGTAAAATGTGGACAAAGTATGAATAAACAGACATTCTCAAGAAAGAGTGTAAAATGTGGACAAAGTATAAATAAACAGGCATTCTCAAGAAAGAGTGTAAAATGTGGACAAAGTATGAATAAACAGACATTCTCAAGAAAGAGTGTAAAATGTGGACAAAGTATGAATAAAAGAAAGAGTGTAAAATGTGGACAAAGTATGAATAAACAGACATTCTCAAGAAAGAGTGAAAAATGTGGACAAAGTATGAATAAAAGAAAGAGTGTAAAATGTGGACAAAGTATGAATAAACAGGCATTCTCAAGAAAGAGTGTAAAATGTGGACAAAGTATGAATAAAAGAAAGAGTGTAAAATGTGGACAAAGTATGAATAAAAGAAAGAGTGTAAAATGTGGACAAAGTATGAATAAACAGACATTCTCAAGAAAGAGTGTAAAATGTGGACAAAGTATGAATAAACAGACATTCTCAAGAAAGAGTGTAAAATGTGGACAAAGTATGAATAAAAGAAAGAGTGTAAAATGTGGACAAAGTATGAATAAAAGAAAGAGTGTAAAATGTGGACAAAGTATGAATAAACAGACATTCTCAAGAAAGAGTGTAAAATGTGGACAAAGTATGAATAAACAGACATTCTCAAGAAAGAGTGTAAAATGTGGACAAAGTATGAATAAAAGAAAGAGTGTAAAATGTGGACAAAGTATGAATAAACAGACATTCTCAAGAAAGAGTGTAAAATGTGGACAAAGTATGAATAAACAGGCATTCTCAAGAAAGAGTGTAAAATGTGGACAAAGTATGAATAAACAGACATTCTCAAGAAAGAGTGTAAAATGTGGACAAAGTATGAATAAAAGAAAGAGTGTAAAATGTGGACAAAGTATGAATAAAAGAAAGAGTGTAAAATGTGGACAAAGTATGAATAAAAGAAAGAGTGTAAAATGTGGACAAAGTATGAATAAACAGACATTCTCAAGAAAGAGTGAAAAATGTGGACAAAGTATGAATAAAAGAAAGAGTGTAAAATGTGGACAAAGTATGAATAAAAGAAAGAGTGTAAAATGTGGACAAAGTATGAATAAAAGAAAGAGTGTAAAATGTGGACAAAGTATGAATAAACAGACATTCTCAAGAAAGAGTGTAAAATGTGGACAAAGTATGAATAAAAGAAAGAGTGTAAAATGTGGACAAAGTATGAATAAACAGGCATTCTCAAGAAAGAGTGTAAAATGTGGACAAAGTATGAATAAAAGAAAGAGTGTAAAATGTGGACAAAGTATGAATAAAAGAAAGAGTGTAAAATGTGGACAAAGTATGAATAAACAGACATTCTCAAGAAAGAGTGTAAAATGTGGACAAAGTATGAATAAACAGACATTCTCAAGAAAGAGTGTAAAATGTGGACAAAGTATGAATAAAAGAAAGAGTGTAAAATGTGGACAAAGTATGAATAAACAGGCATTTTTATACCATAATACATTGGGTCATAGATGGGCATATACAAATTTGGTAAAGCTAATTCTTTATTGGTCAATACAAATCTTATTTTAGATTTGTGTTGTGTATTACAAAATTATGTAGGAATAACAAGTGTGGGCTGTGAGCACGCTCACAAAGCGATACCCCCGCTTCGCTTTCAAGTCCAATTATCTCCCCTTAATGATATCCGAGGTCAACGAAAACCCTTCATGCACATCTACATATAATGTACAGTAGTCCCCCTCTTATAAGACCACCACATCTGAGTCATGAAAGTGGTCTTATAATAGGGGTGGTCTTTCTTGAGGGGATACAATTTATACAGGTTTATAGAGCTTGGTCCGTTGATTAGCAGCAAAAGCTGTATGTGAAGTGATCAAGAATCACACAAAATAAGTATTTGTATTTTATTATTCAGTATAAATAAAAGTAAAAAGAATTCATGCAGTTTTTATCTGTTAAAAATGTGTAATGAATATAACAATTCCAAGTCTTCTTAACAGTGAATGTTTCTGTTCCTGTTTCATCGTTGTTTTTATCACTTTTGTTGTCTGCCCAGGTTCCACTTCCTAGTTTATTAAGGTTCCATCTAATTTGGAAAGGTCCAGGTTTTTCTCTGTTTCCAGTTTCCCCAAGTTTTTGACATCGTTTTGTAGTAAATTTTGATAAATGGTTATGTTGGTACATTGTACTATTATCTCCTTGTTGAATATTTCAGTCTTCTTGTAATAAACCCGATTTCAGTAATGCCGAAATCAAAGTGATCAACAATATCCTACTTGTTTTCCCCTTTAATCCAGCTTAAAACCTTTCTTTTACACAATTTCAACATTTTGTTGACCGGTTGTTGAACTGTTTCTGAACTGGTTTACGATAAAAACCAAATCTCGTTCTATTCGAGACTTCCACAATAAACAACCAGTCAGTGAAAATGGTTGTTCGTGAGGGGAATTTACGTTGTTGTGTCAAAAAAAAATGTCATCAGTGGCACGTTTGACGGGTGGTCGTTCGCGAGATGTAATTTTTTGTCAGAAACACTTAATGCATCAGGGTTTTGGCCGCATAAAGTGGGTGGTCGCTGGCGAAGGGATCGTATAAGAGGGGGACTACTGTTCTTCCTTTATGCTAAGTTTCATTAAATTTCATCAAGCGGTTTAGGAGAAGTTGTGCTTACGAGGTTTCCCACTGAATACTCTATTTAAAAGGTCTAAGTCCAATTATCTCCCTTGAATAATATCAGACAGCGACGAAAATTCTTCATGCACATCTACATCTACATACAGTAGACTCCACGAAATTGGATATCGGCCACTTGGATATATCGGCAAATGGGATAGAATTTCAAAACACCAAACCATTTCCTATTCCTTCTATGTATTTTTTAACAGGAATAAGGATATCGGAACATTGGATATATCGGCGAATAGAATAGAATTTTTGCCCAAAATGTTGTCAATTTGTATAATAATCGGATATTTTTTGTATTTCAGGAGATCATATGGACCGGAAGTTTGGAATTTCATTCACATTCTTTTGTACTTTGTCACTTTCTGTTACCCTTTTTGAATTGTAATGTTTTACATGAATTGTATATTGTATTTATCAATAAAGTTTTTCAGAATGGTGTGTTTTATATCAATAAAATATTTATCTTTTGTTGTTGTTTCTTTTATTTCCAATCGTGATAGCTGGAAGTCATTCGAACTTGAAGTATTTTCTGTAAAGTTTTTAAAAGTAGACTATATGAGCATTTGGTACATTTTACTGTCTCTAAAAATCATTAAAAAAAATCATAAATGAATAAAAGTTATTGGGTTAAAAGAAGATTTGTGTTTGTTTCTAGTGTAGTTTATGTATGTGGTGTGTATGTGCACAGATGTACATATTACTTCATTACTGTAAACAAACTTGTTGCATAACGATTTCTTCACCTACTGAATGTAGAAATACAAACTGTACATGTATTTACAATGATTCCAAATTTATTAAATATAACGCTGATTTATCATAAATTTTAAACGATCCAACCGATGAAAAGATGAGACGGTCATTGATGATTTTAACATGATTTACTACGATGCCATTACAATCAACTCGTCTCGAAATTCAAAATATACTTTTGTTATTAAAGACGGAAATCGAAATGTAATTGTTTTCGTTGCAACAAATTATAATTCTGTTTATATTTACCACATTTATCAATAACCATTGAAACTCGGATAAAAAGAGAAATAAGAATGAAAGGTCAACCAACTGTTTAGAGATTATCGTACAGTGAAAAAAAGATCAACTTGCAGTAGGAGGAAATTAAAAACAAAATAATTTCTTTAATTTATCTTTATTCATTCGTGAGATCTGTTTCAATGAAAAACCGTTAGCCTTTTCTTTCTTACGAAGAAATATAAATTAAAAATAAAAAAATAAAATGGTCCACACAGAACTTATTCAACGATCAAAGAAACAGATATGTCATGTTTCACTGTAACCATAAAAGTAATGTAAACAACAAAAATGGAGTTCTGAACAAAGAATACACGTATCTTTGGGGAAAAAAGAAGAACACAATAATGTCAAAATTCTTTATTATAACAAATAAACAATTAAGAACAGTTCATTTCATTTATTATCAAACACAAACATGGTAATACAACGTACAACTGTTGTAGGGGCACCAAAACTGGAACACGTTATTACGTCATCAAAATCAATACTTGATTTCTCGAAATGTCAAATCGGATATCCTGCCTAATTGGATATTTTTTCTTGACAAACTTGATATCCAATTACCTGGAGTCTACTGTACTTTTTTCCTGTAAATTTCTTAGAAATCTGTGCAGCGGTTTAGGAGGAGAAGTGCCTACAAGGGATGTAGACTGACGGACAAACCGACTGGGTGATTCCTATATATCCCCCAAACAAGTTTGCGGGGGGTATTATTACCTCTGGTGCCATTAGTGAGCAGTTACCTCCCCTATCAACATCAGATGTAAAGTATGGTAATGTTTGTCCAAACTCAGAATCTGCCAAACAACAACCAAAATCTCCAATCACAAGACGTGGAACTGAACCATATACTAAAAATAATGAAAAGAAACTGTTGTAAAACATACTAAACAATGTAAGGGGAAAATAACTTTAATAAAATTTTAATTTTTCCTGTAATGATGTGTACTTTCAATTTCCTGAAAACAGATTAATAAACGAGACACAATAAGTAGCACCTTCAATATTTCTTAGGAACTCATCGTCTCAAAGGAAAACAACCTCAACTGTAAGACTGAAATAAATGTACAGTGACTGAATGTTTGGCATTTCAGGACAAGAACAAGTTTACAAACATAAATTTAAAAAGAACGAGTGTGGACTGTGAGCATGCTCACAAAGGGATACCCCCGGCTTCACTTCAAATCCAATTATCTCCCCTGAATAATATCCGACAGCGACGAAAATTCTTCATGCACATCTACATATGATGTACTTCCTTCATGTAAAGTTTCATCAAAATCTATCAAACGGTTTAGGAGGAGTTGGGCTTACGAGGTCCCGCACTGAATACTATATTTTAAAAGTCTAAGTCCAATTATCTCCCCTGAATAATATCCAACAGCGATGAAAATTCTTCATGCACATCTACATATGATGTACTTCCTTCATGTAAAGTTTCATCAAAATCTGTCAAGCGGTTTAGGAGGAGAAGCGCTTACAAGTGATGTGGACAGATGGACAGCCAGACAGACAGACAGACAGGGTGATTCCTATATACCCCCCAAACTAGTTTGCGGGGGGAATAAAAAGGACCGACCAACAGAAACACAATTTTAACTGCGAAAGTGTGGAGTATTGGGTAGGGATAGAAAAGAGCATCTTGTAGCAGCCTATAGTATTTCTAAATCAACAAAAGGGGTCTCATCCTGTAAAGATCATGACACTCCCCAAACATATAGTCCGCTGTCCAACATTTCCGTATTATAACCCTAAAAGTCTTTAACAAGAGGCCCTCTGCTATCTGCCAAAAGGGGAGTCAATGGACAGCTCTGTGGGAACCATAATTGGTTATGTTGATATCTGCAGTCAAACAGATAAAGAAGTAAAATAATTAGTCAAATAAATAAAATAGTTCCTTGTTAGTTTGTGAGTTCATGAGTTATGTTTAAAACCAGTAGAGTTAATTATCATTATCAGCTACAGGAACGACTACAGTATGTCTAACTTACACAAAACAAAACATCAAGTTATATTTGCTGGATATGTAGTTATAAGTTATTCAAGTATGACATGGAACATACAAATACACATTTTTAACAAAGGAATTTTTAAAGAATCATGTCTTTTGTATCATGTCTATTGTGTTATGTCTATTGCATCATGTCTAGTGTGTCATGTCTATTGTATCATGTCTAGTGTGTCATGTCTATTGTGTCATGTCAATTGTATCTATCTATTGTGTCATGTCAATTGTATCATGTCTATAGTGTCATGTCAATTGTATCATGTCTATTGTGTCATGTCTATTGTATCATGTCTATTGTGTCATGTCTATTGCATCATGTCAATTGTATCATGTCAATCGTATCATGTCTATTGTATCATGTCAATTGTATCATGTCTATTGTGTCATGTCTATTGCATCATGTCAATTGTATCATGTCTATTGTGTCATGTCTATTGTGTCATGTCTATTGTGTCATGTCTATTGTATCATGTCTAGTGTGTCATGTCTATTGTGTCATGTCTATTGTGTCATGTCAATTGTATCATGTCTATTGTGTCATGTCTATTGTATCATGTCAATTGTATCATGTCTATTGTGTCATGTCAATTGTATCATGTCTATTGTGTCATGTCTATTGTATCATGTCTATTGTGTCATGTCAATTGTATCATGTCAATTGTATCATGTCTATTGTGTCATGTCAATTGTATCATGTCTATTGTGTCATGTCAATTGTATCATGTCTATTGTATCATGTCTATTGTGTCATGTCTATTGTGTCATGTCTATTGTATCATGTCTATTGTGTCATGTCTATTGTATCATGTCTATTGTGTCATGTCTATTGTGTCATGTCTATTGTGTCATGTCTATTGTATCATGTCTATTGTGTCATGTCAATTGTATCATGTCTATTGTATCATGTCTATTGTGTCATGTCTATTGTGTCATGTCTATTGTGTCATGTCTATTGTATCATGTCTATTGTGTCATGTCTATTGTATCATGTCAATTGTATCATGTCTATTGTGTCATGTCAATTGTATCATGTCTATTGTGTCATGTCAATTGTATCATGTCTATTGTATCATGTCTATTGTATCATGTCTATTGTGTCATGTCTATTGTGTCATGTCAATTGTATCATGTCTATTGTGTCATGTCTATTGTATCATGTCTATTGTATCATGTCAATTGTGTCATGTCTATTGTGTCATGTCAATTGTGTCATGTCAATTGTATCATGTCTATTGTGTCATGTCAATTGTATCATGTCAATTGTGTCATGTCTGTTGTGTCATGTCTATTGTGTCATGTCTATTGTATCATGTCTATTGTATCATGTCTATTGTGTCATATCATGTCTATTGTGTCATGTCTATTGTGTCATGTCTATTGTGTCATGTCTATTGTATCATGTCTATTGTGTCATGTCAATTGTATCATGTCTATTGTATCATGTCTATTGTATCATGTCTATTGTGTCATGTCTATTGTGTCATGTCTATTGTGTCATGTCAATTGTATCATGTCTATTGTATCATGTCTATTGTATCATGTCAATTGTATCATGTCAATTGCATCATGTCTATTGTGTCATGTCTATTGTATCATGTCTATTGTATCATGTCAATTGCATCATGTCAATTGTGTCATGTCTATTGTGTCATGTCAATTGTATCATGTCTATAGTGTCATGTCTATTGTGTCATGTCTATTGTATCATGTCAATTGTGTCATGTCTATTGTATCATGTCAATTGTATCATGTCTATTGTGTCATGTCTATTGTATCATGTCTATTGTGTCATGTCAATTGTATCATGTCTATTGTGTCATGTCAATTGTGTCATGTCTATTGTGTCATGTCAATTGTATCATGTCTAAATGTCAATTGTGTCATGTCTATTGTGTCATGTCAATTGTGTCATGTCAATTGTGTCATGTCAATTGTATCATGTCAATTGTGTCATGTCTATTGTGTCATGTCAATTGTGTCATGTCTATTGTGTCATGTCAATTGTGTCATGTCAATTGTATCATGTCTATTGTGTCATGTCAATTGTATCATGTCTATTGTGTCATGTCAATTGTATCATGTCAATTGTGTCATGTCTATTGTGTCATGTCAATTGTGTCATGTCTATTGTGTCATGTCAATTGTGTCATGTCAATTGTATCATGTCTATTGTGTCATGTCTATTGTGTCATGTCAATTGTATCATGTCTATTGTGTCATGTCTATTGTATCATGTCTAGTGTGTCACGTCTATTGTGTCATGTCTATTGTGTCATGTCTTTTGTATCATGTCTATTGTATCATGTCTATTGTATCATGTCTATTGTGTCATGTCTTTTGTATCATGTCTAGTGTGTCACGTCTATTGTGTCATGTCTATTGTGTCATGTCAATTGTGTCATGTCAATTGTGTCATGTCTATTGTGTCATGTCTTTTGTATCATGTCTATTGTGTCATGTCTATTGTGTCATGTCTTCATGTCTATTGTGTCATGTCAATTGTGTCATGTCAATTGTATCATGTCAATTGTATCATGTCTATTGTGTCATGTCTATTGTATCATGTCTATTGTATCATGTCTATTGTGTCATGTCAATTGTATCATGTCTATTGTGTCATGTCTATTGTATCATGTCTATTGTGTCATGTCTATTGTATCATGTCAATTGTATCATGTCAATTGTATCATTTCTATTGTGTCATGTCTGTATCATTTCTATTGTGTCATGTCTATTGTGTCATGTCAATTGTATCATGTCTATTGTGTCATGTCAATTGTGTCATGTCTGTGTCATGTCTATTGTATCATGTCTATTGTGTCATGTCTATTGTATCATGTCTATTGTATCATGTCTATTGTATCATGTCTATTGTGTCATGTCTATTGTATCATGTCTATTGTATCATGTCTATTGTATCATGTCTATTGTGTCATGTCTGTGTCATGTCTATTGTATCATGTCTATTGTATCATGTCTATTGTATCATGTCTATTGTGTCATGTCTGTGTCATGTCTATTGTATCATGTCTATTGTGTCATGTCTATTGTATCATGTCTATTGTATCATGTCAATTGTATCCTGTCAATTGTATCATGTCTATTGTATCATGTCTATTGTGTCATGTCAATTGTATCATGTCTATTGTGTCATGTCTATTGTGTCATGTCAATTGTATCATGTCTATTGTGTCATGTCTATTGTGTCATGTCAATTGTATCATGTCTATTGTATCATGTCTATTGTGTCGTATCAATTGTGTCATGTCTATTGTGTCATGTCTATTGTTGTCTATTGTGTCATGTCAATTGTATCATGTCTATTGTGTCGTATCAATTGTGTCATGTCAATTGTGTCATGTCTATTGTGTCATGTCTATTGTGTCATGTCAATTGTATCATGTCAATTGTATCATGTCTGTTGTGTCAGGTCTATTGTGTCATGTCAATTGTGTCATGTCTATTGTGTCATGTCTATTGTATCATGTCAATTGTGTCATGTCAATTGTATCATGTCTATTGTGTCATGTCAATTGTATCATGTCTATTGTGTCATGTCTATTGTATCATGTCTATTGTGTCATGTCTATTGTGTCATGTCAATTGTATCATGTCTATTGTGTCATGTCTATTGTGTCATGTCAATTGTGTCATGTCAATTGTGTCATGTCTATTGTGTCATGTCAATTGTATCATGTCAATTGTATCATGTCTATTGTGTCATGTCTATTGTATCATGTCTATTGTGTCATGTCTATTGTGTCATGTCAATTGTATCATGTCTATTGTGTCATGTCTATTGTGTCATGTCAATTGTGTCATGTCAATTGTGTCATGTCAATTGTATCATGTCTATTGTGTCATGTCTATTGTGTCATGTCAATTGTATCATGTCTATTGTATCATGTCTGTTGTGTCAGGTCTATTGTGTCATGTCAATTGTGTCATGTCTATTGTGTCATGTCTATTGTATCATGTCAATTGTGTCATGTCAATTGTGTCATGTCTATTGTGTCATGTCAATTGTATCATGTCAATTGTATCATGTCTGTTGTGTCAGGTCTATTGTGTCATGTCAATTGTGTCATGTCTATTGTGTCATGTCTATTGTATCATGTCAATTGTGTCATGTCAATTGTATCATGTCTATTGTGTCATGTCAATTGTATCATGTCTATTGTGTCATGTCAATTGTATCATGTCAATTGTGTCATGTATATTGTGTCATGTCAATTGTATCATGTCTATTGTGTCATGTCAATTGTATCATGTCTATTGTGTCATGTCAATTGTGTCATGTCTATTGTGTCATGTCAATTGTGTCATGTCAATTGTGTCATGTCTATTGTGTCATGTCAATTGTATCATGTCTATTGTATCATGTCAATTGTATCATGTCTATTGTGTCATGTCAATTGTATCATGTCTATTGTGTCATGTCTATTGTATCATGTCTATTGTATCATGTCTATTGTATCATGTCTATTGTGTCATGTCTATTGTATCATGTCAATTGTGTCATGTCAATTGTATCATGTCTATTGTGTCATGTCTATTGTATCATGTCTATTGTATCATGTCTATTGTGTCATGTCTATTGTATCATGTCTATTGTGTCATGTCTATTGTATCATGTCTATTGTATCATGTCTATTGTGTCATGTCTATTGTATCATGTCAATTGTGTCATGTCAATTGTATCATGTCTATTGTGTCATGTCTATTGTGTCATGTCAATTGTGTCATGTCTATTGTGTCATGTCTATTGTTGTCTATTGTGTCATGTCAATTGTATCATGTCTATTGTGTCGTATCAATTGTGTCATGTCTATTGTGTCATGTCTATTGTGTCATGTCAATTGTATCATGTCAATTGTATCATGTCTGTTGTGTCAGGTCTATTGTGTCATGTCAATTGTGTCATGTCTATTGTGTCATGTCTATTGTATCATGTCAATTGTGTCATGTCAATTGTATCATGTCTATTGTGTCATGTCAATTGTATCATGTCTATTGTGTCATGTCAATTGTGTCATGTCTATTGTGTCATGTCTATTGTATCATGTCTATTGTGTCATGTCAATTGTATCATGTCAATTGTGTCATGTCAATTGTATCATGTCAATTGTATCATGTCTATTGTGTCATGTCTATTGTGTCATGTCTATTGTGTCATGTCTATTGTGTCATGTCAATTGTATCATGTCAATTGTGTCATGTCAATTGTATCATGTCTAGTCAATTGTGTCATGTCAATTGTGTCATGTCTATTGTGTCATGTCTATTGTATCATGTCTATTGTGTCATGTCAATTGTATCATGTCAATTGTGTCATGTCAATTGTGTCATGTCAATTGTATCATGTCTATTGTGTCATGTCAATTGTATCATGTCTATTGTGTCATGTCTATTGTATCATGTCTATTGTATCATGTCTATTGTGTCATGTCTATTGTATCATGTCAATTGTGTCATGTATATTGTATCATGTCTATTGTGTCATGTCTATTGTGTCATGTCTATTGTGTCATGTCTATTGTGTCATGTCTATTGCATCATGTCTATTGTGTCATGTCAATTGTATCATGTCAATTGTGTCATGTCTATTGTATCATGTCAATTGTATCATGTCTATTGTGTCATGTCTATTGTATCATGTCTATTGTATCATGTCTATTGTGTCATGTCTATTGTGTCATGTCAATTGTATCATGTCTATTGTGTCATGTCTATTGTATCATGTCTATTGTATCATGTCTATTGTATCATGTCTATTGTGTCATGTCTATTGTATCATGTCAATTGTGTCATGTCAATTGTATCATGTCTATTGTGTCATGTCTATTGTATCATGTCTATTGTGTCATGTCTATTGTGTCATGTCTATTGTGTCATGTGTCATGTCTATTGTATCATGTCTATTGTGTCATGTCTATTGTATCATGTCTATTGTATCATGTCTATTGTGTCATGTCTATTGTATCATGTCTATTGTATCATGTCTATTGTGTCATGTCTATTGTGTCATGTCAATTGTGTCATGTCTATTGTGTCATGTCTATTGTTGTCTATTGTGTCATGTCAATTGTATCATGTCTATTGTGTCGTATCAATTGTGTCATGTCAATTGTGTCATGTCTATTGTGTCATGTCAATTGTATCATGTCAATTGTATCATGTCTATTGTGTCATGTCAATTGTATCATGTCTATTGTGTCGTATCAATTGTGTCATGTCTATTGTATCATGTCTATTGTGTCATGTCAATTGTATCATGTCAATTGTATCATGTCTGTTGTGTCAGGTCTATTGTGTCATGTCAATTGTGTCATGTCTATTGTGTCATGTCTATTGTATCATGTCAATTGTGTCATGTCAATTGTATCATGTCTATTGTGTCATGTCAATTGTATCATGTCTATTGTGTCATGTCAATTGTGTCATGTCAATTGTGTCATGTCTATTGTATCATGTCTATTGTGTCATGTCAATTGTATCATGTCAATTGTGTCATGTCAATTGTATCATGTCAATTGTATCATGTCAATTGTGTCATGTCTATTGTGTCATGTCTATTGTGTCATGTCTATTGTGTCATGTCAATTGTATCATGTCAATTGTGTCATGTCAATTGTATCATGTCTATTGTATCATGTCAATTGTGTCATGTCAATTGTGTCATGTCAATTGTGTCATGTCTATTGTGTCATGTCTATTGTATCATGTCTATTGTGTCATGTCAATTGTATCATGTCAATTGTGTCATGTCAATTGTGTCATGTCAATTGTATCATGTCTATTGTGTCATGTCAATTGTATCATGTCTATTGTGTCATGTCTATTGTATCATGTCTATTGTATCATGTCTATTGTGTCATGTCTATTGTGTCATGTCAATTGTGTCATGTCTATTGTGTCATGTCAATTGTGTCATGTATATTGTATCATGTCTATTGTGTCATGTCTATTGTGTCATGTCTATTGTATCATGTCTATTGTGTCATGTCAATTGTATCATGTCTATTGTATCATGTCTATTGTGTCATGTCTATTGTGTCATGTCTATTGTGTCATGTCTATTGTATCATGTCTATTGTGTCATGTCTATTGTGTCATGTCAATTGTATCATGTCTATTGTATCATGTCTATTGTGTCATGTCTATTGTGTCATGTCTATTGTATCATGTCTATTGTGTCATGTCTATTGTGTCATGTCTATTGTGTCATGTCTATTGTATCATGTCTATTGTGTCATGTCTATTGTGTCATGTCTATTGTATCATGTCTATTGTGTCATGTCTATTGTGTCATGTCAATTGTATCATGTCTATTGTATCATGTCTATTGTGTCATGTCTATTGTGTCATGTCTATTGTGTCATGTCTATTGTATCATGTCTATTGTGTCATGTCTATTGTGTCATGTCAATTGTATCATGTCTATTGTATCATGTCAATTGTGTCATGTCAATTGTATCATGTCAATTGTGTCATGTCAATTGTATCATGTCTATTGTATCATGTCAATTGTGTCAATTGTATCATGTCAATTGTATCATGTCAATTGTGTCATGTCAATTGTATCATGTCTATTGTATCATGTCTATTGTGTCATGTCTATTGTGTCATGTATATTGTATCATGTCTATTGTGTCATGTCTATTGTATCATGTCTATTGTGTCATGTCTATTGTGTCATGTCAATTGTATCATGTCTATTGTATCATGTCTATTGTGTCATGTCTATTGTGTCATGTCTATTGTGTCATGTCTATTGTATCATGTCTATTGTGTCATGTCAATTGTATCATGTCTATTGTATCATGTCTATTGTGTCATGTCTATTGTGTCATGTCTATTGTGTCATGTCTATTGTATCATGTCTATTGTGTCATGTCTATTGTGTCATGTCTATTGTATCATGTCTATTGTGTCATGTCAATTGTATCATGTCAATTGTGTCATGTCTATTGTGTCATGTCTATTGTGTCATGTCAATTGTGTCATGTCTATTGTATCATGTCTATTGTGTCATGTCTATTGTATCATGTCTATTGTATCATGTCTAGTGTGTCATGTCTATTGTATCATGTCTATTGTGTCATGTCAATTGTGTCATGTCTATTGTGTTACTCTTCAATGAAAGAAAGATAACTATAACAATTACAACCTATTTGCTTTCTTGAGTGCATTTCAGCTGTATCATAGTGAACAATTTTTTAGTTGGGGAAGGCAGTAAGAATAAGAAGAAGAAAAATATCTGGAGAAGCAATTTATATATATAGTTGAACCACATGAACATGTTTATAACAGCAGAATATGGGGCCCACCAAGCCAAGTGTCACTAAATCTGCTATTTTGTCTATGGAGAGCTTTTAGACGTCGCACTCACACAAAAAATCCATGGGATGGCAGAGGATTCTTGGACTAAAATCAGCGATGAACCAGAAATATGCTCATTTACTTTACAAATTAAGTGTTGTTATTATACAGAGCACTAATAAACTGGTTATATTTGTTTGTTTCTTTGAATGATATTTAATGCCACATTCAGCAATTTTTCAGCAATATAATGGCATGAAGTTTTTATTGGGGAGGAAGCCGGTGTACCCAGAGAAAACTTCTGACCTTAAGTAGGAAAACTGGCAATCCTTGTCAATTAAGACTAGAGTTGAGTACACCCTGCCCACAGTGAGACTCGAATCTGAAAGTGTTGACAGTCAATACAATAAAAAATAGACGAACTATCCACTCTGCGACCAAGGTCTTAAATTGGCCCTGACCCTTGTAGCTACAGAAAACTGTGACACATGTATTACACTTGCTTTGTATATAATCATTAAAAGTTGCTAAATGCATATCAAAACTTACCTGACAACTCAAGGAACAGATTATCACTTTTAATGTCTCTATGGGCTATCCCATGATTCCCTAAATGGACAATACCCTCCAGAAGTTGAGTCAACAGAAGACATCTTGTATGGATATCTGGGTTGTATTGTTGCAAGTACTGTCTAAGTGTCAAGTCATACCTAAGAACAATCACAGCACATGGACTTTTATATAACATATTGTCTGACAAGTAGCCAATGCTAGCTTCCCTTAAATACTGACCCGACTCCCCTTTTTATACAATAAAAGTAATATTTTTGATTTATTACTTTAAGGTTTTCTTAATATCTAGGAACATTCCAATAATAATCTACATCAAATTTGGATAAAATTGAAAGAGGTTTCAGTTCAAATTATTACTGTGTGTAGAGTAAGCTTATTTTGACGTGCTAAAAATACTTACTTTCTCATAACAATATACATGGTCATATTACGTCCTAGTCCATTAGAATACAGTCTCTTAGGTAGAGCTGCTGGGTACGTTTCCATGGCATCAGAGATCTGGGGTACATCAAAGGAATCAACAAAGGCACCATACATATCCACAATATTTGCATGCTGGGGTAAAGATTTCAGTTTCACTCTATTCCTGAATAAAACAGGATATGACTGGATACTTTGCAACCCAAGAGTTATAAAAAATGTTTTATTCAAATCTAAATGCTCAGACTCAGGACATCACTTATACTTTAGAACTTGCAGCAATCTTTTCTTTTCTGCTATTATGCTAGTTATGAATGGGAAGGGTGTCAATTGGTACATTGCATTTGAACTTTTGTAAAAGAAGCAATATTGGAGAGTTTTTGTTACAAAATAAACCTGTGATAGCTACTTACCATATATACCATGAATCGTTTATCTTATAGATGGGTACCCTAGCTGGCACTGTCTCTTTTTCCATAGCTTTCATAACTGAGTCAGCTTTAGACTCGACTTCGTAATTAAACATCATCTTTATTGCCAAGTCATACTTCTTTGACGTGTCTGACAAACCTAAATATAGTACAAGTAATTATAGCAGACCACATGAAACCTTTCCTGAGTATAAGCTGGTGTTGGTCAGGGTATTTAAACTTTTGGAAGATGAACTGTCACATTGTTTGAATACGATACCTATTGTTCTGTCAGCAGTTTATTCAGTGGGTACTTTAAATCTGACAAGGAGAAGTCAATCATTGATTGATTAATTGTCATATGGAAAAAAACTAAACTCCTGAAAATATATATGCCTAAACTTAATTGTATTATTATTAATGGTGACCAAATAATTATTGTAACAATTTGATGTCAATGAATTCTGAAGAAAACCATATTTTATTTAACCTGTAGAAACTCAAAAAGATGATATCCATCTGCAATTTGATGAATTTGTAGAATAAATAAGCATTAAAAACCCAAGTTCCTTACATTTCTTTTATGAAAGTGGTGTTATAAAGACTACTGGGAATATTGATTATGGCAGTTCAGTCAAAGGTTCTGGAGCATTTGAATTACAAAGATATGCTTCAAATGATAATTATACAGTTAATCTGTTACATTCAAGATTTGGTGTGGACTTTTTTAATGTTATTAATGGTCCACATAATAGTTTGAAGCTTTTAAATTTTTTTGCTGAGGCTATTGATATCAACCAGAGTTGCCGAAAATGCACAGAGGTCTGCCAGACAGTAGGACTGACATACCTCAATGTTTTGTCAGTCCCACCAAGTATTTGTCAGACCCATATTTTTTTAATCATTTTGAAAGAAAAAATAAGGGAAACCATATAAACATACTTAACTTTGCAGTCATTACATAATTTTTTTCTTTTATTTATATCAAATTGTTAATAATTGTGGTATTTCTGGATGATTTGTTAAACCATAACACAAATAGATTCAGTTTTTTTTTCATTTTTTCATTATTATTCATGGTAATTCATTTCCAATCAGTTTGTCATGTACATGTCATGTTTATCTGGACAAAATATCCAAAGAATTTAAATTAAATGACATTTTATTAAACCCACATGTAAATAATGCTGAAACAAACTGCTTCATGAGACAGTTAACTTTATTCTTTCAATTGCAGCTTATATATATTAATAGGAGAATGATTTAATCAAATATATTTTCAAAGAACTTTTTACGATTTTTCATTAAGGGCAGTTGTACTAGGTTTTTTTCTTGTT
The DNA here is from genome assembly GCA_944474755.1 of Limnoperna fortunei. Classification (NCBI taxonomy): domain Eukaryota; kingdom Metazoa; phylum Mollusca; class Bivalvia; order Mytilida; family Modiolidae; genus Limnoperna; species Limnoperna fortunei. Next base: position 64,133,839 of record OX104122.1, on the reverse strand, counting down.
TTTCAATTTCGGTTTTTAGATGTATCACGTAAATAAACAAATGGCGCGTAATCTATTTGGAAGATGTAGAAACGTTTTGAAAATTGTTAACTACGCAAAATCTTTGCTATTTTAATTGGTATTACATATTTGATCAAGATTTGGAAGTCAGGGCAAATAAGTTTGACCTGAACATCGAGGCGACATTGAACTGCTTTGATCTAGGTGCAACTTCGAGTAAGACAGCTTTGTCGCCCAGTGTAGTTACCGTTGCAGTACACGTACAATTTGAGGAATTTTTTTTTTTTTAAAGTTTAATACCAGGCTTTGATATTGAAGAGAACCTTATGACGTACTTGACAGGCCAAATTGTCCCCCCATCAATGGGAGCAGCCATGCCACCGTGCATGCGCGATGTTACGTATTATTGGGGGAATTCCGGGATCTTTATTTTTAGTTGAGGCAATATTTTTGACTCACGGCGGAAGGTTTTATTCATTATCAGACAAAAAATTTTGTTTTGCCGGACCTTGCTATGAAATTTTTGGATTGGACAGTGGGTCAGGCACAATAATCAAATCAGCCGGTCCTTAGAATAATTTGACGGTCGGGACCGAAGGTCTGACGGTTTTTGGCAACTCTGATCAACAATGATAGACTAGCACATGGACAGCAACCTCTGTTTGTACCGGGTGACACAATTATTATGGATAACTGTGCCATCCATCACTCACAATAAACACTAACTTACCTTATTTGCTAAGACCAGCAGGAGTTACCATGATATATCAACCACCGTACCACCCACAACTGAATACATGAGAATACTGCTTTCATATAATGAAACATATATTGAGATCAAACAGCGATTTCACCTTTGATCACACAAGAACTGCAATTTGTGATGCTGTGTTAGATGAAATAACTCATGAAAAATCAGAACATTTTTAAACACTGGATATATTCATTAAAATTATCTCCCTTGTTGAGTGTCAATTTTCAGTTATTGATACTAATTTTACAATTAAGAATTTAATGTCTGAAAAAAAGAATAAAAATGTTATTGTTGTTTTCAGTTTTTTTACAAATCTACCGGGGGCAGTTCCTCACATAATGACACATAAAATTAATTACATCAACAAGCCCATGATCTCCCCAGATATTAACATGGTCATTATTAAGTACATGTACTAGTTGGTCAAACCAAATTGTTAAATACAAATTTTAATAACATATATAGTTTATATAAAAAATAGAAATAGAATTAAATTGGAATTGGACAACACATTTTTTTTTGGACATTAAAACATGTCGTTAGTATATGAAAACATAGCAAAATAGATTGCAAAATTGTGAAAAAGTTCAGCAATAGACATTTATGTATTAAATGGTATAAATGATAAATATGGCATATAATATAATTCAGCATTGCACAACAATTCCCCCCCCCCTTACAATCAGTGAAGTTTCATGTATTTTCACCATTGGGGAGTTTACTTTTTGGCATAGGAAAATTAATCAATGAGTGATTGACTTTTCCTTGTCAGATTTAAAGTACCCACTGAATAAACTGCAGAGAGAACAATAGGTATTGTATTCAAACAATGGGACAGTTCATCTTCCAAAAGTTTAAATACCCTGACCAACACCAGCTTATACTCAGGAAAGGTTTCATGTGGTCTGCTATAATTTGCTTATTGGCAGAAGTATTTAATGGTTTCTTAAACTTAGAATTTTTTTTTGGCACCCAAACTCTTGAAAGATCACATTGAATTTTTGCAAGTAGTCATCACACACAAAACCATTCATATTTCACTGAACTAGGGAAATCACACAAGAGTTCTAGTATACTCTGTGATCAGTTAAATAGATTACATATTCCTGACAGAAACTAATCATTTACTTTATGAAGAGAAGATGACAATCAGTATTTACTTTTAATATTTCTGTAATTTATTGAAATTGAAGTCTTGTTACCTATAACATTGTTACAATGTCAGTACAGATCATATACACAGTCTTGTTACCTATAACATTGTTACAATGTCAGTACAGACCATATACACAGTCTTGTTACCTATAACATTGTTACAATGTCAGTACAGATCATACACATAGTCTTGTTACCTATAACATTGTTACAATGTCAGTACAGACCATATACACAGTCTTGTTACCTATAACATTGTTACAATGTCAGTACAGATCATATACACAGTCTTGTTACCTATAACATTGTTACAATGTCAGTACAGACCATATACACAGTCTTGTTACCTATAACATTGTTACAATGTCAGTACAGATCATATACACAGTCTTGTTACCTATAACATTGTTACAATGTCAGTACAGACCATATACATAGTCTTGTTACCTATAACATTGTTACAATGTCAGTACAGACCATATACACAGTCTTGTTACCTATAACATTGTTACAATGTCAGTACAGATCATATACACAGTCTTGTTACCTATAACATTGTTACAATGTCAGTACAGATCATATACACAGTCTTGTTACCTATAACATTGTTACAATGTCAGTACAGATCATATACATAGTCTTGTTACCTATAACATTGTTACAATGTCAGTACAGACCATATACACAGTCTTGTTACCTATAACATTGTTACAATGTCAGTACAGACCATATACATAGTCTTGTTACCTATAACATTGTTACAATGTCAGTACAGACCATATACATAGTCTTGTTACCTATAACATTGTTACAATGTCAGTACAGATCATACACATAGTCTTGTTACCTATAACATTGTTACAATGTCAGTACAGACCATATACATAGTCTTGTTACCTATAACATTGTTACAATGTCAGTACAGACCATATACACAGTCTTGTTACCTATAACATTGTTACAATGTCAGTACAGACCATACACATAGTCTTGTTACCTATAACATTGTTTACAATGTCAGTACAGATCATATACATAGTCTTGTTGCCTATAACATTGTTACAATGTCAGTACAGACCATATACATAGTCTTGTTACCTATAACATTGTTACAATGTCAGTACAGATCATATACACAGTCTTGTTACCTATAACATTGTTACAATGTCAGTACAGACCATATACATAGTCTTGTTACCTATAACATTGTTACAATGTCAGTACAGACCATATACACAGTCTGGTTACCTATAACATTGTTACAATGTCAGTACAGACCATATACACAGTCTTGTTACCTATAACATTGTTACAATGTCAGTACAGATCATATACACAGTCTTGTTACCTATAACATTGTTACAATGTCAGTACAGATCATACACATAGTCTTGTTACCTATAACATTGTTACAATGTCAGTACAGACCATTTACACAGTCTTGTTACCTATAACATTGTTACAATGTCAGTACAGACCATATACATAGTCTTGTTACCTATAACATTGTTACAATGTCAGTACAGACCATATACATAGTCTTGTTACCTATAACATTGTTACAATGTCAGTACAGACCATATACACAGTCTTGTTACCTATAACATTGTTACAATGTCAGTACAGATCATATACACAGTCTTGTTGCCTATAACATTGTTACAATGTCAGTACAGATCATATACATAGTCTTGTTACCTATAACATTGTTACAATGTCAGTACAGATCATATACACAGTCTTGTTACCTATAACATTGTTACAATGTCAGTACAGATCATATACATAGTCTTGTTACCTATAACATTGTTACAAGGTCAGTACAGACTATATACACAGTCTTGTTACCTATAACATTGTTACAATGTCAGTACATGTCATATACATAGTCTTGTTACCTATAACATTGTTACAATGTCAGTACAGACCATATACATAGTCTTGTCACCTATAACTTTGTTACAATGTCAGTACAGACCATATACATAGTCTTGTTACCTATAACATTGTTACAATGTCAGTACAGATCATATACACAGTCTTGTTACCTATAACATTGTTACAATGTCAGTACAGACCATATACACAGTCTTGTTACCTATAACATTGTTACAATGTCAGTACAGACCATATACACAGTCTTGTTACCTATAACATTGTTACAATGTCAGTACAGACCATATACATAGTCTTGTTACCTATAACATTGTTACAATGTCAGTACAGACCATATACACAGTCTTGTTACCTATAACATTGTTACAATGTCAGTACAGACCATATACACAGTCTGGTTACCTATAACATTGTTACAATGTCAGTACAGACCATATACACAGTCTTGTTACCTATAACATTGTTACAATGTCAGTACAGACCATATACATAGTCTTGTTACCTATAACATTGTTACAATGTCAGTACAGATCATATACACAGTCTTGTTACCTATAACATGGTTACAATGTCAGTACAGACCATATACACAGTCTTGTTACCTATAACATTGTTACGTTGTCAGTACAGATCATATACATAGTCTTGTTACCTATAACATTGTTACGTTGTCAGTACAGACCATATTGAAGTCTTGTTACCTATAACATTGTTACAATGTCAGTACAGACCATATTGAAGTCTTGTTACCTATAACATTGTTACAATGTCAGTACAGACCATATACATAGTCTTGTTACCTATAACATTGTTACAATGTCAGTACAGACCATATACACAGTCTTGTTACCTATAACATTGTTACAATGTCAGTACAGACCATATACATAGTCTTGTTACCTATAACATTGTTACAATGTCAGTACAGATCATATACATAGTCTTGTTACCTATAACATTGTTACAATGTCAGTACAGACCATATACATAGTCTTGTTACCTATAACATTGTTACGTTGTCAGTACAGATCATATACATAGTCTTGTAACCTATAACATTGTTACAATGTCAGTACAGACCATATACATAGTCTTGTTACCTATAACATTGTTACAATGTCAGTACAGATCATATACACAGTCTTGTTACCTATAACATTGTTACAATGTCAGTACAGACCATATACATAGTCTTGTTACCTATAACATTGTTACAATGTCAGTACAGATCATATACATAGTCTTGTTACCTATAACATTGTTACAATGTCAGTACAGATCATATACACAGTCTTGTTACCTATAACATTGTTACAATGTCAGTACAGATCATATACATAGTCTTGTTACCTATAACATTGTTACAATGTCAGTACAGACCATACACATAGTCTTGTTACCTATAACATTGTTACAATGTCATTACAGATCGTGTTGTCTTGTTACCTATAACATTGTTTAAATCTCAGAAAAATACAAGAAATAGTAAAAGTCTTAACTTAAATAAGCCAGGATGAATTGTATCTGTTATTACACCCTGCCATGTCTGACCCTGTGTAGTATAACTATACCTTCATTATCTGGTGGCTCATCTACAAAGGACCACTTGTCAGAGTTATCTGGTGGTTCCGTTTCTTGTAATGAAACTTTATCATCACTGACTGTACTACATAGTGACATACACTCCACACTGAATCTATCCGTGTTACACTGAATTGTCTCCCTTAGATCAAAGTCCATCAATGAAAAAGTCTGACTTGTCTCTCCTTCAGATTCTTCAATGACTGCAAAACTTTCAATTTCATCATCTTCACAGTTTTCATATAAAGGTATAGAAGTAAACTGAGTTCTCTCCCCTTTACTGTCATGTTCGTCATCACTGGATGGGGGTGGAAACCATTTATCTTCCTCCTCTATAGCTTCCTCTAATTCATCAGATCGAATTTGACAGCTGGTTAATTCTATAAAATCTGAAAGATATTTATAGCCTTTAAATTATTTTGCTGGCAACTACCAAATACATGTTAATACTTCATTTGATGTTTTAGCAAAAATAATGGTGAACGGAATGAAAAAAACAGGAACAAATTTAACAGGAAAAAACGTCAGTTTTTGATAGGAAAAAAGTCTCAAGAAAAAAGGTCACTGGAAAAATAAACCACAAGAAAAAAGTCACAAATAATACGAAGTCTTGGCCACATATATTGTCATAATATAAAAATATTTGTATGTTTATTATAATTTTAACGGAAAGAAAGTCACAGGAAAAAAGTCAGTTTCGATAGGAAAAAAAAAAGGAAAAAAATAAAAGGAAAAAAGTCACAAATGTGAACAGGTTAAACATCCACTATTTTCTAATTCATTTTAATTTTCAATCCTGTGTAAATAATATCATATAATTAGTAAAAAAACATCCTAAGTAAAAATTACAATCATTTGTGAGTTTATTAAAGAGTGGTGTTATATTATAGTACGAAAATAACAGGACATACAAAAACAACATGGCTTATACCAGGGACAAAAACCAACGAGTCGAAAAACACTCAACCCAGTCTGTATTTATGCATCATCTGCACCCGTCCTTTTCAGATACTGGTAAGATGTAAATAAAAAGACAGCGGACATCAAACTTTTTACATTATAAACCATTATAGCCTTGAATATAAGTCAATATTGCTTTCTTGGTCTATTTAACCTCATATCAACTTACTGTTGTTTCATTTATTTTCGTGGGTATCTATTTTCCTGGTTTAAGGAAAAAAGACATTTTGTGGAGTTCTAAATTACATGGTTCGTGTATTGGTTATTATTGTTTTATTTCTGCATTGAAATTGTTTTTGAAAATGAAAGAATTCAAACTTTTAAGGTAAATTTCTTCCTTTCTGTTGATATTGTATTTTCCTTTTATTTCATGTGTGTGTTAAAAAAAAAATCTGTAAAAAAAGTTGGTACTTTTATTTTATCAATGTTTTGATTGCATGTAAATTTCTAAAAACTAGAGGCTCCCAGGAGCCTGTAATCGCTCACCTGGAATCCAAATGACTTAAACTATATTAAAATTTTTGAAATTAACAGTTTAAGTCTAGTTGTTATAGCTTTTAAGTTACTGTGCAAAAACTAAACATTTCTTCAAAAAATTTGTTAAATACAATAACTCCTATAAGGTGCCATCCACAATTTCTGAAAATTGAATGGTTTTTAGGCATTGTCCTTTAGGGTACTTTAGAAATTTACAGTTTTACTCTACTAATAGGTGTGTTATAGACTAATTTATAATTAAAAAACTGTTCATATGTCCAAATTCATAATGAAAGGGCAATAACTCCTATAAAGAGTCATCTTGCAATTTTTGGACTAAGCAATAATTTGTAGGGCTTCTATTGCTGATCATTTGTGCAATTTACAGTTTTAATCTAGCTACTATAGTTTTCAAGTTACAGGACAAAAATGGAAAATTTCTTAACAAAATTGTCATTTAAGGGCAATAACCCCTATAAGGAGTCATCTGACAATTTCAGACCAATTAAATGAATTGTAGGGCTTTTTTGCTGATCATTTTTGCAATTTATTATTTCACTCTAGCTGCTATGGTTTTTAAGTTACAGGACAAAAACGGAAAATTTCATAAAAAATTGCAATTTAAGGGCAATAACTCCTATAAGGAGTCATCTGACAATTTCAGACCAATCAAGTGAATTGTAGGGTCTTTATTGCTGATCATTTGTGCAATTTACAGTTTCAATCTAGCTGCTATAGTTTTCAAGTTACAGGACAAAAACGGAAAATTTCATAAAAAATTGCCATTTAAGGGCAATAACTCCTATAAGGAGTCATCTGACAATTTCAGACTAATACAGTGAATTGTAGGGCTTGTATTGTTGATCATTTTTGCTATTTACAGTTTTACTCTAGCTGTTATAGTTTTAAAGTTACAGGACAAAAACGGAAAATTTCATAAAAAATTACCATTTAAGGGCAATAACTCATATAAGGAGTCATCTGACAATTTCAGACCAATCAAGTGAATTGTAGGGTCTTTATTGCTGATCATTTGTGCAATTTACAGTTTCAATCTAGCTGCTATAGTTTTCAAGTTACAGGACAAAAACGGAAAATTTCATAAAAAATTGCCATTTAAGGGCAATAACTCCTATAAGGAGTCATCTGACAATTTCAGACTAATACAGTGAATTGTAGGGCTTGTACTGTTGATCATTTTTGCTCTTTACAGTTTTACTCTAGCTGTTATAGTTTTAAAGTTACAGGACAAAAACGGAAAATTTCATAAAAAATTACAATTTAAGGGCAATAACTCATATAAGGAGTCATCTGACAATTTCAGACCAATCAAGTGAATTGTAGGGTCTTTATTGCTGATCATTTGTGCAATTTACAGTTTCAATCTAGCTGCTATAGTTTTCAAGTTACAGGACAAAAACGGAAAATTTCATAAAAAAATTGCCATTTAAGGGCAATAACTCCTATAAGGAGTCATCTGACAATTTCAGACTAATACAGTGAATTGTAGGGCTTGTATTGTTGATCATTTTTGCTATTTACAGTTTTACTCTAGCTGTTATAGTTTTAAAGTTACAGGACAAAAACGGAAAATTTCATAAAAAATTACCATTTAAGGGCAATAACTCATATAAAGAGTCATCTGACAATTTCAGACCAATCAAGTGAATTGTAGGGCTTTTATTGCTGATCATTTTTGCCATTTACAGTTTCACTCTACCTCGTATATTTTTCAGGTTATATTGTAAATACCAAAAATTTTGTCAAAAATCGTCAAAAAAGGGCAATAACTCCTACAAGAAGCCAATACACAACTTCGCACTAATAGCAACTATTGTAGACCTTAATGTGCTGATCAATTTGAAGTAACGGTTTTCTCTATAGCTATTATAGTTTTTTAGATAATGATCAAAAACCTGTGTTGACCCCCATGTTCTATTTTTAGTAACAGCGGCCATATTTGTCTGTTGATCAACACCCTGGGTACAAACTTGAAACTAGGAACCCTAAGGATGATTGTGGCCAAGTTTGAAAAAAAAAGGCCCAGTGGTTTCAGAGGAGAAGATTTTTGAAAAAGTTTACGACGGACGACAGACGACGGACGACAGACGACGGACAACAGACGACGGATGACGGACGCCAAGTGATAGCAATAGCTCACATGGACCTTCGGTCCAGGTGAGCTAACAATATGGGGTACTGGTAAATTTATGCCAAGATGAAAACTAAAATGACCAGCCAATTGATTAATTTACTGCTGAGATGGTCATTTGGATTAAAATAAATATCTCTGTGGATTCTGTGTAAGTTTCAACAGTGGTGTAGGAATGAGTTGCACAAAAGAGATGGGTATGACAAAGTCCATGTTTTTCTATGGGAAACCCCAAATATCATTCCAATCGAAATGTTATATATCTAGTGCACAATGGCAATATGTGACAACATTCTGTGTAAGTTTCATCAAATTCCATTTAGTGGTGTTGGAGGAGTCGCACATAAGAAATGGGTATCCCCTTATGTTAATGACAGTCTGTGTTGTTCTATGGGAAACCCCAAATATCATTGCGACCAAAATAATAAATATCTCCTGCACAATGGCACTATGTGACAAGGATTCTGTGTAAGTTTCAACAAATTCCATTCAGTGGTGTAGGAGGAGTTGCACATAAGACATGAGGACCCCCTTAGGTCAATGACAATGTCCATGTTTTTCTATGGGAAACCCCAAATATTGATCCGATCAAAATGTTTAATATCTCCTGCACAATGGCACTATGTGACAAGCATTCTGTGTAAGTTTCATGAAATTCCATTCAGTGGTGTAGGAGGAGTTGCACATAAGAGATAGGGACCCCCTTAGCTCAATGACAAAGTCCATGTTTTTCTATGGGAAACCCCAAATATCATTCCGATCAAAATGTTAAATATCTCCTGCACAATGGCACTATGAGACAAAAATTCTGTGTAAATTTCATCAAATTCCTTTCAGTGGTGTAGGAGGAGTTGCAAATATTAGAAAGTGTAACGGACGGACGGACGAACGGAAGGACGGACGGACACCATGAACACTATATACCCCCCGCTTGAAAAGCGGGGGGTATAATAATACCACATTATACACAAGACTATAACTGTTGTATGTCTAACATGATGGAAACTAAAGTGAGTTAATATGTCTAACATGATGGAAACTGAAGTGAGTTAATATGTCTAACATGATGGAAACTGAAGTGAGTTAATATGTCTAACATGATGGAAACTAAAGTGAGTTAATATGTCTAACATGATGGAAACTGAAGTGAGTTAATATGTCTAACATGATGGAAACTAAAGTGAGTTAATATGTCTAACATGATGGAAACTAAAGTGAGTTAATATGTCTAACATGATGGAAACTAAAGTGAGTTAATATGTCTAACATGATGGAAACTGAAGTGAGTTAATATGTCTAACATGATGGAAACTGAAGTGAGTTAATAAGTCTAACATGATGGAAACTAAAGTGAGTTAATATGTCTAACATGATGGAAACTAAAGTGAGTTAATATGTCTAACATGATGGAAACTAAAGTGAGTTAATATGTCTAACATGATGGAAACTAAAGTGAGTTAATATGTCTAACATGATGGAAACTAAAGTGAGTTAATATGTCTAACATGATGGAAACTAAAGTGAGTTAATATGTCTAACATGATGGAAACTAAAGTGAGTTAATATGTCTAACATGATGGAAACTAAAGTGAGTTAATATGTCTAACATGATGGAAACTAAAGTGAGTTAATATGTCTAACATGATGGAAACTAAAGTGAGTTAATATGTCTAACATGATGGAAACTAAAGTGAGTTAATATGTCTAACATGATGGAAACTAAAGTGAGTTAATATGTCTAACATGATGGAAACTGAAGTGAGTTAATATGTCTAACATGATGGAAACTGAAGTGAGTTAATATGTCTAACATGATAGAAACTGAAGTGAGTTAATATGTCTAACATGATGGAAACTAAAGTGAGTTAATATGTCTAACATGATGGAAACTGAAGTGAGTTAATATGTCTAACATGATGGAGACTGAAGTGAGTTAATATTGATTTTAATCAGGAATATGAAAGTAGAAGCTATCTTTTCTGACCGATATCATTAATGACAGAATTGCAAGAAATAAGATTTTAACCAATGAAATACTACATAAAAAATTACTCCTTCCCATTAATAAAAAAAAAAATCAGCAAATTTAAATTAAACATATTTGAGAAAAGGATTACAATATCAGGGAATTTTTTAGGATTTTGAGGGCTTTAGTCACTTTAGGGGATGAGCCGTATACACATCTGCTCAGAAGCATGCATTCATTGTACTGGTGAAATATTATAGTATAAAAATCTATATAATTTCAATTGCAGTGTATAAATTTGTTTAAAAAATGATTATAACAAAATGTTTATACATTTTCAAAGAATTTTAATTTAAAAACTTATTTGTATATCAATAGGTTACAATTTTTCATTGTACTTTTTGTTTTCTAAGTGGTAGCCATCGGTAATTAGACGTATCTCGGATGTACACAAATGGCGCGTAATCCATTTGAGACCAGCAAAACATACGAAAAATGAGTTAAATACACAAAACCTTTGCAATTTTCATTTGCATTACATATTTAATCGAAAGGTGGAAGTCTGTGCACATCAGTACAATCTACGACACTTTTGTTTGCGTATATTGATCAGGAGCACCACTTAATCGTGTTAATTGGATTACTTGTAAAAACATCGATTCAGCGATACACACCTGCTGTTTAAAACTATCGAGGTGAAATAATTAAATTTCCTGTTAATTGGCTTTGGAGTCATAAATATGTCATTTTACACTTGGAAGAATTTGTAACGAAAAATTTTAGTACTTGGAAATCGGGTGACGAAAAATTGATTTAGAAATCTATCGTCAATTTTCAAATTATTTCATCAATGACGAAAGTGGCGAGCGCTAAATTCCCTGCAATATTTCTTAAATCCTTCAAAGACAGAAATGGAAGGATTTCGTTAAACAGGAAGTAGGTGAGCAACAGACCTGAAATCAAATCCCACGTTATGGGAGGCCATGCTGATCCTGCATTCCAAATTTCAAAAGAACTTGATTAGAAGTTGCAGAGAAAACAGTTACGAAAATTTGTTCCCCATCCACCCGACATTCACCATATTATAACCCGGATTTTCACTCTGTGAAATCCGTCCAATAAATTAACCCAGATTTTCACTCTGTTAAATCCGGTCAATAAAGTATGTATTATTACTTAAATTTGTTACTATGACTACCTGAAGAATTCTCATTGTCTGTATTGACCATGACTGACTGGTCCCCTGTTCTCCGAGGTCTAGCTTCATAAACAACTGCATTGCACCCTTTACCAATAATTTTACCAAAATCAAATGACTGTAGGGATAACTTCTGGAGGATTGGACTGGTTCCTATACGGCTTTGTAGTATCTCCTAATGATATAAATAAATACTAATATCATGGTAATGTAAACAATACTTCATGACAACATAAACTGACTTACTAGTATGTATAAATATACAATATTGTTAACAATACGCAACAGTAGAACTTGTATGAAAAATGAGAATTTATCTTTGTTCTGTTTGGTTGTAATATCCAACATGCGGTTTATATTGAGAATTTATCTTTGTTCTGTTTGGTCGTAATATCCAACATGCGGTTTATATTTTTGCTGACTTCTGTTTTATGATTTCATAGTTTTAAAAGATGAACAAATCAGTATGCCAAGTGGTTTGTCAGGTAACAAATTTTGAACTTTCAGCCAATCCAAATGCATTTATGACCCTGACTACAATGTTATATTACAAATCTGCTCAAAAAACTAAACAAAGCATCATTTCTGCATATTTGGTTTAATTGTGTGGCATAGACTGTTTTATGTATTTTTATAGGTTACTATGTTAAGCGATGTTCCATAGTGGCAGCAATCTTGTATTTTGGATCAAAACAAAAAACTCTAAATTAGAAAAGGAACATCTGAGGTACATTTCTACAATAATTCCTTCTGCCAAGCATGCGCAGTTTGTGAGGAAACGAATTTTGAAATTTCAGCTAATCAGAATGCATTTGCTGCTCTGGCAGCTATATTGAATTTAGTATCGGCTTGAAAAACTCAAAATAATAGATAATTATCCAGGATTAACTTCTGCACTATTTGGTTGAATTGTGTAGAACAGTTTCAGAGAAGAAGCTGTTTGTATTGTTTTTCCTGTGAGTCCTATGTTAAGCTGTATTCCAAGGTGGTGACCATCTTGGATTTTGGATTGGCACAAAAAACTTAAAACTTTGTAGAGAACCATCTAAGGTAAATTGCTTAACTATTACAAATCAATCTGCCAGCCGGTTTTTGGAAAAAGTTTTTTGAAATTCAGACAATCAGAACGTACTAATTGCTCTGGCAGCCATGCTGAATTTTTAATAGGCTTAAAAAACTAAAAAATAATAAGATAACTATCCAAGCTTCATTTCTGGTTTCGTTGTGTGGAACAGTTGCAGAAAAGAAGCTGTTTGTATGTTTTTCCCATAAGGTCCTATGTTAAACCATGTCTTGCAATGGCAGCCATCTTGGTTTTTGGATCGGTACAATAAACTCAAACTTGGATGGGGACTATCTAAGGTATATTTCTGCAATATTACAAATCAATCTTCTTATACGTCTGTGAGAATAAGATTTTTGAAATTCAGCCAATCAGAACACATTAATGGGCCTTGCAAGTGTGGTTCCAATTGGCCAAGTGGTTTTGGATAAGAAGATTGAAATGTGAAAAGTCAGGGATGATTTTACTTTTTCAAAATGGGTGCCCCACTGCACAAGTTGGGAAATCTTGTACATAAAAACTGTGTATTGGGAAAATATCATTTTACATTATTAAAAGTTAAGGGGTCAAGTGTGCAAAAAGCACACTTTTTGAGAACCCCCCCCCCCCACCCCCATCAAAAAGTGTACATCAACCATTAAACTAATATAAAACCAAACTCCATGGAAACGACAAATTTCTGAAGATAAAAAAAAGTGTAAGTACGCAAAAATGTCGAAATTTTTAACCCTCTCCCTCAAGTGTGCAATTTGCACACTTATGAAAATGGTTGACAATTATGGACGACCCCTAAAACTTGAGGTAATCCTTTTGTTTTACAGTACTAAAGCAATATCACTTGATGAGAATAGCTCACGCTGGCCCTTAGAGTGAGATGATTGATTGATTGATTGTTGTTTTATGTCCAGCAAGCATATTTCAGCTATATTCAGGACATAGGGTGAGATGAACTAGAGGCTCCCAGGAGCCTGTATCGCTCACCTGACCCTGAAGCTAAACAACCCCTTTTTATCCAGCTTTTCTTTGCTATAAGGAATTGCCCAACACTTCTGCAAAAATCATTAATTTTGACCTTTTAAGGGAAATAACTCGTATAAGGAGGATCTTTTGATGCTTAAAGGGGGAGAAGGGAGGTTCACTTCAAATTTGCTGTACCTGTTATACTTTTTTAACTATCAGTCGAAAACTCTCTCAACCCCCCCCCCCCCTTTTTTTCATTTTTTCTATTTTAATCCAATGTAGCTATGTAGGTAGTCAGGTGTCATAATATGCACAATTTTGGTAGAGGACATCCTAAAGATGATGTGTGCAATGTTTCAAAGCAGTCCTTTCATTGGTTTAAGAGGAGAAGATTTTTTAAAATCAAGTAAAATTGATTAAAAAAATGTTCAAGGAGAATAATTCTTAAACGGTTCATCAGACAATCTTGACCCTTAAGTCATTTTTGAAGCCCTCATAGAGCAGAACAATTAAGCAATGCTAACTTTTTCTCTAGTTCTAATAATTTTCAAGATTTTGAGGCAAAAATGTCAAAAATAATCAATTTCGACAATTAAAGGGCAATAACTCCTATAAGGAGTCATCATACAACTTCAACCCAATGGAGTGTTTCGTAGAGCTTTTGACGCAGATGAAGGCATGTCTCTTCGGTTTTCCTGTATCTGTTACACTTTTTTAAATATAAGCCAAAAACTGTATTTTACCGCCCCCCCCCCCCCCCATCCCATTTTTAGCATGGTGGCCATGTTGGCTAATCTGCAGCCATGGTAGGTGCCAACTTGGTTGAGGACATTTGACAGATGATGTGTACAAAGTTTCAAAGCAGTACTTTCAGTTGTTTCAGAGGAGAAGATTTTAAAAAATCAATTAAAACCGATTAAAAAAACAGTTCAAGGGGAATAACTCTTAAACGGTTAATCAGACAATCTTGACCATTAAGTCATTTTTGTAGCCCTCATAGAGCAGAACAATTAAGAAATGCTAACTTTTTCTCTAGTTCTAATAATTTTCAAGATTTTGAGGCAAAAATGTCAAAAATAATCAATTTCGACAATTAAAGGGCAATAACTCCTATAAGGAGTCATCATACAACTTCAACCCAATGGAGTGTTTCTTAGAGCTTTTGATGCAGATGAAGGCATGTCTCTTCGGTTTTCCTGTATCTGTTACACTTTTTTAAATATAAGCCAAAAACTGTATTTTACCGCCCCCCCCCCATCCTATTTTTAGCCATGGTGGCCATGTTGGTTAATCTGCAGCCATGGTAGGTGCAAACTTGGTTGAGGACATTTGACAGATGATGTGTACAAAGTTTCAAAGCAGTACTTTCAGTTGTTTCAGAGGAGAAGATTTTAAAAAATCAATTAAAACCGATTAAAAAAAACAGTTCAAGGGGAATAACTCTTAAAAGGTTAATCAGACAATCTTGACCCTTAAGTCATTTTTGTAGCCCTCATAGAGCAGAACAATTAAGCAATGCTAACTGTATCTCTAGTTCTAATAATTTTCAAGATTTTGAGGCAAAAATGGCAAAAATCATCAATTTTGACAATTAAAGGGCAATAACTCCTACAAGGAGTCATCATACAACTTTGACCCAATGGAGTGTTTCGTAGAGCTTTAGATGCTGAAGAAGGAAGGTCTCTTCGGTTTTCCTGTATCTGTTATACTTTTCGAACTATAAGCAAAAAACTGTATTTTGACCCCTCTGTTCTATTTTTAGCCATGGCGGCCATGTTGGTTGGTCTGAGGCCATGATTTGGGCAAACTTGGTAGAGGACATTTTACTGATGATGTGTGCAAAGTTTCAAAGCAATCCCTTCAGTGGTTTTGGAGGAGAAGATTTTTGAAGAAAAGTTAACGACGACGACGACGACGACGACGGACGACGACGGACGCCAAGTGATGGCAATAGCTCACATGACCCTTCGGGTCAGGTGAGCTAAAAAAGGAGCTACATTATTATAGCTTCTCAGTAACCACTATAATCGAGGTCGATGGCTACTATGATCAAGAATTACCATACAGATCAACCCCATCTTTAGTACAGTCCATAAAATTATCAGATTAATATAGGGGTATTGATATGGTGCCACCTGAGAAATTATATATACAAGTACAGGGTGGTAGTGACAGTAAAACTACTAACATTATCCACTAGAAACATCAAGAGCAATAACCTGCGAAGTTCAGTCTGTAGCTATTGAGACCCAAACAAGTCCAAAAAGATAATACTAAACTACTGGAAGCCATAACCAAATGTGATCTTACAGGGGAACAACCTGAAGAATGTAAACATCTTATATTAGAATACTATGATATATTCAGCAAAGGAGACCACGATTTAGGACACAGAGTGAAAGTTAACATTTGTTTATTTACCGGATGTGACTATATGTCTAATTACCGGAAGTGAACAATGAAGAAAAGTAATGTACAACGGCCCATAATGAAAAATCGTTATATTTTTTATAAACAAACACTTTTAATTGGTTTCTAACTTCAGTTCTTTCAAAGAGTATAGTACTTTAACAATTTTCTTTGATAAGTATTTGAGCATCACTTGAAAGAATAAAGATGTATAGTAATTATTGACATCATGATAAGTTCTGTAGATGGGTGTCCCATGAAGCAATTTTGTTATAATTATGTTATTGATACTGGTTAGTGAAATCAGAGCAGCTGTATATTGACATGTAATTAATTGATACATTAGTAAATGACACGCCTCCTTTAATTATCTGTTGTGGTCAGTTTGGTCAGATATGAATATGCTTAAGATGATTATCTTTAAAATGCATGTGTAGTCTGGGGAAATGGAGAGATTTTTGAACTTTACTGATGTTAATAGAGAATTTTGATGATGACTTTTGCTTTTGTTTTATGCAGAATTTAGTGAATATAGAATTTAGCCTTAATTCGTCTTGTTTAATTAGATCAGCAGTAAAACGGATCTAAAAATTTGGATCAGTACAACTTTGATTAATGATAAAGGTTATGTGCTTTTTGATATTGCATACCATGAATAATAATGAAAAAGAAAGAAAACTAGAGGCTCCCAGGAGCCTGTATCGCTCACCTGAACCTGAAACCAAACAACCCTTTTTTATCCAGCTTTTCTTTGCTATAAGGAATTGCCCAACACTTCTGCAAAAATCATTAATTTTGATCTTGTAAGGGAAATAACTCCTATAAGGAGGATCTTTTGATGGTTAGAGGGAGAAGGGAGGTTCACTTCAAATTTGCTGTCCTTTTATACTTTTTAAACTATCAGTCGAAAATTCTCTTGACCCCCCCCCCCCTTTTTTCATTTTTTCTATTTTAATCCAACGTAGCTATGTAGGTAGTCAGGTGTCATGATTTGCACAATTTTGGTAGAGGAAATCCTAAAGATGATGTGTGCAATTTTTCAAAGCAGTCCTTTCATTGGTTTAAGAGGAGAAGATTTTTTAAAATCAAGTAAAATTGATTAAAAAAATGTTCAAGGAGAATAATTCCTAAACGGTCCATCAGACAATCTTGACCCTAAAGTCATTTTTGTAGCCCTCATAGAGCAGAACAATTAAGCAACGCTAACTTTTTCTCTAGTTCTAATAATTTTCAAGATTTTGAGGCAAAAATGGCAAAAATCATCAATTTTGACAATTAAAGGGCAATAACTCCTATAAGGAGTCATCATACAACTTCAACCCAATGGAGTGTTTCTTAGAGCTTTTGATGCAGATGAAGGCATGTCTCTTCGGTCGTCCTGTATCTGTTACACTTTTTTAAATATAAGCAAAAAACTGAATTTTACCGCCCCCCCCATCCTATTTTTAGCCATGGTGGCCATGTTGGTTAATCTGCAGTCATTGTTGGTGCAAACTTGGTTGAGGACATTTGACAGATGATGTGTACAAAGTTTCAAAGCAGTACTTTCAGTTGTTTCAGAGGAGAAGATTTAAAAAATCAATTAAAACCTATTAAAAAAAACAGTTCAAGGGGAATAACTCTTAAACGGTTAATCAGACAATCTTGACCCTAAAGTCATTTTTGTAGCCCTCATAGAGCAGAACAATTAAGCAATGCTAACTTTCTCTCTAGTTCTAATAATTTTCAAGATTTTGAGGCAAAAATGGCAAAAATCATCAATTTTGACAATTAAAGGGCAATAACTCCTATAAGGAGTCATCATACAACTTCAACCCAATGGAGTGTTTCTTAGAGCTTTTGATGCAGATGAAGGCATGTCTCTTCGGTTTTCCTGTATCTGTTACACTTTTTTAAATATAAGCCAAAAACTGTATTTTACCGCCCCCCCCCCCCCCCATCCTATTTTTAGCCATGGTGGCCATGTTGGTTAATCTGCAGCCATGGTTGGTGCAAACTTGGTTAAGGACATTTGACAGATGATGTGTACAAAGTTTCAAAGCAGTACTTTCAGTTGTTTCAGAGGAGAAGATTTTAAAAAATCAATTAAAACTGATTAAAAAAACAGTTCAAGGGGAATAACTCTTAAACGGTTAATCAGACAATCTTGACCCTTAAGTCATTTTTGTAGCCCTCATAGAGCAGAACAATTAAGCAATGCTAACTTTTTCTCTAGTTCTAATAATTTTCAAGATTTTGAGGCAAAAATGGCAAAAATCATCAATTTTGACAATTAAAGGGCAATAACTCCTACAAGGAGTCATCATACAACTTTGACCCAATGGAGTGTTTTGTAGAGCTTTAGATGCTGAAGAAGGATGGTCTCTTTGGTTTTCCTGTATCTGTTATACTTTTTGAACTATAAGCAAAAAACTGTATTTTGACCCCTCTGTTCTATTTTTAGCCATGGCGGCCATGTTGGTTGGTCTGAGGCCATGATTTGGGCAAACTTGGTAGAGGGCATTTTACTGATGATGTATGCAAAGTTTCAAAGCAATCCCTTCAGTGGTTTTGGAGGAGAAGATTTTTGAAGAAAAGTTAACGACGACGATGACGACGACGACGACGGACGACGACGGACGCCAAGTGATGGCAATAGCTCACATGACCCTTCGGGTCAGGTGAGCTAAAAACTGAATCTAAGTGTGTTATGGTTTTAAAACACAAGAGAAATAATCCTGGAAATTGATGTAAATAATGAAAAATGTATGTAACAATTGCGAAAAATAATTATTTGTACCGTCCCCCTGACTTCTCCCTAGTGTCTACTGAAGTCTCCCTAGCCAGGGAGAAGTCACTTCTCCCTACTTTTTTAGAGTGTGGTGACCCCTGCACAGGGGCTGCTCTGGCTTCTAAAAAGCTGGCGCCAAAAAAATCGCCAACTGCAATTTTCCGTCGCCAGTTTTGTAAAAGTGTCGCCATATTAGAAATCGCTAGATTACTATATGACATGGCGAAATTGTTTAACACTATGTAGTATGTGTGACATATTCTGTAACGTCGGACGAAATCCAAGTTTGCTGGACTCTTAATTCAATTTTTCAAAAGTTTGGTCTCGAGCAGCCCGTACACTAATTGTATTTTAATCATGAAAAGATGTGTGAGTGATTTCTTGTTGGCAGAAAACCAAAATTTTACAGTAATTTATTAGAAACATCTATTCCTGTGAATGAACTTAAAACCGGAAATACTGAAAATAAAACTACGCATGTGTAAGAGTTTTCTAATTACGAAATTAAGCCGGACATCCAGTCCAGAAATCACTCAACACCGACATCAGTTTTCATACCTGTATTTTATTAATTACATTTAAAAAAAAATATTACTACAAAAATACGTTTGTTTTGTTATTTTTATAAATTAATTAATAGCATCAATTGTTTTATTACACGTCTATTCAATGTGATGCAGGTAAAGCTGCTTTTCAGACAACTTTGTTGATTCATTTATTGCCGATTTCCGTTAAATAACTCCAAATAACACACATGTCACTGGACACTACACAATACACGTGTATTTACGACCATAGAAGCAGACAAAGGATCTTTAATGATGCAATCGCCGATTATCGATAAATTTAAAACGTGCATGCATCGTTTAACACTATAAAACCTTGGCACCAAAAAAATCGCCAGACGCAATATTGTGTCGCCAAATGAAAAAAAATCGCAATTGGCGACATTGGCGAAGCCCAGCGCGACCCCTGCCTGCATATGCAGTAATTAGTTCTTATTTGTCTGCCGAAAAACCTCCTACAAAACATGCCACCTTTGACTATAGGCCTATAGTAAGTGCTGATGTTTCCTGAAGAGGGTTTTTTGCATGAAAATGAAAACTGCTTACCGCTTATGGTTCAGCTTATGATCCTTTTGTAGATCAAGAAGAGTACTTTTAGAAATCAATAATTATTGAGCGTCTTGAAATATGGCAGTTTTTATAAATTTTGAAAGGGCCATTTTCCATACTAACATTTGACCTCAATTAGAACGGAAGTGTACTTAAGGAACAATCGATTGTTGCCTCCTCGAAATCCTTCCTGTGATGTCGTCTGCAGTTAAGGCAGGAAAAGTCTCGCAGTTTGTCCGAATACCATTGAATGTCACGAATGCAGGCGAGCATTTGTAAACATCATAAGGTCCCTTTAGAAAGAACAAGTGTGGACACAGAAAAACGTCTCGCCTGCATTCCGCATCAGTAACGAAAATAAATTTCGTCATAAGCATTACGTAAATAGCATTAAATATCAGCAGCGGCCTGTATACAAAATATTGTCACCATACCCTGCATAGTTACAGGGGAACAGCCGTAACCCAAAAACTTTAACATAGTCGCTGGACCGTGAAATTGAGGTCAAGGTCAGGTGGAACCTACCAGACAGTCATGTACTAGTCATCAGCAACCTATATACCAAATATTGTCATCCCACCATGCGTAGTTACAGAGGAACTGTCGTAACCCAAAAACTTTAACGTAGTCGCTGGACCGTGAAATTGAGGTCAAGGTCAGGTGACACCTATCAGACAGTCATGTACTAGTCATCAGCAACCTACACACCAAATATTGTCATCCTACCATGCGTAGTTACAGAGGAACTGTCGTAACCCAAAAACTTTAACGTAGTCGCTGGACCGTGAAATTGAGGTCAAGGTCAGGTGACACCTACCAGACAGTCATGTACTAGTCATCAGCAACCTATACACCAAATATTGTCATCCTACCATGCGTAGTTACAGAGGAACTGTCGTAACCCAAAAACTTTAACGTAGTCGCTGGACCGTGAAATTGAGGTCAAGGTCAGGTGACACCTACCAGACAGTCATGTACTAGTCATCAGCAACCTATACACCAAATATTGTCATCCTACCATGCGTAGTTACAGAGGAACTGTCGTAACACAAAAACTTTAACGTAGTCGCTGGACCGTGAAATTGAGGTCAAGGTCAGGTGACACCTACCAGACAGTCATGTACTAGTCATCAGCAACCTATACACCAAATATTGTCATCCTATCATGCGTAGTTACAGAGGAACTGTCGTAACCCAAAAACTTTAACGTAGTCGCTGGACCGTGAAATTGAGGTCAAGGTCAGGTGACACCTACCAGACAGTCATGTACTAGTCATCAGCAACCTATACACCAAATATTGTCATCCTACCATGCGTAGTTACAGAGGAACTGTCGTAACCCAAAAACTTTAACGTAGTCGCTGGACTGTGAAATTGAGGTCAAGGTCAGGTGACAGGTGACTGACTGGCAAGTACTCATCATAAGCTACCTCTGGACCAAATTTGATGGACCTAGGGCTTGGGCTTACAAAGATATGAAGCAAGATGTCAAGTGTTTACGCCGCCGCCGCCGCCGCCGCCGGATTCCCATACATATGTCTCGCCTCCAGCGACTTTCGTCGCAGGCGAGACAAAAATGGCTGACTTATTATGTAAAATTCCTGTAGCAGGGTCACGGACAATATGTAACAACTAAAGTAAGTGTTGACGTAGGGTGTAGAGTGTTTTTTGCGATACAAATGAAAACTGCTTACCACGTATGGTTCAGCTTATGCTCCTTTTGTAGATCTAGAAGGGAACTTTTTGAAATCAATAATTATTTCCTCGAGATATTCAGCGTTTTGAAATATGGCAGTTTTTAAATTTTGAAGGGGCGATTTTCCATACTAAAATTTGACCTTAATTAGAACGGAAGTGCAATTTAGGAACAATCTATTGTTGTCTACTCGAAATCCTTTGGGCGATGTCGTCTGCAGTTAAGGCGGGAAAAGTCTCGCGGTTTGTCCGAATACCATTGAACCTCACGAAAGCAGACGAACATTTCGTAAGGTCCCTTTAGAAACAAAAATGCCTGACTTATTATGTAAAATTCCCGTAGCAAAAGTCAAGGACGATTTGTAACAACTTAACAACAGAGGCATATTATAAAACACGGACAGGTTATCGTATCTACATTTTTTCTACTGAATTTTCGTAATAAAAAGGTAAAATATAGAATAATGAAAAAATGCTAGCAAACAAATTTTTCCAACGGGGGTTGGCATTTAGTATAAACAATTAGGCATATATAAAACAAGGAAAGGTTACTGTATCTACATTTTTTTTACTAAATTTTCGTAATAAAAAGGTACAATATAGAATAATAAAAAAATGCAAGCAAAAAAATTTTTCCAAGGGGGGTTGGCCAGTATAGTTATGCAACCAGTTCATCGCTGAATTATATGTATCCAAATGGCACTTGTTGTTGTGTCATCGGTTTTTGCTTTCCAAATAACAATCTACAGCTCAATAGGGTATAATTAACAATTAATATTAATGGTTACCCTTATATCTGATGACAATGCTTCATTTTCATCGCGATCGTCTTGACTTGACGTCGCCAATGCCAAACCAACGAAAGCGAAAATAGGAAGATTTCTAGTCCTTCCGAATTCTAACGCTGCCCTTCGTCTAAGCTGACTGGCCAAAGTCTGGTAAGATACACGACTTGTAAACAAGAGGGTTCTTATTGGTGCAACAGCTTGTGAAGGTCGTAGGCTAAGAAGTTCAGAGCCAGATTGAAAATTTTCCACAGGCTGCTTTGGTTTAGGAACTGGTAGTCGAAACAAATCCCTCCCGCGTTTGACAGCGTGCGAAAAGAACGCCTTTACTGCCATTTTCATATTTTATGGAGGGCTACGGCTTAATTTAAGCCAAGCCCTCTACATGTATTATTTTATCCTTAACTAAAGTCTGTATTTGGTATTTCTTGGCCACTGTATTTGGTATTTCTTGGCCACTTCCGACGCCATTTCGTCTTGTGCAATATTGTTGTAATTACCCCAGCTATACGTAAAAAGAAGATATACTCCGAAAACAATCAGAATTATTTCCCTTCGAGATTTTCCCGCCAAATGTCAATAGCCATCGTGGTAGCTATTTGTTTATCGAAGGTATAGAACCGTAACTTGTCAATAACACTCCATTAGCTGTCGTAGATTAAGCTGAGCTACTTGGGCCACCTTGATATTTATATAAATAAAATACTTTAACATCTTAAGAAATATCTGCATGTCTCAACATCACGGTATAAATTAATCCGAGAATTCTCTGCCATCCAACACTGCTGTTATGGGAGTCACGCTCCCTCATGCTCCCACTCACATCAAATTCTTAAACAAAAACCGTTGGATGGCACATGTATATACCGGGATGAATGCTCGGTTCTAAAGGAGGGCATTTTCTAAAGATAACTATGCCCTACTGTTATAACAACATGAACAAGATGTCATTATATATATCTGTTTTAAGGCGTGCTATTATTTCGTTTCACTTGGGTATAAAAAACAAAACAAATATCATTCCATTTATCCGTGTTTTAATTTAATCAAAATGAGTTCAACCATCCTGGTTTTAATTCTCTATTGGGTTTTTATACGAGTAAAGATGCAGTCTGCGACAGTCCGGATGGCAATTACAGTAATTAACAGGGGCGGATCCAGGATTTCGCATTAGGGGGGCGCAGAAAATCGGCGAGGGGTCTGGGGACCGCTCAAGGTCCCCAGCAGGTCAAGCTCCAAAGATTTCAGCATTTACTGGGTGTTTTTGACGGGGATCAGAGTTGGCTACATCACCCTCCCTACCTTTATCTCTTTCTCTCTTCCTTTGTTTTTCTTTTTTAGGGGGGCGCACGCCCTCCACGCCCCCTCTTAATCCGCGCCTGATTAAATATAAAATTTAGAAGTCTTATGTCATTTGTTCGTGTTTTGTTTTTGATGCTGATATTTGCATCCTCAAAGTTTATGGGACAACACAAATGATGACTTACCATATTCGAAATTTTGAGTTCACAAACATATGATAGATACAATTCACAAATAAGTATTTTTGTTCACGAAATGTGCAGAAACCTTTTTTTACTCCGCATTATGTTGTGGGTGTTTTTATTTCAAATTCCTGCTGAAAATTTTTTATGCATAAACCAAATCGTGAACTTTTTTCTTGAAGCCAAATCTGTATAATTAGCAATAACATGTCAAATATAAACTTTATTTAACTCTTTAAACAAAATATTCGTTCTGATTTGATTGCAAAATACACCCTCCAAAAATTTATTCCGGGTATAACTGCGATTTTTTTCATGAATGTTAAAATTTATGTATATGCACGTGTATATATGCAACAGGGTTGTACACTATTTGGATATGCCCCCCCCCCCCCCTTTGCCAGATTAATGTGTAAATAAAACTCTAAACACTGCACTACAGTTACGTCTGATATTTGATTCGTCATATTTGTTTATTATGGTATGTTTTTATGCTATAATTGACAACATTTTTTATTGCTCTCCGTGATCTAATAGTATAAAGAAATTAATTATATAAAAAACTTTTAAATATACATGAAAATAATTCACATTATTTTAATCTAATAAAAAGTGATAAAAATATTACCAAAAGATGCATGAAGATTTTTATTTCAGTAAAACCATATGTTTAACAAGATATTTCAAGTTTGGTGTGGCGCCAGTAAATACACAAATCAGTTAACGCAGATAAATAGTCTGACTAAAACGTTATAAATTGGGAAGTCGATCTCCTTTCTGTTACCATAGAAACTAGTAAGAAATATTACCTTCCTTTTCGGGACAGCGAATGAAATGCACACACAATGCGCGTGTGTTTATAGCTACCAAAGATAGGTTGATTAGGTCACTGCGTAACACTGAAAACTGATCCGTCAGATGTTTAATCTCCCGTATTAGGGATCCCCGGAATCTGGACTTTTCTAAAATATACGTTTTACATTTAACAAATTTGGCAACTAAAGATAAGAGGTCACAGCATCTCCTGCTGACCCACATTGTGTTTACGACTTTCTACACACCGTTAGAAGAACTACCGTATTGGCACGGTTACAGAAGTGAAATTTCAACTTATCTTCAAAATGGCGCATTTCTGAATTTTTGGAAATATTAGTGACAATTTAAAATTTTGATGATCACTTAAAGTTGAGAAAAGTTTTATACGGTTCGATCAAGGAAAGAAAATGGCACACCGACGGAAAAGTTCTAATCCATTGTGTAAACAGAAGCGTATTTCCTCTGTTGTTGACCGAGTTCTGGCAGCAAAGCTAAAAGAAACAGAAAAGAAAAATGTAAGTGCTTGATTTAAATTTTTTCGACTTCGTTTCTATATATATATATTTACAGTTTAAATACATGTGATTAGACACGTGATGGGCTGTGTACTATAGTGGAGTTTTACTATTTCTAAGAACAGGCAATTAATCAGTAGTTTTAATGCTATTTTCACTTCTTTTTTAAATGGAGTGAAAGATACAACATGCATTTACCGTGGCATTTACCTGTTAAATTGGAATCAGGTCCCGTAAGCATTAAATTTATCAATTTAAATCTAAAATAAGAGTTTCACCATCAATAAATATCAGTTTCACTTAAAATCTTGAAATAAATATGAATTATACGTCAGATCTTAACATTATTTATTTTAAATTGTTTCCTAGAATAATTTCTTCCTTGTCCCAAAAATTTATTTATAAAGATCTTTTTCAGTTACGTTTTTAAGAGGAATTAAATGACAAATTTACATTGGCAAATTTAACAATAATAATAATTTAAAAAAAATTTTTTTGGTCATATATGTAAACACCTTTCATGTGACGGAATCTAATTTAATGTTCTTTCGTAATCCTCCCATGGGGTGCCATCATACCATATTTAGTAAATGCATCCTCGAGCAGACGATAAGACGAAGACGTCACGTTGAGATTCTAAACAAATGAAATAATGCCGCTTTGGTTGCCAAGTCTGGTAATCATTTACTTACTGACGATAATCCCAAAAATGTGTGCTGCTAAATTAGTTAGACTTTAATTTCGTTTAGATTTTTACTAGATTACAGATAAGGCGGTGTTATTACGGAAAAATATGGCTTTTCTGTTCTTAACTTGATCAGAGGCATATTTGATTGTATATCTCATTAGCTGATATTTTTAGATGTATGTATTATATAATGGGTATCAAACAATGCATATTTGGGACTTAAGTTGGCTCCGCGGAAAAGTTATACTACGTTTTGTTGTTAATACATAAAATATAAAGATAAGAAATATAAGACAAAATAACATATTATAATTAACAAATGACGAATATTTATGCAAATGTCTAGAATAAAAAAAACTCTAAAACTTATACAAATAGTTGACATTCTGGTAAATATTACAAAAATACGATTCGTAATGGTGATATCCAATAGTTTTCACGAAAGACATTGGATATTTATCTTTTTTAATAATAATAATAATAATAATAATAATAATAATAATAATAATAATAATAATAATAATAATAATAATAATAATAATAATAATAATAATAAATTATTATTATTATTATTTTTATTATTAATTTATTTATCTATCTATCTTAATTGATGTAATTTTATTCTTTTTTAAAGTTGATAGCAGAGGAATTTTAAGTACAAGAAAAATAAGAATGTATTAAATTCTTACGTAGGTGATAACCAGGAAACACAAATTTTTACCGAATTTTGTTTTTATGCTTACTTCAAAACAAAAATTGTTTCAGGACATTTATATTGACGTGCCGGCACACATACAATATTGTGTCACTATATAACCAAAGAAAGATAACTCTTATCGACACACTGGAAAGTCAAGCCTGATTTCAATAAGCATATAGATCACTAAACAAAAAACCAAGCACTACTATGGCTAAAAAGTATTTTACCTCGGAAAGCATACATAATTACTAAAATAATAACGTAGTTTCCATGGCAATAATATTTATAATAGGAAAGTTAAAACCTTCAAAATGTGTATTTTTATGCAGTCTTTATCTATTTAAACTTACTATTATTAGCATAAATTTAAACACTCTGCTACAAAATTTGAACGATAATACTACAAAACGATTATCAAACAGTTCTGTCCACACAAAAAGCCGAAGGGGCATTTTACGACATTCTGTATGACGTGAAAGTACTAACAATCTGCATTCAATAGGGACACGAGGGAATACCATACAATAGTCTGTATGACGTGAAAGTACTAACAATCTGCATTCAGTAGGGACATGAGGGAATACCATACAATAGTCTGTATGACGTGAAAGTACTAACAATCTGCATTCAGTAGGAACATGAGGGAATACCATACAATAGTCTGTATGACGTGAAAGTACTAACAATCTGCATTCAGTAGGGACATGAGGGAATACCATACAATAGTCTGTATGACGTGCAAGTACTAACAATCTGCATTCAGTAGGGACATGAGGGAATACCATACAATAGTCTGTATGACGTGAAAGTACTAACAATCTGCATTCAGTAGGGACACGAGGGAATACCATACAATAGTCTGTATGACGTGAAAGTACTAACAATCTGCATTCAGTAGGGACATGAGGGAATACCATACAATAGTCTGTATGACGTGAAAGTACTAACAATCTGCATTCAGTAGGAACATGAGGGAATACCATACAATAGTCTGTATGACGTGAAAGTACTAACAATCTGCATTCAGTAGGGACATGAGGGAATACCATACAATAGTCTGTATGACGTGAAAGTACTAACAATCTGCATTCAGTAGGGACATGAGGGAATACCATACAATAATCTGTATGACGTGAAAGTACTAACAATCTGCATTCAGTAGGGACACGAGGGAATACCATACAATAGTCTGTATGACGTGAAAGTACTAACAATCTGCATTCAGTAGCGACATGAGGGAATACCATACAATAGTCTGTATGACGTGAAAGTACTAACAAATCTGCATTCAGTAGGAACATGAGGGAATACCATACAATAGTCTGTATGACGTGAAAGTACTAACAATCTGCATTCAGTAGGGACACGAGGGAATACCATACAATAGTCTGTATGACGTGAAAGTACTAACAATCTGCATTCAGTAGCGACATGAGGGAATACCATACAATAGTCTGTATGACGTGAAAGTACTAACAATCTGCATTCAGTAGGAACATGAGGGAATACTATACAATAGTCTGTATGACATGAAAGTACTAACAATCTGCATTCAGTAGGAACATGAGGGAATACCATACAATAGTCTGTATGACGTGAAAGTACTAACAATCTGCATTCAGTAGGAACATGAGGGAATACCATACAATAGTCTGTATGACGTGAAAGTACTAACAATCTGCATTCAGTAGGGACATGAGGGAATACCATACAATAGTCTGTATGACGTGAAAGTACTAACAATCTGCATTCAGTAGGGACATGAGGGAATACCATACAATAGTCTGTATGACGTGAAAGTACTAACAATCTGCATTCAGTAGGGACATGAGGGAATACCATACAATAGTCTGTATGACGTGAAAGTACTAACAATCTGCATTCAGTAGGGACATGAGGGAATACTATACAATAGTCTGTATGACGTGAAAGTACTAACAATCTGCATTCAGTAGGAACATGAGGGAATACCATACAATAGTCTGTATGACGTGAAAGTACTAGCAATCTGCATTCAGTAGGGACATGAGGGAATACCATACAATAGTCTGTATGACGTGAAAGTACTAACAATCTGCATTCAGTAGGGACACGAGGGAATACCATACAATAGTCTGTATGACGTGAAAGTACTAACAATCAGCATTCAGTAGGGACACGAGGGAATACCATACAATAGTCTGTATGACGTGAAAGTACTAACAATCTGCATTCAGTAGGAACACGAGGGAATACCATACAATAGTCTGTATGACGTGAAAGTACTAACAATCTGCATTCAGTAGGAACATGAGGGAATACCATACAATAGTCTGTATGACGTGAAAGTACTAACAATCTGCATTCAGTAGGGACATGAGGGAATACCATACAATAGTCTGTATGACGTGAAAGTACTAACAATCTGCATTCAGTAGGGACACGAGGGAATACCATACAATAGTCTGTATGACGTGAAAGTACTAACAATCTGCATTCAGTAGGAACACGAGGGAATACCATACAATAGTCTGTATGACGTGAAAGTACTAACAATCTGCATTCAGTAGGAACATGAGGGAATACCATACAATAGTCTGTATGACGTGAAAGTACTAACAATCTGCATTCAGTAGGAACATGAGGGAATACCATACAATACTCTGTATGACGTGAAAGTACTAACAATCTGCATTCAGTAGGGACATGAGGGAATACCATACAATAGTCTGTATGACGTGAAAGTACTAACAATCTGCAATCAGTAGGGACATGAGGGAATACCATACAATAGTCTGTATGACGTGAAAGTACTAACAATCTGCATTCAGTAGGAACATGAGGGAATACCATACAATACTCTGTATGACGTGAAAGTACTAACAATCTGCATTCAGTAGGGACACGAGGGAATACCATACAATAGTCTGTATGACGTGAAAGTACTAACAATCTGCATTCAGTAGGGACATGAGGGAATACTATACAATAGTCTGTATGACGTGAAAGTACTAACAATCTGCATTCAGTAGGAACATGAGGGAATACCATACAATAGTCTGTATGACGTGAAAGTACTAACAATCTGCATTCAGTAGGGACATGAGGGAATACTATACAATAGTCTGTATGACGTGAAAGTACTAACAATCTGCATTCAGTAGGAACATGAGGGAATACCATACAATAGTCTGTATGACGTGAAAGTACTAACAATCTGCATTCAGTAGGGATATGAGGGAATACCATACAATAGTCTGTATGACATGAAAGTACTAACAATCTGCATTCAGTAGGGACATGAGGGAATACCATACAATAGTCTGTATGACGTGAAAGTACTAACAATCTGCATTCAGTAGGGACATGAGGGAATACCATACAATACTCTGTATGACGTGAAAGTATTAACAATCTGCATTCAGTAGGGACATGAGGGAATACTATACAATAGTCTGTATGACGTGAAAGTACTAACAATCTGCATTCAGTAGGAACATGAGGGAATACCATACAATAGTCTGTATGACGTGAAAGTACTAACAATCTGCATTCAGTAGGAACATGAGGGAATACCATACAATAGTCTGTATGACGTGAAAGTACTAACAATCTGCATTCAGTAGGGACACGAGGGAATACCATACAATAGTCTGTATGACGTGAAAGTACTAACAATCTGCATTCAGTAGGGACATGAGGGAATACCATACAATAGTCTGTATGACGTGAAAGTACTAACAATCTGCATTCAGTAGGGACATGAGGGAATACCATACAATAGTCTGTATGACGTGAAAGTACTAACAATCTGCATTCAGTAGGAACATGAGGGAATACCATACAATACACTGTATGACGTGAAAGTACAACAATCTGCATTCAGTAGGAACATGAGGGAATACTATACAATACTCTGTATGACGTGAAAGTACTAACAATCTGCATTCAGTAGGAACATGAGGGAATACTATACAATACTCTGTATGACGTGAAAGTACTAACAATCTGCATTCAGTAGGGACATGAGGGAATACCATACAATAGTCTGTATGATGTGAAAGTACTAACAATCTGCATTCAGTAGGGACATGAGGGAATACCATACAATAGTCTGTATGACGTGAAAGTACTAACAATCTGCATTCAGTAGGGACATGAGGGAATACCATACAATAGTCTGTATGACGTGAAAGTACTAACAATCTGCATTCAGTAGGGACATGAGGGAATACTATACAATAGTCTGTATGACGTGAAAGTACTAACAATCTGCATTCAGTAGGGACATGAGGGAATACCATACAATAGTCTGTATGACGTGAAAGTACTAACAATCTGCATTCAGTAGGGACATGAGGGAATACCATACAATAGTCTGTATGACGTGAAAGTACTAACAATCTGCATTCAGTAGGGACATGAGGGAATACCATACAATAGTCTGTATGACGTGAAAGTACTAACAATCTGCATTCAGTAGGGACATGACGGAATACCATACAATAGTCTGTATGACGTGAAAGTACTAACAATCTGCATTCAGTAGGGACATGAGGGAATACCATACAATAGTCTGTATGACGTGAAAGTACTAACAATCTGCATTCAGTAGGGACATGAGGGAATACCATACAATAGTCTGTATGACGTGAAAGTACTAACAATCTGCATTCAGTAGGAACATGAGGGAATACCATACAATAGTCTGTATGACGTGAAAGTACTAACAATCTGCATACAGTAGCGACATGAGGGAATACCATACAATAGTCTGTATGACGTGAAAGTACTAACAATCTGCATACAGTAGCGACATGAGGGAATACCATACAATAGTCTGTATGACGTGAAAGTACTAACAATCTGCATTCAGTAGGGACATGAGGGAATACCATACAATAGTCTGTATGACGTGAAAGTACTAACAATCTGCATTCAGTAGGGACATGAGGGAATACCATACAATAATCTGTATGACGTGAAAGTACTAACAATCTGCATTCAGTGGGGACACGAGGTAATACCATACAATACTCTGTATGACGTGAAAGTACTAACAATCTGCATTCAGTAGGGACATGAGGGAATACCATACAATAGTCTGTATGACGTGAAAGTACTAACAATCTGCATTCAGTAGGGACATGAGGGAATACCATACAATAGTCTGTATGACGTGAAAGTACTAACAATCTGCATTCAGTGGGGACACGAGGGAATACCATACAATACTCTGTATGACGTGAAAGTACTAACAATCTGCATTCAGTAGGGACATGAGGGAATACCATACAATAGTCTGTATGACGTGAAAGTACTAACAATCTGCATTCAGTAGGAACATGAGGGAATACCATACAATACTCTGTATGACGTGAAAGTACTAACAATCTGCATTCAGTAGGGACATGAGGGAATACCATACAATAGTCTGTATGACGTGAAAGTACTAACAATCTGCATTCAGTAGGGACATGAGGGAATACTATACAATAGTCTGTATGACGTGAAAGTACTAACAATCTGCATTCAGTAGGAACATGAGGGAATACCATACAATAGTCTGTATGACGTGAAAGTACTAACAATCTGGATTCAGTAGGAACATGAGGGAATACCATACAATAGTCTGTATGACGTGAAAGTACTAACAATCTGCATTCAGTAGGGACATGAGGGAATACCATACAATAGTCTGTATGACGTGAAAGTACTAACAATCTGCATTCAGTAGGAACATGAGGGAATACCATACAATAGTCTGTATGACGTGAAAGTACTAACAATCTGCATTCAGTAGGAACATGAGGGAATACTATACAATACTCTGTATGACGTGAAAGTACTAACAATCTGCATTCAGTAGGGACACGAGGGAATACCATACAATACTCTGTATGACGTGAAAGTACTAACAATCTGCATTCAGTAGGGACATGAGGGAATACCATACAATACTCTGTATGACGTGAAAGTACTAACAATCTGCATTCAGTAGGGACACGAGGGAATACCATACAATACTCTGTATGACGTGAAAGTACTAACAATCTGCATTCAGTAGGGACATGAGGGAATACTATACAATAGTCTGTATGACGTGAAAGTACTAACAATCTGCATTCAGTAGGGACACGAGGGAATACCATACAATAGTCTGTATGACGTGAAAGTACTAACAATCTGCATTCAGTAGGGACATGAGGGAATACCATACAATACTCTGTATGACGTGAAAGTACTAACAATCTGCATTCAGTAGGGACACGAGGGAATACTATACAATAGTCTGTATGACGTGAAAGTACTAACAATCTGCATTCAGTAGGGACATGAGGGAATACCATACAATAGTCTGTATGACGTGAAAGTACTAACAATCTGCATTCAGTAGGGACATGAGGGAATACCATACAATAGTCTGTATGACGTGAAAGTACTAACAATCTGCATTCAGTAGGGACATGAGGGAATACTATACAATAGTCTGTATGACGTGAAAGTACTAACAATCTGCATTCAGTAGGAACATGAGGGAATACTATACAATAGTCTGTATGACGTGAAAGTACTAACAATCTGCATTCAGTAGGAACATGAGGGAATACCATACAATAGTCTGTATGACGTGAAAGTACTAACAATCTGCATTCAGTAGGAACATGAGGGAATACCATACAATACTCTGTATGACGTGAAAGTACTAACAATCTGCATTCAGTAGGAACATGAGGGAATACTATACAATACTCTGTATGACGTGAAAGTACTAACAATCTGCATTCAGTAGGGACATGAGGGAATACCATACAATAGTCTGTATGACGTGAAAGTACTAACAATCTGCATTCAGTAGGGACATGAGGGAATACCATACAATAGTCTGTATGACGTGAAAGTACTAACAATCTGCATTCAGTAGGGACATGAGGGAATACCATACAATAGTCTGTATGACGTGAAAGTACTAACAATCTGCATTCAGTAGGGACATGAGGGAATACCATACAATAGTCTGTATGACGTGAAAGTACTAACAATCTGCATTCAGTAGGAACATGAGGGAATACCATACAATAGTCTGTATGACGTGAAAGTACTAACGATCTGCATTCAGTAGGAACATGAGGGAATACCATACAATAGTCTGTATGACGTGAAAGTACTAACAATCTGCATTCAGTAGGGACATGAGGGAATACCATACAATAGTCTGTATGACGTGAAAGTACTAACAATCTGCATTCAGTAGGGACATGAGGGAATACCATACAATAGTCTGTATGACGTGAAAGTACTAACAATCTGCATTCAGTAGGAACATGAGGGAATACCATACAATAGTCTGTATGACGTGAAAGTACTAACAATCTGCATTCAGTAGGGACATGAGGGAATACCATACAATAGTCTGTATGACGTGAAAGTACTAACAATCTGCATTCAGTGGGGACACGAGGGAATACCATACAATAGTCTGTATGACGTGAAAGTACTAACAATCTGCATTCAGTAGGGACATGAGGGAATACCATAAAATACTCTGTATGACGTGAAAGTACTAACAATCTGCATTCAGTAGGAACATGAGGGAATACCATACAATACTCTGTATGACGTGAAAGTACTAACAATCTGCATTCAGTAGTGACATGAGGGAATACCATACAAAAGTCTGTATGACGTGAAAGTACTAACAATCTGCATTCAGTAGGGACACGGGGGAATACCATACAATAGTCTGTATGACGTGAAAGTACTAACAATTTGCATTCAGTAGGGACACGAGGGAATATTATACAATAGTCTGTATGACGTGAAAGTACTAACAATCTGCATTCAGTAGGGACATGAGGGAATACCATACAGCAGGGAATGGTATCCTTAATGCTATGTCCTATCAATGGTGAAAAATAAAATTGGCCTATTAACATCCATCCGAACATTTATATTAACGACGTGTAGAAAGTGAAGTAGCCAGTCACCGTTTATATCTCAAATGATGGTGCATGAAATAAACAAATCGATTTTATAAAAGATAAGGCAAATGAACGTCTAAATGTCTCATAAAAATTTAATAATTTATCCTCTTACGAAGTACACTAACTTAAACACGTCTTGTATTAGAATATGCTATGTAGCATTGGATTCTGTTGTGCACAGTCAAATTTTATAAACGTTTATTTCGCGTGAAACTGATTTAACGTTAATATCGTGTTAGCTACGCGTGAAATTCACGCAAAATTTTTCATGTATTTGCGTTAACGTAAACGTTAAATTGTGCACGTAAATTGTTTTACGTGAATTGAATATTTTCATTTGACTTTTACATAAGTAGTGTCCAAGTTGAGAATAACGTTAAACTGTAACTTTTACATATATTTGATATCATGTGATTGATAATTTTATCACATGAATTGAAAAAGGAAAGCTCAAGTGAAAATTTTAACACGAAGAAAAATTTAATGTGAGTGTAACGTGAATTGGAGTTAACCTGGAATTAACATCGAATGAAGTCAACTCAAATTTAACGTTAATCAAAGTTAACGCTAATTTTACGTGAATTTTACAAGAAACATTTCACATTAATTTGATACGAAAAGAATTATTTTCAATAAACAAGTGTGGATAGAATTGCCTATGCAATACTAAGCCTAATATAAGTTAAAACCTAGATTACTGTAGAAATCTTGTGATTTGTCGCCAAGAAAGCGAGGGTATCATTTTACGTCTACTGTAATACTGGTGATATTTTTGTTTAGTGTAATGCATATTCGCATGTTAGGGCATAACAATAAAGGGGCGTAACCAGTTTAAACCCACCACATAATTTTGTTAGCCTGTCCAAAACTTATTTTTGTTGTATCGATTGCATGCTTGTATGTGTTGAAATTAAATTAAATTAAAAGTTGACGATTCTTCAAGTTTGTGTTGTAAGATGGGGAGAATGTTAGGGGTCCATTAACCGAGTTAATCCCAGCCCAATATATTGTTTCAAGGAAGCTGTTAATGCATTCTGTTGTTTATTTATTGATTTTGTGTGGTTGTTGTCCTATTGATTTTATCCCCTCTTTTTATAAACAACCAATGACAGTATTTTGGTGAGTTTAATGAAAAATCTAACAACATCTTTATAACTGTACAAAATTCTTTCGCTCTGTTTTCAAACGTAACATTTGTAACATTTTTTTTTGTTACCAGCCGTATATAAGTTCTATATAGAGCAAGGATCAAATTACTCTTGGTCCTTACAGAACTATCTAACGTTATACAAATATTCAACTTACAGAAATTATAGGCAATGCACACAAATTTCATTTATAATATGATCGAGTGAAATTATCATCTGATGAAATATTGTTCAATTCTAGAGTTACGGCGCTTCGAATACGAGTTAACTAAATTATTGTAAGTGTGAGGTTTTAAATTGACAAGCCAACACGGAATTCACACCGGGCTTATTAAAACGGCATGTTTTAAGAGTTTTTAAATCGATAAACATTTTGAGAGAGACAGAGAGCTTCTGTGTTCAACTAAAATGAATAAACGTACATC
This sequence comes from Limnoperna fortunei, assembly GCA_944474755.1. Classification (NCBI taxonomy): domain Eukaryota; kingdom Metazoa; phylum Mollusca; class Bivalvia; order Mytilida; family Modiolidae; genus Limnoperna; species Limnoperna fortunei. The sequence goes on along the minus strand of OX104122.1, from coordinate 64,097,163 downwards.
ATTCCTAACGATATTTATATACTTTGATTGGATATTTCGGACTTTAATTTTCACTGTAAAAAAGTTAACTCCGAGCCTACTTGTACAATTTTTACATAGTGATATTTTTACCAAAAAAAGACAAGGAAATACGGATTATTGTCACGATATGCAGGAATGATTGTACAGTTTTTTTCATTAACTGATTAAACAAATCAAGTCTAACGATACTGAAATCCTACATTAAGCCTTGGGTTATATAATTATCAGACAAAATATATGCCGATTATAAATCCGGAAGTTTTTCTTTTGTTTTGGTTAAATGTACAACACGACATGACTCATTGAAGAAAGCTTATTGTCATGTATAAATTATGTGCACAGAATAGTGTTTGGTTCCATCTGAGAAGTATTGGCCCACGACCCAAATACCAGTCACCCATCGGAGAAGTATTTGCCCAAGACCCAAATACCAGTCACCGAGAATACAATACAGGACCAATATTTTATCGTTTTTCCTATACACAGGACAAAAACCTTAAAAAATAAATTAACCTGCAAAGGTTTAGACTTCTACATACTATACTTAGTAGTAGTTGTTTCACTTGGATCCTTCTCAAACATTACTTTCAAAAAATATTTATTTTAAAATTCTTTCAGATATTTTATGGAGAAACGCAATCAAATGACACCGACACCAGATCTTTTAGTGGAAGTGAATCCGACGGTAAAAATAAAAATGTACTCAGCGAAAAAGGACATGGGTGCAACATCCCAAAAGACGTTCTACCTAAAGAAACAGACCAAAATATTGCTATTCCGGATGACCTTGTTGGCGAATTTCAAGCCCTGAAAAAAGCTACCAATCTGGATACAGCGACTTTAATGAGAAAGCTTATACATGACTAGTAAGTAGGATTGTTTTACCTTCAGCTGGGTGTTGTGTTTTACTTTCACTTACGCACGGCGTTCGTTTAACCGGAAGGAATCTCGACACCGGAACTGTAATCTGATTTTACATACGCATGTTGAATTTGTTATGGTTTGAAAATTCGGTCGCGCATGTAAACTTACAGGTACATACATGTATGCCCTAGATGAGTAAGATTGGAAGTTGAGTACACCCGATTGGTAAAATACGTCTTCAGAAGGGTGACAGCTCTGAATCTACAGTGAACAGTAAAAGTCATGAACTTAAACGAAATACTTAAATTAGCCCATTTTTTATCCAGATATAAAAATTAATAACTATGAAAGATTTGTATCCTTGTTTGAATGGGATTTTACACCACTTAAGAAGCAATTTTTTAGTTAAATCATTGCGTATTTTTGATTGGAGGAAGCAGGACACCAGACCTTCGGCGAGACAACTCACAATACAAGTTGGCGTAAAGCACGCGGTAATCAACAGTAGATGACTACCTTAAACAGATTGCGTATCTAATTTCACATCTAAAAATAGCTGGAATAAAAAGTGTATATACAATTTTTTAAATACCAATTCCCGACTGCACGACGTTATAATAAATAAAATAAAAGTATTACGCAACATAAAATACACAGATAAAAAGAAAATCCTATTTACGGACGAAAATTTATAACACTTTGTCGAGGACAATGCTCAATAATATGGAAGTTCACTTTGTGTTCGGTAATGGGGAAAACGAAATAGGTTCTAAAATAACCTTATAATGATATATAATTCCATGTCTACTTCTCAAAATAGATTAGATGAAAATCACACTCGTTCACTCCACAGTGCTGCGCGTCCACTGTTGACGGACAGGCAAGCCAACTTGTAGGGTTGTTAGGTTATATAAATACGTCAAGCCTGTCTGTAGTGTTTGTAGAGTGACACACTGCTTACAGGATTAAAACTTCTTTACTAGATTTCGAAAAATGTCCTTCCATTATCTTCCATATTTTCCCATGACAGTCAAAATAAATTCCCTGTTGACCCATTCCATTTTCCACATCTGACATACAGTTGAAGACGCAACCATTCATGATATAAAGAAGCACATAAAAATCAAATTGCAAATTTATAATTTCCGAGATATTAATAAAACAAATTCGATAAAATACAAACCATATTTTACAACTTTCTAATTTCAGCATGCCAGAAAGGAAGATGGCAAGTTCACGACTTTCTAGTCAGTTGTTCGATGTTTCTATTCAAAGCTCAGATAAAGACAGAACCGGTCTAATGGATTATTACGAAAATGACAGATCTGTCAGCCCAGGAGAAATACCACGATTGCATGGTAGAGCATCCGACACGGTGGAGTCAAATGACGAAGAGCCAACGCCACATAAGTCAGTCGAAGTTCGTAAAAATCCATCTCCGGCAAGGATATATTCTGCTGAACCGTACTATTGGAGTGATGAAAATTACCCATCGCGCCATACGGAGCACACATTTTCAAATGGCTATAGGAATTCAATGAAAGTGCCGACCGTGATTCGAGAACAGAACTCTGACAGCAGTTCTGAAGGACAAAGTTTTGTATCAAGCAATCGATCGCGATCCCGAGAAAATGTGTATTCCCCAAGTGTTGGATCTGAAATTTGTATGCAAAGTAATGATCAAATCGTTGAATATTCTTATTCTGCCGAATCACCAGAGCTAAAGATACCAGATTCGTATTTACCCCGGACAGCCATTATGGACGACGGCAGCGTTTCATCAGCATTTCCATTGGTTGCAAGTCTTTGTGATGAAAATGGCATAATTATTTCCCCCAAACAGAACGAGGACACATTGCAAAGAGAGCATAAGATTGATGAAATGAAATACACCCAAGAAATTATTTCTCAAACTGATGCCCATATGGCCATGCAGGCATTAAACCCACATGGAATTACTGCTAAACTACACAAAGCAAGTGGTAAAAGCAATGCCAAAAAGGGCCAGATGAAGCTGATTGCAGAAAATACGTCACACCATGGCGTCTATACTAGTGTTTTGAAATTACCATGGAGTCGGAGAACAAGGACACCTAAAAATGACCCAGCACATGGTGTAAAAAATAATGGAAAATCTCTGAAACAGATAATGCAAACAGAGGACGAGCATCTATTTCAAGATTTAGAAGCTCAGCATGAAATCGACCAATCCGTTGTAAAAAACGAACCTTTTGAGGAATCACCGGGAACACCTAAGCCGGAAACGCCAATAGCACCCCATTTACAACACCCGGTTATGTTGGTACCAGTAACAGGGATCCAGACATCACAAAATGGCATTTTTGTACCTGCTAACAGTATTCCCATGACAACGCAAGCACAATGCAACCCACCAATGATGATGGTCTATCCAAACTCGTCATTTTCAACTGTTGGGCGTCCTACAAGAAAGAGAGGTAGGCCCCCAAAAGTCCCTGTTCTGACTAGAATGTTATCGGATACCAGCAAGGTTCCTAGATTTGACTTTCCTGTAACTAGTTTCTTTCCTCAATTCGCACCCTTACCACATCCTGCAATCGTTCTTAACGTAAACAATATGCTGAATACCGGAGGCGTTGGAAATGCTACAAACAACACAAACGCGAATATAAACACGTCAACAGCTACCAATGTAGTGGAAAGTAATGTATTAATAACGAAAGAAGAAAACAAAAACACAGGGAGCAAAGACGAAACCAAAACAACACATATTATGAAGTCTGATGCGTCTTCCACTGAAGCACAGATATGCAAAGCAACTGAACCAAAGGTAAAGAAAGTTGTTTCTGTGAACGAAAAACAGTCCACAGTAATACCACAGCCAATAATGACAACTACTGCATCAATTGCGAATATTCAAAGTGGGGCTATCTACCAAGAGATGATATTGTCTTCAAAATCGCTTGTCAACGTTCGTCCCCGGAAACGACAAAGTACTACCGAATTATTAAAATCTAAGTCAAGTCCCTCCAACGACTTTATATGCACGTCATTTAAACTTAGAAATGTAAACAAACCAGAGAAGGAAAAGAAGAAAACACCATGGGTACCAGGTATGAAACGACGAGGCCGTCCGCCAAAGAAGAAAATATTCTCAATGATGGAAGGTCAGATGGAGGGTGCTGTTTTAAATCCAGAAAAAAGCATGCCCGCAACTATTCACCACTTTCCACCGGGCGTTACGGCCAGTACTGTTCAGCCACCGGAAGTATATAGTCCAATCATACAAGCGGGTCATCATACTATAACAACTCAGGTTACACCAAATACCGGTATGGTATCACCAAATGCCGGAATGGTATCCCCAAACGACAGCGATTCGAAAGAATCATCATCAGCATCGGACCCGGGATCCAGTAACGACGAGAATAAACACACGGATGGTGAAAAGGATGAAAGCGGACGAGATATGTTCCAGCAACTGTTCCATTGTAAGATATGTAACGAGATAGTGCCCATAGAGAAACGCGAGGAACATCGAGAGAAACATGTCCAAATCAAGTATTGCTGCAATAAATGTGAGTCGGTAAAAATCTCATATATCCAAAGAAACGATCTCGAAGCAGATGAGTGCGTAGATAAACTTCTAAAATGTAATGAATGCCAAGGCGCAGACGACAACACAGCTGAGTCTTCCGTGTCCCTAATGTGCTCTCAGTGCAATGAACGTTTCTTGCAGTTTTCAGCTCTTACAAGTCATAAATACACTTCTCATCAAAGTTCTACTACAAAAGAATTTATTTGTTTAGAATGCGACAAGACATTTATCAACTATCAGAAATTTAAGCTCCATCAACAACTTTGCCACGAGACTCGTTATCATACATGCCCTTATCAAAATTGCAAGAAAGTGTATCCTGAGTTATATAAACTACAAAATCATATTAAAAAGCGTCATGAAAGTAATTTCCATTTACGCTGCATTTTTGATGGGTGCACGGACAGATTCTCAAATCATGGAACCCTGGAAGAGCATATCAAGTCGAAACATTACAGTGTTAAAGGATATACATGCTCAAAACCCGGATGTGATGAAGAGTTCACGTCAGAACGAGATTTAAAATTTCATCTTCTTCTGCATAACGACAGTGATATGTGCACGTTCGAATGCGAGGTTTGCGATTACCGGTGTCATCAACAGCATGTGCTTGACTGGCACATGAAAAATCTTCACCCAGAGACTATATTAAGGAACGAACAGTTGACGGAAGACGATAAAAACACTTAAAAACAGTGCTAAATTTTTATATATATACACAAATATTTGAATTGTTTTAGAACGAAACGATTTACGTTCGCTTATTTCATTGACAAAATAAAGACGTTTTTATTTGCTCATGCAGAAAATTGGTTTCAGTTTTGAAATATTACATTTCAATAAAATATGAAACGCTTAAATGTGAATAGCAGAAATATAGTTTATTGTAAGAGTGTCCCAATGTTTATCTACTCTGTTACAGCGTTATATTTGTCGTGATAGTTTCAATAACTCAATATCCGTTGTTACGTCATTTTTGATTGGTTACACAAGAAAAAATATTGCAATAAAATAGTGAGTGTATTGAAATAAAATAATAGGCTTGAAAAAAAGAATGATTCTTAAATGGGAATAATTATAAGAAATATTTCAGCTTTTTAAGGAATTACAAACTAACTGGAGTGAGGATGGCTTCATGTAAAGTTTGTGAAATAATAATGAAAGTTGTGTGGTGGCGAAATATAGATAATACAATAACAAAGGTCAGGTAAGCCACAGTTAAAAGGTAAAATCAAAACAAAAAACACATAAAAAAGAAAACGAAAAAAAATAAAAATTAAGCAGCAATATCCCCTTTCTATTGCTGCTGGGTTTTTTTCGTTTTCTTTTTTATGTGTTTTTTTGTTTTAATTTTACCTTTTAGCTGTGGCGTACTTGACCTTTATTATTGTAAAGTTTGTGAGTTGGCGGGAATAACTTTAATTTTCATGCTTTTATTTCCTCCAAAACAGCTTTATTAAAAATGACTTCCGCAAGCCGTCTGCGTTCCCAAAGAAAAAATCAATGTGTTAAATAAAAAAGGTAGTTAAAAATCGTGTATCACAGAAGAGATCACGAGAGTTAGCAAATTTTGTTTTTCTGCATTCGCAATGAATGACAAAAATAAATAATAACAAGTGTGGATAGTGTTGTCACCTACCAGCAAATACAAGAAAAGTCCAAGGGCTATAATTTAGTCAAAATCATTAGTGTACGATATTCGACCTATAGTACGACCTATAACTCATGATTATCGACTAACATACCAAATACCTCAATATCTGCAAGCCTTCAGAAAAGGTCGTGAAAACTTCTTTTTAAGAAATTCTCCAAGTCCAAGGATAATATTTCATAAAAAAAAAGTTATCGGACGGGAACGATATTCAACTTAATATGTATGTAACTCATCGTTTACTTGCATGGCAAATGTCAGCTAAAAAGGTCCCAAAAACGTGTGCAACCGACTGACGGACGCAGAGCAAACCCCTAGTCCCCTTCGGCAAGACAGATAAGGAACTAAAACAACAAACGCAAATAAAGGATTGTTCATAATCAAAACTGCGCAAATAAACAACTCTAATTGATAACTTGTAAATTTACTACAGGTAATAACATTACAAAGTAAACACTAGAATGAAAACCGGAGTAACCAAGGAAAACAAACATGGTTAAAAATAGCTTAACCTCGAAAAAAAGACAACGAGGTAAATTAATAATTAAAAAAAAAAAACAATTCGGCGAAGAATCATTTGCCGTTAGACCTTTGATATTTCTAATTTGAAGATAATGTTATAACTAGAAACGACTGGAGTCAATATGTTAACGGCGTTTAACGTCAGGTCTGTAACGGCTTTATGTATGTTAGTAAACAATTGAGACTACTACATCCTAAATCACGACTGACCCACCATGGCCACTATTAATTCTGAAAGCTTAAACCTCAACCTAAATCACGGCTGACCCACCATGGCCACTATAAATTCTGGCAGATCAACACGGCAAACCTAAATCAAGACTGACAAACATGGCCACTATCGTGACAGATCAACACGGCAAACCTAAATCAAGACTGACAAACACGGGCACTATACATCCTGACAATACGGCAAACCTAAATCACGACTGACCCACCACGTCCACTCTCACTCTAAGTCCTGATAGATCACCACGGCAAACCTAAATCATGCCTGACCACCATGGCCACTTTAAGTACTGACAGATCAACACTGCAAACCTAAATCATGCCTGACCACCTGGCCACTTTAAGTACTGACAGATCAACACTGCAAACCTAAATCATGACTGACACACATGGCCAACTTAAATCACGACAGACCAACACGACCCGCTAAAGCACGAATGACCACCGCGGCCATCATAAAATCAAGACAGACTAACACGGAAGACCTCAATCCTGGCAGACCAACACGGCCAGTCTAAATCATGACTGACTACCACAGCTCTATAAATCCTGCCAGGCTATCACGGCCATCCTAAATCACGACTGACAACTGCGGCCACCATAACTTATGCCAGTTCAACACCGCTACCCTACATTACGACTGCCAAACGCAGTCATCATAAATCCCTACAGACCAACACGGCCATCCTTAATCATGGCTGACTACCACGGCCACCATATAGCCTATCAGACCAACACGGCCACACTAAATCACGACTGACAACACGGTCATCCTTAATCACGACAGACCAACGCGGCCATCTTAAATCACGACAGACAAATACAGCCACATTAATCACGAAAGACCAACGCGGCCACACTAAATCACAACAGAACAACACGGCCATCTTAAATCGCGACTGACAACTACCACGGCTACCTTATATTCTATCAGACCACTACGGCCTTCCTCAATCATGACTGACTAAACGGCTACCTTATATCCTATCAGACCACCACGGCCATCCTAAATCACGATTGACTACCACGGCTACCTTATATCCTATCAGACCACCACGGCCATCCAAAATCACTACTGACTACCACGGCTAGCTTATATCCTATCAGACCACCACGGCCATCCTAAATCACGACTGACTACCACGGCCATCCTAAATTACGACTGTCAACCAGTGTATGTTCGTGTAGTTGTTTATGTGAGTTTTGTATATTTCAAAACGCATGACGGATATCAAAATTGGAATGCTTGAAATATTCTGGGAATATTACGGAAATATGCCGAGTTTTTACGGAAATATGCCGATGTTTTTTATGTTACGTAGTAATTATGTACAGCTTGGGGTATGTAGACTAGATCTATGGTGATAATATCAGAACACATGCAACATGTAACACTGTTATACATGTATTGTAATCACTAGACCATATCTGGCCTTTGTGATCAAAGTTCAATCATGTGTCAAAATTGCTTCCGGAAAAATGACAAGTTCGGAGCATTAAAACGCTGTAATTTTATTGGATAACGTCATTCAAGCTATGCAGTGATAATAGAGTAAAAGGTATTTATCTGATTGTTACGGATAATTGATTTGTGTTAATGTATTTCTGTTACGGTGATATGAATTTTTACCTTGAGGTCAAAATACAATTTATCTTTACCATCCTCTGTCCTATCTCTTCATTTATTTGAAAAACTTTTACTAAGGAAACATAATGCTCTTTATAAGTTTAACATACGACTTCTCCATGTTAAGGGGACCAATGAAAGAAATATATGTATTTTTGACAATTTTTGCCGTCACGTTGGCTGAATTCTTTGATAAAGGAGGAGGAAGACTACTTGATCCTCTAGGACGGTCTTCTCTCTGGAGGCTAAACGAAACTTCATTTCCGGTTAATAATGATGACCATCGTTTGAACTGTGGCGGATTTGAAGTAAGTATTTTAAAGCATAAATATCAAAAAGCGACCGCTGTGTACGGAATGTGTCCTATTATGTTTGTTTGTTTGTTTGAATGATTTTTTACGCCATTTTCAGCAATTTTTCAGCTCTATCATGGCATCTAGTTTTTATTGGGGAGGAAGCCGGAGTACCCGGAGAAAACCCCCGACCTGCGGTAGGAAAACTGGCAATCCTTGTCAATTAAGATTGGAGTCGAGTAAACCCTGCCCGCAGTGAGAATCGAACCCGCAATCTCAGTGTTGACAGACCACGTGATCAATAGTAGACTACTAATATGAAACACACGACATTAACACAATAGAACAACAGTTTTAAAAAATGTGTTGATTCTAGAAAGCGATGTCAGTATTTCATAGAATTCTGTATGTTAACCATTCGCACAGCTTATAGATGGTAAAAATAAACAATGGAAACTTTGTAAATGTTGGACTCCTTTGCTCAATATTAAAAAAGAACGTGAAAACCGAAAACTTAAAATTGAAGAGTGTCGAACGTATCAACGGACACAAATTTAATTCACAAACATGCGACATGATTCCAGCAGTTAGTCAGTTATTTATTTTATTCTTAAATACTCTTCTTAAAATATTAAGGAGACCCGTTTTGCAGGAAAGATAAGGAGTCAACCGAACCCCCTTTTGTGGCGCGACTATTATATATTGTCGTATCTTTCAACTGACGTTGATTTGGGAAGCGTACAATAAAAATGTGTGCTGAATCTTAATATCACGTGCAAGAAAACATTCAGTCTCTTTTACCGGTATAAATGGCCATATTTTGCCTTGAAACGAATTCACATGAAAATGTGTTGTGTCAAGCCACGTGTCAGCATGGTTGTCGAAATCTGCTTAAAAATCACTAGTGAAATAGACAAGGACGAATCACATATAATGATATTAAACATCAAACGAAGTACTAATTAGTCTGGAGTCACGATTTCAGGTGACTAATCTTCATTCGTAACAATTTACAAATTTAAAATTACAATTATTTGGGGAATGCGGCGGACGTACACAAGTCACGTGACACAAGTACGATAACATAAAAGATATTCTTTATTCGTTTTACTTCATATACAGAAATACAAGTCGGGACATGTATTCTATGATCTTTTATGTATTAAGTTCACCAAGTAAATATAGTGTCAAATACACCAAGGTTATACTACGGAAGACGCGCGTTTAGTCTATATCAAGTGGTCTATATAAGACTCATCAATGGCGCTCCAAACTATGCCTTCAAAATAGTATTCTGTTCTCATGAAATACCCCAGGGTCCCGACATATATAAAATATGGACTACCAAAATCTAGGAAAAAATACTGACACCAAGTAGATGAGAAATTACAATATGGATTTTTTCCCACGCAACGCATCAGGATATATTGTAACCTTAAATGATCCAAACCCCATGCAGTAACTAAACCTAGCCAGTCTCAACAAACTGAGGGAAATCCTAGATCTCTATATAGGTGACCCTATTAACCATATCATTAATATTTTCCAAAAATAATCTACCAAACACCAAACACCTAGGAAAAACCACGGGGGGGGGGGGGTCAGTAAGGATACTTTTAGGTACAGGTGTGCGGACGGACATTTGAAAACCCACCCTATTCATATATTTTCGGACTCTATAAAACATGACCTAATCATATATTGAATGATTAAATCAGACCTATTCATATATTTATTACTGCACATCCCCATTGACAAAATAGTACGTTTACTACCAAAATGATAAATTGATGTTAATGGAACATTTTGTTTGAAAAATCACTGTGGTTTACATAGGCTTAACATGCTTAAGATGAGAATTGAGGCATGGGATATATTTAGATAATTTACAACTACCCAATGATATATTTTTCAATGAAAAAAAGCTACCTATTCATATATTTTGGAGAGCTAAAAAAGTGACCCATTCGGGCCGCACATATCTGTTAACAAAATCGGGGATATCCCCATGACATCAGAACTAAATGTTCATAGAAAAACCATAAGTATGAACCAAACCGGCCACAATATTATATAAGGGTACTCTGCTGGTTTCCATGGTTTCTTACATTATACTTTTTATCTATTGTAGATAAAACATTTATCAATTATTATTTAAAAATAATAAATTTTAGTGCTCGTCCATCTGAGCGGTATCATTTATTCGAAAATCTGGAAGTATTAAAAGTTACGTATTTGTTGGTTTATTATACTATTGGTCCTGGGCTTGTCAGTACCGGGACTGTGAGTGCCGGCCTGACTTATGTCTTTACCTAATAATTTACAAGTATTTTAAGTTTTTTCACTGAATTGTTTCACCGGGTCATCTGGTGTCCTCTTCAGTAAAAATATACTGAAAAGGACATAAAAACCGTAAATAAAAGCAAAATAGTTAACAAAAACTCAGAACACAACAAGTCTGTTTACTTTCAGGTACAATGGATAAAAAATAAAGGAGGATGCGGAATATGTGGGGATCCTTTTGACGGTACACATGAAAATGGCGGCATCCTACAGAGTGGTTTTATTAGCAAAACGTTTGTACAAAATCATATTATAAATGTAACGATAGAAACAAAAGAAGAGTTATATGGATATTTGGAATTTAGAATTTGTCCATATACTAACGGATCTATAGTGACAAAGGATTGCTTAGACAACAATATTTTGGAAATCGGAGATACTGAATATACAAGGTATAAAGTATGGCATTCAGGATATCACGTGGTACCTTTGAAACTTCCGGAAGATTTGACATGTGACGCATGCCTATTGCAGTTAAAATATCACACTGGTTAGTATTTTTTCATATAACATGCTGTGTTTAAAATAATAAATATTGATTACACATTTTCTATATGTTCCCATTTTCCGACAACTGTTTTCAAAAATATGTATTGCTTAAATACGATTTTTATTTTACCATGAACACATTTGCTATTTCACTATGAAAAAAGAGCCCAGATGATCATTATCTGTAGTTTTCTGGCTTAATGAACATTTTGTACCTTGCACCACAGTTTTATAAAAGTTTGAAACACAATAATTATTGCTTTTCAGGAGAAATAGTTGATTACATGTTAATTTTATTTTTTCAAGGATATCTTTGGGGATGTGATGAGATAAACTGTTGCTATGGATGTGGTCCTATGCAGGAAGAATTTTACAGCTGCTCTGATATTACAATAACTCCCGATGACTCGCTGAAATATACAGATTTACAAAGGTAAAACAGGAACTTATAAATCAGTTAATTATACTAGTCCCAGGATAAAGTAAAAAAAAAGTACAAAGGTAAAATAACTCCTGATGACTCGCTGAAATATATAGATTTACATAGATAAAATAACTCCTGATGACTCGCTGAAATATATAGATTTACAAATGTAAAATAACTCCTGATGACTCGCTGAAATATACAGATTTACAAAGATAAATAACTCTTGACTCGCTGAAATATATAGATTTACAAAAATAAAATAACTCATGAGGACTCGCTGAAATATAAAGATTTACAAAGATAAAATAACTCGTGATGACCCGCTGAAATATATAGATTTACAAAGGTAAAATGACTCCTGATGACTCGCTGAAATATATAGATTTACAAAGGTAAAATAACTCCTGATGACTCGCTGAAATATATAGATTTACAAAGATAAAATAACTCCTGATGATTCGCTGAAATATATAGATTTACAAAGGTAAAATAACTCCTGATGACTCGCTGAAATAATAAGATTTACAAAGATAAATAACTCCTGATAACTCGCTGAATATATAGATTTACAAAGATAAAATAACTCCTGATGACTCGCTGAAATATAAAGATTTACAAAGATAAAATAACTCCTGATGACCCGATGAAATATATAGATTTACAAAGATAAAATAACTCGATGACTCGCACCTCCCAAGTCAGGGGATCTGAGTCCATGTTCGCTCCATGATGGTGGAGCGAACGCGGACTCCGAACCCTTGACTTGGGAGGATGGATGACTCGCTGAAATATAAATCTTAATACATATATATATATAACTGTACAAAGTTATAACAGACAAAATATAATGCAGTATTATTATACATTTTTTCCCATGTCGTCGCCCCATCAATGAATGTTAAAACAAAATTGCCCAAGGAAAAACACATTTTGACGAATAAAGTTTGATATACTAATTATATGTGCTGGATCATTAATTTGTTCTTTAAAGAAATCATAAATATAAACCAGATGTGAAATAAAATACAAAAACATTTGATGTAACTGGTCCAAACATTAGTTTATGCCGTCGTTTTACGCTCTTTTTGGGGGGTGTTTTACTATTTAAAAAAAATTCCCTATCTTTTAGTGATTAATTGCCTCATTCTTGTTCGTTTTTTCATACCTTAGTGCCTATGTAAAAAATCATCGGTGCCATTACTTCAGTGATGTGTATGGAGCACCGGTTTGAGCACTTTTGTGTTCTGTTACGATGCAGGAGTCCTATTTTCACATTTATCACACTTGAAATCACATTTACCAAAAAACCCGCTAAGCCTGTATGACAGAGTAGATTGTTACCCCAGACTGGATACAGAGAAGATTACCCTCGCCTTATCCAATTTTTTGTTTGCTTGTTTGAATGTTGTTTATATCATGGTGTCCAGTTTTTGTTCGGGGATGAAGCCCAAGTATTGTTTTTACCTTGCATCTGTCGTCTATAAATGTGTTGTTTTTACCTTGCATCTGTCGTCTACAAATGTGTTTTTTACCTACATCTGTCGTCTACAAATGTGTTGTTTTTACCTTGCATCTGTCGTCTACAAATGTGTTTTTTACCTACATCTGTCGTCTACAAATGTGTTGTTTTTACCTTGCATCTGTCGTCTACAAATGTGTTTTTTACCTACATCTGTCGTCTATAAATGTGTTGTTTTTACCTTGCATCTGTCGTCTACAAATGTGTTTTTTACCTACATCTGTCGTCTACAAATGTGTTGTTTTTACCTTGCATCTGTCGTCTACAAATGTGTTTTTTACCTACATCTGTCGTCTACAAATGTGTTGTTTTACCGTACAACAAATGTCTACAAATGTGTTATGATTTGACTTCGGTTGCCATGGTAACGGTGGCGGCCATTTTGGGCCGATTAAAATACAGTGAAAAGGGCAATATTCAAATCCCAATTTTTCAGGGGAAAATCGATTCATATTCAATAGAATTTCTTTATTTGCTTAATTAAATATCTCATTGACAATATTCAAAACAGTTACAACACTTTAAGTATATGTGTGATCAGACTGAGACTATTGAACATGTAAAGAAATTAAAGTGCATTATTCTCTATAATTTTTGGTAAAAAATATTACCATTTTTGACACTTTTCTGACTCCATTTTCAGAAAATGCACCAATCACAAATAATCATCATGAATATAATTACATAGATTGATGATTAATATTCAAAAATTTTAAAAATCTCAATGGGGTAAGAAAAAATGTCTTTAAAAAACACTGTTAAAGTTGGTTACCATGGTAATAAAACAAAAACGGCAATTTTTCGATATTTAAATACATCTATGATCATACTTCTAATATGAGCCAAGATAACAATTGTTGTCATCATATGTACCTAAAAGGATCTTTTCAACATAGTATGACCTTGGAAAACTTTCAAGGTCACTTGTGTTGTTCTCAAGGTCACCTAAAATTGATTTTGCTTCGAGATTTTCATATTTGAAAGTTCAATTTTTAGTTGACCTTGACCTTGAGACACTGTACCCTGAAATGATTTAAATGTCATTTTAAGTTTATAGTATGTCTGTTAAAAATAATAATTAAGGATAATTTAATTTATTCCTAAGAGAAACAGTAGTTTCATGGAAATATTGAACAATACAAAAATGGCTTTTTTTCACAAGTTACCATGGTAACCATCTTTGACAGTGTTTTCTATAGACATCTTTTGTTACCCCATTGAGATTTTTATAAGTTTTGAATATTAATCATCAATTTATGTAATTATATTCATGATGAGTATTTGTGATTGGTGCATTTTCTGAATATGGAGTCAGTAAAGTGGCAAAAATGGTAATTTTTTAGTAAAAAAATTTCAGAAAAAATGCATGATATCTTGACATATTGGATAGCCTCGTTCTGACTACACATTTATCTTTAGTATTGAAACTGTTTTGAATATTGTCAATGAGGTATTGAATTAAGCAAATAAAACATTATATTGAATATGCATTGATTTTTGAATAACCAATTGGGAATTGAATATAGGCTATTTTGCAGTATGAGAAATAATAAAAAATGACCGCCTCAGTTACCATGGTAACCGTGGTCAAACATAATAAACAGTCATCATTTTTATGATCCAATGGTCAATTGCAACTTATGAAATTAAAATCAGCAAAATCTGAGACATGTCATGTCCCAGTTATTTTGGTGCTTAGGGATAATTGGTCTTAAGTTCTATAACAACCAAGATAGATTATATGTAAGTGTGAAGAAAGTTTGTAACTGACACACAGCCTGAGGAGGTTATACCAAAGGTTGATCATATAGATACAAGGTTAACAAACTTTCATAGCTTTATATGTCTATTAGCCGTTTGTGGTTTACACGTCGTTTTATTGTATTAATAAATTGTATCGTTTAGATACAAAAAATAAAGTTTCTAACAAATAGTATCTTACTTAAGCATGTAAACTTATCAGTATCAAAAATTTACTTATAGAATACTTATTATAATTACAGAGAAAAATTATTCTAAATTTTTCACAGATTTAAATTTTATAATGGCAAACAGCTGTACTGACTGTCTACAACAAATACCGGCAAACAGCCGTACTGACTGTCCATAACAAATACCGGCAAATTGCCGTACTGACTGTCTACAACAAATACCGGCAAACAGCCGTACTGACTGTCCACAACAAATACCGGCAACTGTCTACAACAAATACCAGCAAAAAACTGTACTGACTGTCTTCAACAAATACCGGCAAACAGCTGTACTGACTGTCCATAACAAATACCGGAAAATTGCCGTACTGACTGTCTACAACAAATACCGGCAAACAACTGTACTAACTGTCCACAACAAATACCGGCAACTGTCTACAACAAATACCAGCAAAAAGCTGTACTGACTGTCTTCAACAAATACCGGCAAACAGCTGTACTGACTGTCCACAACCAATACCGGCAAACAGCTGTACTGACTGTCCACAACAAATACCAGCAAACAGCTGTACTGACTCCACAACAAATACCAGCAAACAGCTGCACTGACTGTCCACAACAAATACCAGCAAACAGCTGTACTGATCGTCTACAACAAATACCGGCAAACAGCTGTACTGACTGTCCACAACAAATACCGGCAAACAGCTGTACTGACTGGCCACAACAAATACCAGCAAACAGCTGTACTGACTGTCCACAACAAAAAACCGGCAAACAGCCGTACTGACTGTCTACAACAAATACTGGCAAACAGCTGTACTGACAGTCCCCAACAAATACCGGCAAACAGCTGTACTGACTGTCCACAACAAATACCGGCAAACAGCTGTACTGACTGTCCATAACAAATACCGACAAACAGCTTTACTGACTGTCCACAACAAATACCGGCAAACAGCTGTACTGACTGTCCATAACAAATACCGGCAAACAGATGTACTGACTGTCCACAACAAATACCGGCAAACAGCTGTACTGACTGTCCATAACAAATACCTGCAATCAACTGAACTGACTGTCCACAACAAAAACCACCAAACAGTGGTATTTGTTGCAGACAGTCAGTGCACTTATTTGCCTGTATTTGTTGTGACTGTCTGCAACAAATATCGGCTGAACTTGGTTAACACACATTATCAATAAATCTATAAGATGTTAAGATTTCTCTCTACCGTTACATATATATATATATGTCTTACAAATATACTATACTTTATTGTTAAAATATATAGATCTGCACTCACATGCTCTTTGAATATCAATACTTTCCTGCAATCTACCCACCCGAACTTACAATAAATAACACCACCAATACACGTAGGTCAGCCTCTTATTCATACCTACTTCTATAAATACACTCTGAAAAGCTACTTATTACACTTTACGGCAATCGTCATAACTTTGACGTTCCAATCGATCAATCATTTAATCCAAAATGCGAATAATAATCCCAGATATGTTTGGAGACACCGACCATTGTCAACAAGGGCACATAACCCCTCTATTGTCTTTTCTTGATATCAATTAACATTCCAGCGGCTCCAGGGTATGGTGAGTACGTTTCACGACTTATACGCTATCCTAGATCATGTGATCTGTATTTTGATTTTCTAGACCGCTCACTGCTGTTGACTACTAAGCTACTCAAACAAGGGTTAGTTGAACGAAGGTTGATGTTATCCCTTAGGAAGATATATGGTGGTCACCATGGCTTAATTGATCGTTATGGGAAATCAAACTCTAAAATACGATCGGACATTTTCTCTGAGTCATTGGTAGTCTTCCTATCCCTGAATATGACTTTTTTCTAGACATGAAAATGATTAAATCGACGAGTGTATAATTAGAGGCAGACACTGCTTTCCTGTTTGGTTCAGGTTTCTGAATTTATGTTTTTGTATTTTTTGGTGTTTGTTTTGCTTTGTATGTTTGTCTATATCAAGATTTGTAATTGTTCCTTGACTTTCGGCTTTTTCGGTCGGCTTCCTTGCTACCGGATAAGTTTGCGTTTGCTAAATTGATGTCTGATCTCGTTTGCATTTGAGCTAAAAACTAAAAACTTTTTTAAGACATGTATTGTTTAAGTTTACACACAACTTGATGTTTGTTATTTTAACTTTACTATATTTTGCAGTTTAAAAGCCAACACCGAAAATTCACCTTACATGGCGTGGTGGTGCATCTTCCAATGTGTCGGAGACGAATGTAAAACTCCAGAGTGTTCCGAACATGAGCATCTTCGTGAAAAGCGACAGACGCTGACATGTAAAGCAACGGGAGTATGGGCAGGACGGACGGAAATGGATGATTGGTGTACTCGTAATTGTCTCAGCCCGTATGCTTATTGTCCATCGACTCATTGTACATGTGAAGGTACCCGACCTAATAACTGACCTCTAACAATAATAAATAAATACAAAATTGTCACAGCAAAAATTTATCAAGATCATCATTATTTGACAAATAATAGACATTTCCAGCTAAACATAGATGAAAATTATTCATGTCCCCATGTGAAGTAATATCCGTTCAGTGTTTGCTGTTATCAAAATTAGATGTTTTAATGATAGCTGAAGATTTGGCGATATATGCTACAATTAATTGAATGTATTTCTCATATTTTCGAAGTCAAGTAATAAAATTGAGATCTGAAGTAAATCAAACGTGTAACAGTGAAAGTGTTAAAGATGTTAAATGTTCATAATTGGTTGTTATAGTAATCAGACTCTCTGTCAACGTAAAGTAACTTTAATTGTGTATTGTATGATATTTGACTATTCGGATGGCTGATGTACTCATTTATATACTATACGACAATATTGTAGGTATTCAGGTTGCACTCTAATATATCATTCATTCGAATAATGTCAAATTTGTGTATTATTTCTATTCTAAATTTGAAGAACTTCCATGTAGTTGAATAATTTTGTTTTACATTTAAGGGTTGTTTTTAATTGCTGGTTAGATTATTGGATGTAGACGACTTTGGGTCGGATTACGTCAGTAAACCGCGAATTTATGTACAGCGTAAACCCACAAAGTCATCTATATCCAATAATCTAACCAGCAATTGAAAACAATTCTTATATTTTAAATTCAATATTATGAAAAGAAATAACAAAAACAATATTGAACAATTAGTCAAATAATATTTTCAATGTCATTTTCTTGTGTCGACGCTTGTCGTTTGCGGAGGAATTCATGTATAGTCAACGTCATCAATACATATAATTATGACGTCAACAATCAGTCACGTGCTCAAATACCAAGTTAGGTTATACGAAATAACCAATGTTGCTCAGCTGTTGAGTATTTAATGAAAAATTTCTGAACAGGTTATACGATATACTAATAATATGGTTTGGGTCTGTTTACGCCTAATAAATGTGTAAGCAGACCCAAACAATATTATATCGTATAACCTGTTCAGAAATTTGAAACATTCCTTAAAATTTAATTTTAGCAATTTTTTTAGTGAAACGTCGATGACGTCATTGAACTATTTGAATTTCAACGGCGTAAGAATAGGTCAAAGGTCACGCAAGTTATTTCTTATAATATGGGATGCTCGATTTGAATTAACTAATCAGATTTGAGCTTACAAAGCAAATTAAATTATTTAATATACGTACAACATGACTGGTTGTATTATTTAGATACAATAGCGCCACAATTATTAAACACACAATCAGATAGCTGTCTAAGATCGTTATTAATGTAGAACTTCATTTTTTAGATACCACCAATGCTGTACCAAAAACAACTACTACAACACAAGCGACAACAACTCCAGGTAACTTTGAAAGTCATCTAGTATGTTAGAAATAGGGCATACGTCATCAAAGGTGAATGCGAGTTAGATGGTCTGTTAGAAATAATAGTGTTCATAAACGTCATGAATAGGGTTCATGGGCGTCTTCTAGTTTGTGATTAAATCTACTAGTCTGTCTGGAATGGGGTTCATAAGCGTCTTCTAGTTTGTGATTAATTCTACTAGTCTATCGGGAATGGGGTTCATAAGCGTCTTCTAGTTTGTGATTAATTCTACTCGTCTGTCGGGAATGTGGTTCATAAGCGTTTTCTAGTTTGTGATTAATTCTACTCGTCTGTCGGGAATGGGGTTCATAAGCGTCTTCTAGTTTGTGATTAATTCTACTCGTCTGTCGGGAATGGGGTTCATAAGCGTCTTCTAGTTTGTGATTAATTCTACTAGTCTGTCGGGAATGGGGTTCATACACGTCTTCTAGTTTGTGATTAATTCTACCAGTCTGTCGGGAACGGGGTTCATGGGCGTCTTCTAGTTTGTGATTAATTCAACTAGTCTGTCGGGAATGGGGTTCATAAGGGTTTTCTAGTTTGTGATTAATTCTACTCGTCTGTCGGGAATGGGGTTCATAAGCGTTTTCTAGTTTGTGATTAATTTTACTCGTCTGTCGGGAATGGGGTTCATACGCGTCTTTTAGTTTGTGATTAATTCTACTAGTCTGTCGGGGATGGGGTTCATGGGCGTCTTCTAGTTTGTGATTAATTCTACTAGGCTGTCGGGAATGAGGTTCATGGGCGTCTTCTAGTTTGTGATTAATTCTACTAGTCTGTCATGAATAGGGTAAATGGAAATCTTACAGTCTGCCAGTAAATTAAAAAGTAATTATTACACAACGATAATATGTCCAGACATACCACCTAGGTAGTTTACTGAAAACTTAATAATCATTTTCTTACGAATGAATTTTCATAAAAAAAATTAACACACTCAATTTACCTATAGTCAGCATTAACAACAAACAGTATCTGCGTCATACTAGTATACTGTTACAGAAGAAATTTCCAACAGGCAGGATGTAAAGACGACATTTCTCTAAATATACATCGAAATCTTGTTTAAATAAAATGATACTTCTTCATTTGAGCCATACATCAAAGTTACCCAATATTTGTCAGTAAAACAAAGTGACCGGGTGTTATGTGATACCTCTGTTTCCAAATGATAATTACAGATTTTCTTAAAACATTGCACAGTTGTTAATTACTTTTAAATGAAATTAAAGTTCCATTTTCGAAAAAATGTAAAAAAAATGACAGTTTTCAAAAGATTATGGAATTTGTTAAATTTTGCACAGCTGTTAAGTACTATAAAATGAAGAATAAGTTGAATGTTTAGCACAGTCCCATTTGTAGTTTTTGAGTTAGGGTTATTTAAACTTGGTTGGTTTGTAATTCATTCAGTAATTGGGTAGTAAAAACGATGCAACGTTGCGTTTGAGTATCATTTAATGTCCAATTACATGCCAATTTTCAATTTCCCAAAAGTGGCGAATAAATTATTATTAAATGTGTTTAATATGAATGCAGTGTCCACGGCTCGTACAGCCCGATAACGGCGTTAATACCGGCTGGCAGTGTCCACGGCTCGTACAGCCAGATAACGGCGTAAATAGCAGCTGGCAGTGGACTTTCCACGGCTCGTACAGCCAGATAATGGCGTTAATACCAGCTGACAGTGTCCACGGCTCGTCCAGCCCGATAACGGCGTTAATACCGGCTGGCAGTGTCCACGGCTTGTACAGCCAGATAACGGCGTTAATAGCAGCTGACAGTGTTCACGGCTCGTACAGCCAGATAATGGCGTTAATAGAAGCTGACAGTGTCTACAACTCGTACAGACAGATAACGAGCCGATAACGGCGTTAATACCGACTGGCAGTGTCCATGCACGGTTCGTACATCCCGGTAACGGCGTTAATAGCAGCTGGCAGTGTCCGCGGCTCGTACATACCAGTAACGGCTTAAATAGCAGCTGACAGTATCCACAGCTCGTACAGCCCGATAACG
Organism: Limnoperna fortunei; assembly: GCA_944474755.1. Classification (NCBI taxonomy): domain Eukaryota; kingdom Metazoa; phylum Mollusca; class Bivalvia; order Mytilida; family Modiolidae; genus Limnoperna; species Limnoperna fortunei. The sequence goes on along the minus strand of OX104122.1, from coordinate 64,075,776 downwards.
GCGTTAATAGCAGCTGGCAGTGTTCACGGCTCGTACATACCAGTAACGGCTTAAATAGCAGCTGACAGTATCCACAGCTCGTACAGCCCGATAACGGCGTTAATACCGGCTGGCAGTGTTCACGGCTCGTACAGCCAGATAATGGCGTTAATAGCAGCTGACAGTGTCCACGACTCGTACAGACAGATAACGGCGTTAATACCGGCTGGCAGTGTTCACGGCTCGTACAGCCAGATAATGGCGTTAATAGCAGCTAACAGTGTCCACGACTCGTAAAGACAGATAACGGCGTTAATACCGGCTGGCAGTGTCCGCGGCTCGTACAGCCAGATAATGGCGTTAATAGCAGCTGACAGTGTCCACAACTCGTACAGCCCGATAACGGTGTTAATGCCGGCTGGCAGTGTTCACGGCCCGTACAGCCAGATAATGGCGTTAATAGCAGCTAACAGTGTCCACGACTCGTACAGACAGATAACGGCGTTAATACCGGCTGGCAGTGTTCACGGCTCGTACAGCCAGAAAATGGCGTTAATAGCAGCTAACAGTGTCCACGGCTCGTACAGCCAGATAATGGCGTTAATAGCAGCTGACAGTGCCCACAACTCGTACTGCCCAATTATGCCGTTAATACCGGCTAGCATTGTCCACAGCTCGTACAGCCAAATAATGGCGTTAATACCTGCTGGCAGTGAGTGGCACATTTTGTTATCCAGTTAAATTGCATCATGCTTGCAAACTATCCATCGAGGTACGTCATTTTGTCCGTTATGTTTCAAACACGATTTGACGTAGTATTTAACTCCGACGTGTAATAGCATAAACTCTTTGATTCGTTTTGTTTTTCAGGACGACTTGTAATTACTATTAGTCCTTCGGAATTTACTTCCGTGTTTGGAGCTTCTCCTCAAATCAAATGCGACATAAAAGGATCTCCAATGGCACTCACGTGGTACTGGATTAGAATACCGTTGACTGGTACATACACAACAATAATCTACCAGGGTACTAACAGCGCTGACTACACTGTTGAAAATTCAGCATCCGGGCCTCATCTGACTATAAAAAACGTAAATAAAGACGACGAGGGTGATTATATGTGTTTTGCTGTGAATGCTGCAGGAACCACGTTTAGTTTGAAGTCTCGGTTATACGTAGTGCCAGGTTTGTTGTTTGTTGTAGAGATCTATATCGTAATTTCTAGTGTTTCCTGTGAAGTGTACATCAGTTTCCTTCCCATGAAATACTGGAATTTAACCATTTACCGTTTGCAGGAGAACTGGAAATCAGTGTTAATCAAGTCAGGGACTCGAATTTTCAGTGTTCAGAGCCAATGGTTTGACAAGTAATGCCAAGTAAATATGCATAGCTTTTACACAGAGTTTAGTTCTTTACATACAATATCTTTCAAATGAACACGGTAGTTAACTTTTTTCTTGCCAGTCTGTTTGTTAATTGTTGTATCAATGATAAATGTAGTTGTTTATAATGGTTAATTTTAATGATGTTGATGAACATTCTCAAAAATAAGTTTTCGTTCATTTAAATGTAGTTCCCATTTATAGTTTTTATTTTAACAAGAAGATATAATAATACAACAGAAAATGTATTAATTCCTTTTGGTTGTGAATGAATAGAAACTGCTTAAATAGACACGTTACGTATTCCACTGTTCTGACTTAACACAAAACATATAGTACAGGATAAAGCCTTCATGTTATAATCCACAACATAGGATTTTTCTTAGTTTGCTGTAAGTCTGAATGGTGCCATTTAGATAAGATTTTGAATAATTAAAGTGTAAGGATAGACAATGATATGTGCCTCCTTTTACAGATCTGTATCCAATCAGACCTGTGTAAGGCGTGTAATATAAGAAAACAATTGCATGATTATTTTTACAAGAATCTTTGGCGAATATTTCATTAAAATTGTTCAGAAATTAATACCTTGAAAATATTGGAATTCGACAGGGGTTGTTTTTTGTCTCGCCTGCGACGAAAGTCGCTGGAGGCGAGACATATGTATGGGAATCCGGCGGCGGCGGCGGCGGCGGCGGCGGCGTAAACACTTGACATCTTGCTTCATATCTTTGTAAGCCCAAGCCCTAGGTCCATCAAATTTGGTCCAGAGGTAGCTTATGATGAGTACTTGCCAGTCAGTCACCTGTCACCTGACCTTGACCTCAATTTCACGGTCCAGTGACTACGTTAAAGTTTTTGGGTTACGACAGTTCCTCTGTAACTACGCATGGTAGGATGACAATATTTGGTGTATAGGTTGCTGATGACTAGTACATGACTGTCTGGTAGGTGTCACCTGACCTTGACCTCAATTTCACGGTCCAGTGACTACGTTAAAGTTTTTGGGTTACGACAGTTCCTCTGTAACTACGCATGTTATGATGACAATATTTGGTGTATAGGTTGCTGATGACTTGTACATGACTGTCTGGTAGGTGTCATATGACCTTGACCTCAATTTCACGGTCCAGCGACTACGTTAAAGTTTTTGGGTTACGACAGTTCCTCTGTAACTACACATGGTAGGATGACAATATTTGGTGTATAGGTTGCTGATGACTAGTACATGACTGTCTGGTAGGTGTCACCTGACCTTGACCTCAATTTCACGGTCCAGCGACTACGTTAAAGTTTTGGGGTTACGACAGTTCCTCTGTAACTACGCATGGTAGGATGACAATATTTGGTGTATAGGTTGCTGATGACTAGTACATGACTGTCTGGTAGGTGTCACCCGTCCTTGACCTCAATTTCACGGTCCAGCGACTACGTTAAAGTTTTTGGGTTACGGCAGTTCCTCTGTAACTACGCATGGTAGGATGACAATATTTGGTGTATAGGTTGCTGATGACTAGTACATGACTGTCTGGTAGGTGTCACCTGACCTTGACCTCAATTTCACGGTCCAGCGACTATGTTAAAGTTTTGGGGTTACGACAGTTCCTCTGTAATTATGCATGGTAGGATGACAATATTTGGTGTATAAGTTGCTGATGACTAGTACATGACTGTCTGGTAGGTGTCACCTGACCTTGACCTCAATTTCACGGTCCAGCAACTACATTAAAGTTTTTGGGTTACGACAGTTCCTCTGTAACTACACATGGTAGGATGACAATATTTGGTGTATAGGTTTCTGATGACTAGTACATAACTGTCTGGTAGGTGTCACCTGACCTTGACCTCAATTTCATGGTCCAGCGACTACGTTAAAGTTTTTAGGTTACGATAGTTCCTCTGTTACTACGCATGGTAGGATGACAATATTTGGTATATAGGTTGCTGATGAATAGTACATGACTGTCTGGTATGTTCCACCTGACCTTGACCTCAATTTCACGATCCAGCGACTACGTTAAAGTTTTTGGGTTACCACGGTTCCCCTGTAACTATGCAGGGTATGGTGACAATATTTTGTATACAGGCCGCTGCTGATATTTAATGCTATTTACGTAATGCTTATGACGAAATTTATTTTCGTTACTGATGCGGAATTCAGGCGAGACGTTTTTCTGTGTCCACACTTGTTTTGTCTAGGTAACCCGGATGTTGTTGTTAAATAAGGTAATTAACCTGTATATATATATATACGAAAATATGCTACTGCTACGCTATACCCAACTACAAAATGTACTAACTTTTATTTTGTTAATTTTGCAGCAACCTCACCCAATATTGTTCGTGTCATGGCCAGTGCAGGGTGCCAATACTGTAATGATAAAAGCAATATAACATGTTCCTCTTGGTATTGCCCAGAAGGTAAGGACATATAACCTGTTCATATTGGTATTGCCCAGATGGTAAGGATGTGACAGACTATAAGTTCCATCATGATACTTGTTCTAGAGATCTTTTATTATATAACAAAAGTTCCAGTTGGAACATTCATTATGTAATATTTTATCCAATGTCATAAGGAAAATTCCACCCGAAAGAAATGGAAATATCATTATATAAGTAATTTTCCGTGGAACTTTTATTATATTCTAAAATGTTCCAGGCGGAACAATTATTATCCGGAATAAATATATGTTCACAAGGACATATAACCTGTTCATATTGGTATTGCCCAGAAGGTAAGGACATATAACCTGTTCATATTGGTATTGCCCAGAAGGTTAGGACATATAACATGTTTATATTGGTATTGCTCAGAAGGTAAGGGCATATAAACTGTTCCTCTTGGTATTGCCCAGAAGGTAAGGACATATAACATGTTCCTCTTGATATTGCCCAGAAGGTAAGGACATATAACATGTTTATATTGGTATTGCCCAGAAGGTAAGGACATATATAACCTGTTCATATTGGTATTGCCCAGAAGGTAAGGACATATAAACTGTTCCTCTTGGTATTGCACAGAAGGTAAGGGCATATAGCATGTTTATATTGGTATTGCTCAGAAGGTAAGGACATATAAACTGTTCCTCTTGGTATTGCCCAGAAGGTAAGGACATATAACATGTTCCTCTTGGTATTGCCCAGAAGGTAAGGACATATACCATGTTCATATTGGTATTGCCCAGAAGGTAAGGACATATAACATGTTTATATTGGTATTGCTCAGAAGGTAAGGACATATAACATGTTCCTCTTGGTATTGCCCAGAAGGTAAGGACATATAACATGTTCATATTGGTATTGCTCAGAAGGTAAGGACATATAACCTGTTCATATTGGTATTGCTCAGAAGGTAAGGACATATAACCTGTTCATATTGGTATTGCCCAGAAGGTAAGGACATATAACCTGTTCATATTGGTATTGCTCAGAAGGTAAGGACATTTAACCTGTTCATATTGGTATTGCTCAGAAGGTAAGGACATTTAACCTGTTCATATTGGTATTGCTCAGAAGGTAAGGACATATAACCTGTTCATATTGGTATTGCCCAGAAGGTAAGGACATATAACCTGTTCATATTGGTATTGCTCAGAAGGTAAGGACATATAACCTGTTCATATTGGTATTGCCCAGAAGGTAAGGACATATAACATGTTCATATTGGTATTGCCCAGATGGTAAGGAGATATAACCTGTTCATATTGGTATTGCCCAGAAGGTAAGGACATATAACATGTTTATATTGGTATTGCTCAGAAGGTAAGGACATATAACCTGTTCATATTGGTATTGCCCATATGGTAAGGACATATAACCTGTTCATATTGGTATTGCCCAGATGGTAAGGACATATAACCTGGTCATATTGGTATTGCCCAGAAGGTAAGGACATATAAACTGTTCCTCTTGGTATTGCCCAGAAGGTAAGGACATATAACATGTTTATATTGGTATTGCTCAGAAGGTAAGGACATATAAACTGTTCCTCTTGGTATTGCCCAGAAGGTAAGGACATATAACATGTTTATATTGGTATTGCCCAGAAGGTAAGGACATATAACCTGTTCATATTGGTATTGCCCAGAAGGTAAGGATATATAAACTGTTCCTCTTGGTATTGCCCAGAAGGTAAGGACATATAACATGTTTATATTGGTATTGCTCAGAAGGTAAGGACATATAAACTGTTCCTCTTGGTATTGCCCAGAAGGTAAGGACATATAACATGTTCCTCTTGGTATTGCCCAGAAGGTAAGGACATATAACATGTTTATATTGGTATTGCTCAGAAGGTAAGGACATATAACATGTTCCTCTTGGTATTGCCCAGAAGGTAAGGACATATAACCTGTTCATATTGGTATTGCCCATATGGTAAGGACATATAACCTGTTCATATTGGTATTGCCCAGATGGTAAGGACATATAACCTGTTCATATTGGTATTGCCCAGAAGGTAAGGACATATAAACTGTTCCTCTTGGTATTGCCCAGAAGGTAAGGACATATAACATGTTCATATTGGTATTACCCAGTAGGTAAGGACATATAACATGTTTCTCTTGATATTGCCCAGAAGGTAAGGACATATAAACTGTTCCTCTTGGTATTGCCCAGAAGGTAAGGACATATAACCTGTTTATATTGGTATTGCTCAGAAGGTAAGGACATATAACCTGTTCATATTGGTATTGCCCAGAAGGTAAGGACATATAACATGTTTCTCTTGATATTGCCCAGAAGGTAAGGACATATAACTGTTCATATTGGTTTTGCCCAGATGGTAATGACATATAACCTGTTCCTCTTGATATTGCCCAGAAGGTAAGCACATATAAACTGTTCCTCTTGGTATTGCCCAGAAGGTAAGCACATAAACTGTTCCTCTTGGTATTGCCCAGAAGGTAAGCACATATAACCTGTTCCTTGGTATTGCCCAGAAGGTAAGCACATATAAACTGTTCCTCAAGGTATTGCCCAGAAGATAAGGACACAAGATAACCTGTTACTCTTGGTATTGCTCAGAAGGTAAGCACATATAAACTGTTCCTCTTGGGTATTGCTCAGAAGGTAAGCACATATAAACTGTTCCTCTTGGGTATTGCCCAGAAGGTAAGGACACAATATAACCTGTTCCTCTTGATATTGCCCAGAAGGTAAGCACATATAAACTGTTCCTCTTGGTATTGCCCAGAAGGTAAGCACATATAACCTGTTCCTTTTGGTATTGCTCAGAAGGTAAGGACACAATATAACCTGTTCGTCTAGGTATTGCCCAGAAGGTAAGGACATATAAACTGTTCCTCAAGGTATTGCCCAGAAGATAAGGACACAATATAACCTGTTACTCTTGGTATTGCTCAGAAGGTAAGCACATATAAACTGTTCCTCTTGGTAGTGCCCAGAAGGTAAGCACATATAAACTGTTCCTCTTGGGTATTGCCCAGAACGTAAGGACACAATATAACCTGTTCCTCTTGATATTGCCCAGAAGGTAAAGACACCATATAACCTGTTCCTCTTGATATTGCACAGAAGGTAAAGACACCATATAACCTGTTCCTCTTGGGTATTGCCCAGAAGGTAAGGACACAATATAACCTGTTCCTCTTGGTATTGCCCAGAAGGTAAGCACACATAACCTGTTATTCTTGGGTATTGCCCAGAAGGTAAAGACACAATATAACCTGTTCCTCTTGATATTGCACAGGAGGTAAAGACACCATATAACCTGTTCCTCTTGGTATTGCACAGAAGGTAAAGACACAATATAACCTGTTCCTCTTGATATTGCACAGAAGGTAAAGACACCATATAACCTGTTCCTCTTGATATTGCCCAGAAGGTAAGCACATATAACCTGTTCCTCTTGGTATTGCCCAGAAGGTAAGGACACAATATAACCTGTTCCTCTTGATATTGCCCAGAAGGTAAGGACACAATATAACCTGTTCCTCTTGATATTGCCCAGAAGGTAAAGACACCATATAACCTGTTCCTCTTGATATTGCCCAGAAGGTAAAGACACCATATAACCTGTTCCTCTTGATATTGCCCAGAAGGTAAGCACATATAACCTGTTCCTCTTGGTATTGCCCAGAAGGTAAGGACACAATATAACCTGTTCCTCTTGATATTGCACAGAAGGTAAAGACACCATATAACCTGTTCCTCTTGATATTGCCCAGAAGGTAAGGACACAATATAACCTGTTCCTCTTGATATTGCCCAGAAGGTAAAGACACCATATAACCTGTTCCTCTTGATATTGCCCAGAAGGTAAGCACATATAACCTGTTCCTCTTGGTATTGCCCAGAAGGTAAGGACACAATATAACCTGTTCCTCTTGGTATTGCCCAGAAGGTAAGGACACAATATAACCTGTTCCTCTTGATATTGCCCAGAAGCTAAAGACACCATATAACCTGTTCCTCTTGGTATTGCCCAGAAGGTAAGGACACAATATAACCTGTTCCTCTTGGTATTGCCCAGAAGTAAGGACACAATATCTTAAAAGACAATGTATTTTTAATATTGATGTCATAATGAGCAGTTGGTATTATGTAGGTCAACAAGAAGCGTTTTGTTTGTACATGTAAACTCAGTCTTTTGTTTGTACATGTAAACTCAGTCTTTTGTTTGTACATGTAAACTCAGTCTTTTGTTTGTACATGTAAACTCAGTCTTTTGTTTGTACATGTAAACTCAGTCTTTTGTTTGTACATGTAAACTCAGTCTTTTTAACCGCTTGCACAGGAAAAAAATAATCGAAGATACCTAGGAGTGATCGTCAATGACAGATAAAACCATGGTAACCAAAAACAACAAAACAAACAGACCAAAAATGAGTAACTCAAATGGACACCTTAATGTCAACGCAAGACTTGATTACCCTTCCGGAGCACTTGTACTTGTGCATACATTTTTAAGTGTTTAATTCCTTCAGTTATTATTGTGAGTACATGCCTTGTGATCGAGTCCTTGATCATGTATATCAAACTATTTATGCTATGTTTAAAACTAATATCAAATCAATAAATTTACAATCTGAGGTAGAGACTTCAGTTTAAATGCAATAATATCTATAAATATGTACTGTGTATATTGTCAGTTTATCCAAGGAGCTTTTAATTGTTCTTCTGTTTTCAGAATATAGAGCAAGTCTTGGGCTAACTGGTATGTATTTGTATACCTATTGAGAAATACCAATGTATTTAGGGAAGTATTTATGATTTATCATATACCACACTCCACACGGGGGTGGGGGGGTGGGGGAATACTGTTTTCGGTCTTTGTGTGCTTCAGTGGGTATGTCCATCCCTAATCATATTTCGTCCCACTGTCAATAGGTTTGTTTGACAACTATTTTCAGACGTCTATGAAGTAATATAGCTGGGTTATACTCCACACTTATACTTATTTCGTACTTTAAGTATTGTGAGCAACGCGAGACTAGTTCTAACATTACAGTTTCTAAACGTTTCAAGGGAGTACAATTGATGGACGTGCAGCCCGTTGTGCAAAAACAAAACTCGGCTTACGGAAAAAAGGGGACACGATTTTATGACAATCCTATCGGTCCCCAGACCCACCGCCGTAAGGAACTGCACCCAATCTGAAATCCTGCCTGCGGCTCTGTGTTAAAAATACAATAAATACAATACAAGAAATTGGTGTTGAACAATTTGGCGCATGCTTTAAATGATTATGGTTTTTTTCTTATCTTTAGGTACTTTGACAGATAAAGTCAATAAAATGGCAGACGACTTTTGTGCGATATGTCCCACTAATGATACAGCCTGTCTGGAATTATTTTGTGAGTTTACTTTACTTTGTTTTGAAAAAAAAATAAATGGCAAAATTAAATTAGTTTTACAAAGATTACACAAATGTAAACATCTGCTGAATTTGTTTTCAGGCATATATTCATTTTACACAAAGATTTGTTAATGTAAAAGCTTAAGTGTCATAGGCGTAGCAGCCAATACGGCAGTTACCAATACAAAACCAATAAGTTTTGTAGGTACGGCATGCCGTACCAATAATTTTCAGAAATAAAAAAATTGTTAATATTTTTCTTTTTTTATTGGTGTCTTTTGACTCTCCTCTCATCTCAAATACATAGGCGTAGCAACCGGGACGGCAAATGCGATGCTACGCCTCTGTGTGTAATGTTTTACTTATCCAGTCTATTTTTCATCATGCAGGTCTGCCAAATAGAAGAATGGTATCATTATCTATACAGGCACGATGTAATCTGTGTTCTCTACCCGGTATCACATGTCCTCATGATCCCGAATGTAAGTATTTATCAACCAGGTATGAAATGTCCTAATGATCCCGAATGTAAGTATTTATCTACCCGGTATCACATGCCCTCATGATCCCGAATGTAAGTATTTATCTACCCGGTATCACATGTCCTCATGATCCCGAATGTAAGTATTTATCTACCCGGTATCACATGTCCTCATGATCCCGAATGTAAGTATTTATCTACCCGGTATCACATGTCCTCATGATCCCGAATGTAAGTATTTATCTACCCGGTATCACATGTCCTCATGATCCCGAATGTAAGTATTTATCTACCCGGTATCACATGTCCTCATGATCCCGAATGTAAGTATTTATCTACCCGGTATCACATGTCCTCATGATTCCGAATGTAAGTATTTATCTACCCGGTATCACATGTCCTCATGATCCCGAATGTAAGTATTTATCTACCCGGTATCACATGTCCTCATGATCCCGAATGTAAGTATTTATCTACCCGGTATCACATGTCCTCATGATCCCGAATGTAAGTATTTATCTACCCGGTATCACATGTCCTCATGATCCCGAATGTAAGTATTTATCTACCCGGTATCACATGTCCTCATGATCCCGAATGTAAGTATTTATCTACCCGGTATCACATGTCCTCATGATCCCGAATGTAAGTATTTATCTACCCGGTATCACATGTCCTCATGATTCCGAATGTAAGTATTTATCTACCCGGTATCACATGTCCTCATGATCCCGAATGTAAGTATTTATCTACCCGGTATCACATGTCCTAATGATCCCGAATGTAAGTATTTATCTACCCGGTATCACATGTCCTCATGATTCCGAATGTAAGTATTTATCTACCCGATATCAAATGTCCTCATGATTCCGAATGTAAGTATTTATCAACCAGGTATCACATGTCCTCATGATCCCGAATGTAAGTATTTATCTACCCGGTATCACATGTCCTCATGATCCCGAATGTAAGTATTTATCTACCCGGTATCACATGTCCTCATGATCCCGAATGTAAGTATTTATCTACCCGGTATCACATGTCCTCATGATCCCGAATGTAAGTATTTATCTACCCGGTATCACATGTCCTCATGATCCCGAATGTAAGTATTTATCTACCCGGTATCACATGTCCTCATGATCCCGAATGTAAGTATTTATCTACCCGGTATCACATGTCCTCATGATCCCGAATGTAAGTATTTATCAACCAGGTATCACATGTCCTCATGATCCCGAATGTAAGTATTTATCTACCCGGTATCACATGTCCTCATGATCCCGAATGTAAGTATTTATCTACCCGGTATCACATGTCCTCATGATCCCGAATGTAAGTATTTATCTACCCGGTATCACATGTCCTCATGATCCCGAATGTAAGTATTTATCTACCCGGTATCACATGTCCTCATGATCCCGAATGTAAGTATTTATCTACCCGATATCAAATGTCCTCATGATCCCGAATGTAAGTATTTATCAACCAGGTATCACATGGCCTCATGATCCCGAATGTAAGTATTTATCTACCCGGTATCACATGTCCTCATGATCCCGAATGTAAGTATTTATCTACCCGGTATCACATGTCCTCATGATCCCGAATGTAAGTATTTATCTATCAGGTATCACACGTCCTCATGATCCCGAATGTAAGTATTTATCTACCCGGTATCACATGTCCTAATGATCCCGAATGTAAGTATTTATCTACCTGGTATCACATGTCCTAATGATCCCGAATGTAAGTATTTATCTACCCGGTATCACACGTCCTCATGATCCCGAATGTAAGTATTTATCTATCAGGTATCACACGTCCTCATGATCCCGAATGTAAGTATTTATCTACCCGGTATCACATGTCCTAATGATCCCGAATGTAAGTATTTATCTACCCGGTATCACATGTCCTCATGATCCCGAATGTAAGTATTTATCTACCCGGTATCACATGTCCTCATGATCCCGAATGTAAGTATTTATCTACCCGGTATCACATGTCCTAATGATCCCGAATGTACGTATTTATCTACCCGGTATCACATGTCCTCATGATCCCGAATGTAAGTATTTATCTACCCGGTATCACATGTCCTCATGATTCCGAATGTAAGTATTTATCTACCCGGTATCACATATCCTCATGATCCCGAATGTAAGTATTTATCTACCCGGTATCACATATCCTCATGATTCCGAATGTAAGTATTTATCTACCCGGTATCACATGTCCTCATGATACCGAATGTAAGTATTTATCTACCCGGTATCACATGTCCTCATGATCCCGAATGTAAGTATTTATCTACCCGGTATCACATATCCTCATGATCCCGAATGTAAGTATTTATCTACCCGGTATCACATATCCTCATGATCCCGAATGTAAGTATTTATCTACCCGGTATCACATGTCCTCATGATACCGAATGTAAGTATTTATCTACCCGGTATCACATGTCCTCATGATCCCGAATGTAAGTATTTATCTACCCGGTATCACATGCCCTCATGATACCGAATGTAAGTATTTATCTACCGGGTATCACATGTCCTAATGATTCCGAATGTAAGTATTTATCTACCGGGTATCACATGTCCTCATGATCCCGAATGTAAGTATTTATCTACCGGGTATCACATGTCCTCATGATTCCGAATGTAAGTATTTATCTACCCGGTATCACATGTCCTCATGATTCCGAATGTAAGTATTTATCTACCCGGTATCACATGTCCTCATGATTCCGAATGTAAGTATTTATCTACCCGGTATCACATGTCCTCATGATCCCGAATGTAAGTATTTATCTACCCGGTATCTCATGTCCTCATGATCCCGAATGTAAGTATTTATCTACCCGGTATCACATATCCTCATGATCCCGAATGTAAGTATTTATCTACCCGGTATCACATATCCTCATGATTCCGAATGTAAGTATTTATCTACCCGGTATCACATGTCCTCATGATACCGAATGTAAGTATTTATCTACCCGGTATCACATGTCCTCATGATCCCGAATGTAAGTATTTATCTACCCGGTATCACATATCCTCATGATCCCGAATGTAAGTATTTATCTACCCGGTATCACATATCCTCATGATCCCGAATGTAAGTATTTATCTACCCGGCATCACATGTCCTCATGATACCGAATGTAAGTATTTATCTACCCGGTATCACATGTCCTCATGATCCCGAATGTAAGTATTTATCTACCCGGTATCACATGTCCTCATGATACCGAATGTAAGTATTTATCTACCGGGTATCACATGTCCTAATGATTCCGAATGTAAGTATTTATCTACCGGGTATCACATGTCCTCATGATCCCGAATGTAAGTATTTATCTACCGGGTATCACATGTCCTCATGATTCCGAATGTAAGTATTTATCTACCCGGTATCACATGTCCTCATGATTCCGAATGTAAGTATTTATCTACCCGGTATCACATGTCCTCATGATTCCGAATGTAAGTATTTATCTACCCGGTATCACATGTCCTCATGATCCCGAATGTAAGTATTTATCTACCCGGTATTACATGCCCTCATGATACCGAATGTAAGTATTTATCTTCCGGGTATCACATGTCCTCATGATTCCGAATGTAAGTATTTATCTACCCGGTATCACATGTCCTCATGATTCCGAATGTAAGTATTTATCTACCCGGTATCACATGTCCTCATGATCCCGAATGTAAGTATTTATCTACCCGGTATCACATGTCCTCATGATTCCGAATGTAAGTATTTATCTACCGGGTATCACATGTCCTAATGATCCCGAATGTAAGTATTTATCTACTCGGTATCACACGTCCTCATGATCCCGAATGTAAGTATTTATCTACCCGGTAACACACGTGCTCATGATCCCGAATGTAAGTATTTATCTACCCGGTATCACATGTCCTCATGATCCCGAATGTAAGTATTTATCTACCCGGTATCACATGTCCTCATGATACCGAATGTAAGTATTTATCTACCCGGTATCACATGTCCTCATGATCCCGAATGTAAGTATTTATCTACCCGGTATTACATGCCCTCATGATACCGAATGTAAGTATTTATCTACCGGGTATCACATGTCCTCATGATTCCGAATGTAAGTATTTATCTACCAGGTATCACATGTCCTCATGATCCCGAATGTAAGTATTTATCTACCGGGTATCACATGTCCTCATGATTCCGAATGTAAGTATTTATCTACCCGGTATCACATGTCCTCATGATTCCGAATGTAAGTATTTATCTACCCGGTATCACATGTCCTCATGATCCCGAATGTAAGTATTTATCTACCCGGTATCACATGTCCTCATGATCCCGAATGTAAGTATTTATCTACCCGGTATCACATGTCCTCATGATCCCGAATGTAAGTATTTATCTACCCGGTATCACATGTCCTCATGATTCCGAATGTAAGTATTTATCTACCCTGTATCACATGTCCTCATGATCCCGAATGTAAGTATTTATCTACCCGGTATCACATGTCCTCGTGATACCGAATGTAAGTATTTATCTACCCGGTATCAAATGTCCTCATCATCCCGAATGTAAGTATTTATCTACCCGGTATCACATGCCCTCATGATACCGAATGTAAGTATTTATCTACCCGGTATCACATGTCCTCATGATCCCGAATGTAAGTATTTATCTACCCGGTATCACATGTCCTCATGATCCCGAATGTAAGTATTTATCTACCCGGTATCTCATGTCCTCATGATCCCGAATGTAAGTATTTATCTACCCGGTATCACATATCCTCATGATCCCGAATGTAAGTATTTATCTACCCGGTATCACATATCCTCATGATTCCGAATGTAAGTATTTATCTACCCGGTATCACATGTCCTCATGATACCGAATGTAAGTATTTATCTACCCGGTATCACATGTCCTCATGATCCCGAATGTAAGTATTTATCTACCCGGTATCACATATCCTCATGATCCCGAATGTAAGTATTTATCTACCCGGTATCACATGTCCTCATGATCCCGAATGTAAGTATTTATCTACCCGGCATCACATGTCCTCATGATACCGAATGTAAGTATTTATCTACCCGGTATCACATGTCCTCATGATCCCGAATGTAAGTATTTATCTACCCGGTATCACATGTCCTCATGATACCGAATGTAAGTATTTATCTACCGGGTATCACATGTCCTAATGATTCCGAATGTAAGTATTTATCTACCGGGTATCACATGTCCTCATGATCCCGAATGTAAGTATTTATCTACCGGGTATCACATGTCCTCATGATTCCGAATGTAAGTATTTATCTACCCGGTATCACATGTCCTCATGATTCCGAATGTAAGTATTTATCTACCCGGTATCACATGTCCTCATGATTCCGAATGTAAGTATTTATCTACCCGGTATCACATGTCCTCATGATCCCGAATGTAAGTATTTATCTACCCGGTATCTCATGTCCTCATGATCCCGAATGTAAGTATTTATCTACCCGGTATCACATGTCCTCATGATTCCGAATGTAAGTATTATCTACCCGGTATCACATGTTCTCATGATCCCGAATGTAAGTATTTATCTACCCGGTATCACATGTCCTCATGATACCGAATGTAAGTATTTATCTACCCGGTATCACATGTCCTCATGATCCCGAATGTAAGTATTTATCTACCCGGTATTACATGCCCTCATGATACCGAATGTAAGTATTTATCTTCCGGGTATCACATGTCCTCATGATTCCGAATGTAAGTATTTATCTACCCGGTATCACATGTCCTCATGATTCCGAATGTAAGTATTTATCTACCCGGTATCACATGTCCTCATGATCCCGAATGTAAGTATTTATCTACCCGGTATCACATGTCCTCATGATTCCGAATGTAAGTATTTATCTACCGGGTATCACATGTCCTAATGATCCCGAATGTAAGTATTTATCTACTCGGTATCACACGTCCTCATGATCCCGAATGTAAGTATTTATCTACCCGGTAACACACGTGCTCATGATCCCGAATGTAAGTATTTATCTACCCGGTATCACATGTCCTCATGATCCCGAATGTAAGTATTTATCTACCCGGTATCACATGTCCTCATGATACCGAATGTAAGTATTTATCTACCCGGTATCACATGTCCTCATGATCCCGAATGTAAGTATTTATCTACCCGGTATTACATGCCCTCATGATACCGAATGTAAGTATTTATCTACCGGGTATCACATGTCCTCATGATTCCGAATGTAAGTATTTATCTACCAGGTATCACATGTCCTCATGATCCCGAATGTAAGTATTTATCTACCCGGTATCACATGTCCTCATGATTCCGAATGTAAGTATTTATCTACCCGGTATCACATGTCCTCATGATTCCGAATGTAAGTATTTATCTACCCGGTATCACATGTCCTCATGATTCCGAATGTAAGTATTTATCTACCCGGTATCACATGTCCTCATGATCCCGAATGTAAGTATTTATCTACCCGGTATCACATGTCCTCATGATCCCGAATGTAAGTATTTATCTACCCGGTATCACATGTCCTCATGATTCCGAATGTAAGTATTTATCTACCCTGTATCACATGTCCTCATGATCCCGAATGTAAGTATTTATCTACCCGGTATCACATGTCCTCGTGATACCGAATGTAAGTATTTATCTACCCGGTATCAAATGTCCTCATGATCCCGAATGTAAGTATTTATCTACCCGGTATCACATGCCCTCATGATACCGAATGTAAGTATTTATCTACCCGGTATCACATGTCCTCATGATCCCGAATGTAAGTATTTATCTACCCGGTATCACATGTCCTCATGATTCCGAATGTAAGTATTTATCTACCCGGTATCACATGTCCTCATGATTCCGAATGTAAGTATTTATCTACCCGGTATCACATGTCGTCACGATCCCGAATGTAAGTATTTATCTACCCGATATCACATGTCCTCATGATACCGAATGTAAGTATTTATCTACCCGGTATAACATGTCCTAATGATACCGAATGTAAGTATTTATCTACCCGGTATCACATGTCCTAATGATACCGAATGTAAGTATTTATCTACCGGGTATCACATGTCCTCATGATTCCGAATGTAAGTATTTATCTACCCGGTATCACATGTCCTAATGATCACGAATGTAAGTATTTATCTACCGGGTATAAAATGTCTCATGATTCCGAATGTAAGTATTTATCTACCGGGTATCACATGTCCTAATGATCCCGAATGTAAGTATTTATCTACCCGGTATCACATGTCCTCATGATCCCGAATGTAAGTATTCATCTACCCGCTATCACATGTCCTCATGATCCCGAATGTAAGTATTTATCTACCCGGTATCACATGTCCTCATGATTCCGAATGTAAGTATTTATCTACCGGGTATCACATGTCCTCATGATCCCGAATGTAAGTATTTATCTACCCGGTATCACATGTCCTCATGATTCCTAATGTAAGTATTTATCTACCGGGTATCACATGTCCTCATGATCCCGAATGTAAGTATTTATCTACCCGGTATCACATGTCCTCATGATCCCGAATGTAAGTATTTATCTACCCGGTATCACATGTCCTCATGATCCCGAATGTAAGTATTTATCTACCGGGTATCACATATCCTAATGATCCCGAATGTAAGTATTTATCTACCCGGTATCACATGTCCTCATGATCCCGAATGTACGTATTTATCTACCCGGTATAACATGTCCTAATGATCCCGAATGTAAGTATTTATCTACCCGGTATCACATGTCCTCATGATCCCGAATGTAAGTATTTATCTACGCGGTATCACATGTCCTCATGATCCCGAATGTAAGTATTTATCTACCGGGTATCACATGTCCTAATGATTCCGAATGTAAGTATTTATCTACCGGGTATCACATGTCCTAATGATCCCGAATGTAAGTATTTATCTACCCGGTATCACATGTCCTCATGATCCCGAATGTAAGTATTTATCTACGCGGTATCACATGTCCTCATGATCCCGAATGTAAGTATTTATCTACCCGGTATCACATGTCCTCATGATCCCGAATGTAAGTATTTATCTACCCGGTATCACATGTCCTCATGATCCCGAATGTAAGTATTTATCTATCAGGTATCACATATCCTCATGATCCCGAATGTAAGTATTTATCTACCCGGTATCACATGTCCTCATGATCCCGAATGTAAGTATTTATCTACCCGGTATCACATGTCCTCATGATCCCGAATGTAAGTATTTATCTACCGGGTATCACATATCCTAATGATCCCGAATGTAAGTATTTATCTACCCGGTATCACATGTCCTCATGATCCCGAATGTAAGTATTTATCTACGCGGTATCACATGTCCTCATGATCCCGAATGTAAGTATTTATCTACCCGGTATCACATGTCCTCATGATCCCGAATGTAAGTATTTATCTACCCGGTATCACATGTCCTCATGATCCCGAATGTAAGTATTTATCTATCAGGTATCACATGTCCTCATGATCCCGAATGTAAGTATTTATCTACCCGGTATCACATGTCCTCATGATCCCGAATGTAAGTATTTATCTACCCGGTATCACATGTCCTCATGATCCCGAATGTAAGTATTTCATATTCTGAAACTCTAACAATGTTCAAGTTTCGTCATTTTATTATCTGTACACGTTGTATATATTTTGTAGGTTAAACTAAATAGCTCATATATGTA
The DNA here is from genome assembly GCA_944474755.1 of Limnoperna fortunei. Classification (NCBI taxonomy): domain Eukaryota; kingdom Metazoa; phylum Mollusca; class Bivalvia; order Mytilida; family Modiolidae; genus Limnoperna; species Limnoperna fortunei. Next base: position 64,057,308 of record OX104122.1, on the reverse strand, counting down.
AATTTAGTTTTGATGGAGAATAACAGTTTGGGTCGTTTTCTTCAGGATTTGATCAAGTTCATAGCTTGTTTAAACTTCGTTTTCAAAACGTGTTTGCTTCTATAACATAGTCCTTGGCATCAAGTGCCATGATGGACGCAGACTGGTGTTCACGACTGATTTGTACAATTTGGCAGTAATGTATTGGTCTTCATTTCTTTTGAGCGTGTTCATTCTGCCATGACGGGCGGGATGGACTGGTTTTAACGTTTTTGTTAACTTATGCTGAGTTTAGATAGATACACTCAGAATTATTTTATGTGAAAGTAAATATGGGATCACAAGAAAAATTTGACTATCATGTCTGCCATAGTTGCTTCAGTTTGTCAGTGTACAGATGATTCTTACGTGTCACAGAAACAATTATACAGGAACACATCCGAAACCTTAGTGAATGTTCAAAAACTATTTCGAAATACCCAGAGACATAAAACTACCGACAGAGCTTCAAAAGACCCACCATAAATATATCATGAGTATGGGGAAGACCTGTAAGATTGATTGAATGTTTACGTCCAGCGAGCAGTATTTCAACTATATTCCGGGCACAATAAATCAACGGGGAAAAGGAACAAAATCTGGACTACCACTTGGAAAGTATGGCGTATTGGGTAGGGACGGGAAATACAGCCTTTTAGCGGCTATAAAATCTACGAAATTGGTCTTTATAGTAATGGAGGGTGGCACTCTCCAAACACGTCATCCACTAAGGTCTGCGGTCAAGCTTTCCGTATTATGACTTGACCACCTCCAACGAGAGTGTCTCTCCTATCCGCCACCTGTGACGCAAGGGTAGCTCTTTGAGGCAAGCACTGCGAACCCTGCTAATAGAAAGAACCCATAAAATACCCAAAGCGTAGTATGACCGATATAAATTATAATCTCTATGTAAATTATAAGACCCTTTTAAATGCTTGTCTTACATTGATTGTAATGTTTTGTTCTATATTTTAGGCAGCCTTTCATCGAGTGGAATTCATTCTGGTAAGTTTTATTTATTTATAAATTTTCTGTTCTCGGGATTAAAATATGAATGAAACCTGTTATAAATTGATGGAGTGATATATATTTGTACACCTTGTCTCGCGTAATAAATATAACAATGATATAATTGGTTCCTATATTTGCAACAACTAGATCGACGCCTCTGCATTGTTAATTACAATGGGCAATATAAGTTTGCTAGTACACAGTGACATGGTATGTCACAGACCATTTCATTAATACGGTCATCGTATAATTAGTTTGAACGTAATTGATGAAGTCTTTATAAGACAAAACAAGCGCGTGAAGTTGACGTAGATTTTTGGCAGTAGCACGATTTTTAGGCAACTCGTGACGTTATCTTTTGGCCACTCGTGACGTTATTTTTTGTCCACTCGTGATGTAATATTTTGGCCACTCGTGACGTTAGTTTTTTACCACTCGTGACGATATTTTTTAGCCACTAGTGACGTTATATTTTGGCCAATGGTCAATAGGGTTAAACACATCATAAAAGTCCTTCGGTATATCAACAAGACCAATTCACTCACAAAGAAATAAACTGACTTTTCTTATCTGTGTTTGTGTAAGTTGGCCTTGTTGATATACCGATTAATCCATTGAAAACGCGGTGTTTAATCCTTAGAATTCTTTGAAATTTCATTAAGAATTTCATTTCCTTAAGGCTACGTCAGTTACATGTTTAACACTGGTGACACAAAAAAATATTCAGTCAACATCATTTATTAAAAAAAAAATCGGTCAACTAAATTGATCAAAAAGTAATTTCTTGGAAACTTTCTTCCAGAAGCAATAACGACCAATCAAATAAACGTATTTCTAACTTAGAATCTTAGGGTTGCATCATACACCTGTTCCTTTTTGAGCCTATCTTCACAAGACTATATCAAGCAGAAGCTGTATGCGGTGTCTAGATTTCTCAATTGATCAGTTATCCAGGAGCTTACATGATGCCCAATTATAAAATAAAACACCCTGAATTTTTTTTTAGATTTTGATAGAATTAAAAATAAACATTTTTGTCTCGCCTGCGACGAAAGTCGCTGGAGGCGAGACATATGTATGGGAATCCGGCGGCGGCGGCGGCGGCGGCGGCGTAAACACTTGACATCTTGCTTCATATCTTTGTAAGCCCAAGCCCTAGGTCCATCAAATTTGGTCCAGAGGTAGCTTATGATGAGTACTTGCCAGTCAGTCACCTGTCACCTGACCTTGACCTCAATTTCACGGTCCAGCGACTACGTTAAAGTTTTTGGGTTACGACAGTTCCTCTGTAACTACGCATGGTAGGATGACAATATTTGGTGTATAGGTTGCTGATGACTAGTACATGACTGTCTGGTAGGTGTCACCTGACCTTGACCTCAATTTCACGGTCCAGCGACTACGTTAAAGTTTTTGGGTTACGACAGTTCCTCTGTAACTACGCATGATAGGATGACAATATTTGGTGTATAGGTTGCTGATGACTAGTACATGACTGTCTGGTAGGTGTCACCTGACCTTGACCTCAATTTCACGGTCCAGCGACTACGTTAAAGTTTTTGGGTTACGACAGTTCCTCTGTAACTATGCATGGTAGGATGACAATATTTGGTGTATAGGTTGCTGATGACTAGTACATGACTGTCTGGTAGGTGTCACCTGACCTTGACCTCAATTTCACGGTCCAGCGACTACGTTAAAGTTTTTGGGTTACGACAGTTCCTCTGTAACTACGCATGGTAGGATGACAATATTTGGTGTATAGGTTGCTGATGACTAGTACATGACTGTCTGGTAGGTGTCACCTGACCTTGACCTCAATTTCACGGTCCAGCGACTACGTTAAAGTTTTTGGGTTACGACAGTTCCTCTGTAACTACGCATGGTAGGATGACAATATTTGGTGTGTAGGTTGCTGATGACTAGTACATGACTGTCTGATAGGTGTCACCTGACCTTGACCTCAATTTCATGGTCCAGCGACTACGTTAAAGTTTTTGGGTTACGATAGTTCCTCTGTAACTACGCATGGTAGGATGACAATATTTGGTATATAGGTTGCTGATGAATAGTACATGACTGTCTGGTAGGTTCCACCTGACCTTGACCTCAATTTCACGGTCCAGCGACTATGTTACAGTTTTTGGGTTACGGCTGTTCCCCTGTAACTATGCAGGGTATGGTGACAATATTTTGTATACAGGCCGCTGCTGATATTTAATGCTATTTACGTAATGCTTATGACGAAATTTATTTTCGTTACTGATGCGGAATGCAGGCGAGACGTTTTTCTGTGTCCACACTTGTTACACATTTATATAAAAATAAATAAAGGATGCCTCAGTCAAGTACTGCTTACTCTTCCCCATCACCAGAGTTCACCGATTCACCAACATCAGAGTTTACCGCTCCTCCCTCACCAGAGTACAGTGCTTTCCCATCACCAGAGTTTACCGCTCCTCCCTCACCAGAGTACAGTGCTTTCCCATCACCAGAGTTTACCGCTCCTCCCTCACCAGAGTACAGTGCTTTCCCATCACCAGAGTTTACCGCTCCTCCCTCACCAGAGTACAGTGCTTTCCCATCACCAGAGTTTACCGCTCCTCCCTCACCAGAGTACAGTGCTTTCCCATCACCAGAGTTTACCGCTCCTCCCTCACCAGAGTACAGTGCTTTCCCATCACCAGAGTTTACCGCTCCTCCCTCACCAGAGTACAGTGCTTTCCCATCACCAGAGTTTACCGCTCCTCCCTCACCAGAGTACAGTGCTTTCCCATCACCAGAGTTTACCGCTCCTCCCTCACCAGAGTACAGTGCTTTCCCATCACCAGAGTTTACCGCTCCTCCCTCACCAGAGTACAGTGCTTTCCCATCACCAGAGTTTACCGCTCCTCCCTCACCAGAGTACAGTGCTTTCCCATCACCAGAGTTTACCGCTCCTCCCTCACCAGAGTACAGTGCTTTCCCATCACCAGAGTTTACCGCTCCTCCCTCACCAGAGTACAGTGCTTTCCCATCACCAGAGTTTACCGCTCTTCCCTCACCAGAGTACAGTGCTTTCCCATCACCAGAGTTTACCGCTCCTCCCTCACCAGAGTACAGTGCTTTCCCATCACAAGTGTTCACTGCTTTTCCATCACCCGAGTTAACTGCTTCCCCATCACCCGAGTACACTGCTTCCCCATCACCAGAGTTCACTGCTTCCCCATCGCCCGAGTACACTGCTTCCCCATCACCCGAGTTCACTGCTTTCCCAACACCGAGTTCACTGTTTCTCCATCACAAGAGTTCACTGCTTCCCCATCACACGAGTTCGCTGGTTCCTCATCACAAGAGTTCACTGTTTACCCATCACAAGAGTTCACTGTTTACCCATCACCCGAGTCACTGCTTCCCCATCACCCGAGTACACTGCTTCCCCATCACCCGAGTTCACTGCTTTCCCATCACCGAGTTCACTGCTTCCCCATCACAAGAGTTCACTGCTTCCCCATCACAAGAGTTCGCTGCTTCCTCATCACAAGAGTTCACTGTTTACCCATCACAAGAGTTCACTGTTTACCCATCACCCGAGTCACTGCTTCCCCATCACCCGAGTCACTGCTTCCCCATCACCCGAGTCACTGCTTCCCCATCATCCGAGTTCACTGCTTCCCCATCACCAGAGTTCACTGCTTCCCCATCACCAGAGTACAGTGCTTTTCCATCACCAGAGTTCACTGCTTCCCCATTATCAGAGTTCACTGCTTTCCCAACACCAGAGTACATGCTTTCCCATCACCAGAGTATACTGCTTTCCCATCATCAGAGTTCACTGCATCCCCATCACCAGAGTTCACCGCTTCCCCATCACCCGAGTTCACTGCTTCACATTCATCAGAGTTCACTGCATCCCCATCACCAGAGTTCACTGTTTACCCATCATCCGAGTACACTGCTTCCCCATCACCCGAGATCACTGCTTCCCCATCACCCGAGATCACTGGTTCCCCATCACAAGAGTTCCCTGCTTCCTCATCACAAGAGTTCACTGTTCCCCATCACAAGAGTTCACTGCTTCCCCATCACAAGAGTTCACTGTTTACCCATCACCCGAGTCACTGCTTCCCCATCACCCGAGTCACTGCTTCCCCATCACCAGAGTTCACTGCTTCCCCATCACCAGAGTACAGTGCTTTTCCATCACCAGAGTTCACTGTTTACCCATCATCAGAGTTCACTGCTTCCCCATTACCCGAGTTCACTGCTTCCCCATCACCCGAGTTCACTGCTTATCCATCACCCGAGTTCACCGCTTCTCTATCACAAGAGTTCACTGCTGCTCCATCACAAGAGTTCACTGTTTCACATTCATCAGAGTTCACTGCATCCCCATCACCAGAGTTCACTGCTTCCCCATTACAAGAGTTCTCTGCTTCCCCATCATAAGAGTTCACTGTTTACCCATCACCCGAGTCACTACTTTCCCATCACCCGAGTTCACTGCTTCCCCATCGCCCGAGTTTTCTGCTTCCCCATCACAAGAGTTCGCTTGCTTCCCCATCACAAGAGTTCACTGCTTCCCCATAACAAGAGTTCACTGCTTCTCCATCACAAGAGTTCACTGTTTACCCATCACCCGAGTCACTGCATCCACATCACCAGAGTTCACTGCTTCCCCATCACCAGAGTACAGTGCTTTTCCATCGCCAGAGTTCACTGCTTCCCCATCACCCGAGTTCACTGCTTTCCCATCACCAGAGTTCACCGCTTCCCCATCACCCGAGTTTACTGCTTTACGATCACCAGAGTTAACTGCTTCCCCATCACCCGAGTTAACTGCTTCGCCATCACCCGAGTTCACCGCTTCCCCATCACCAGAGTTAACTGCTTCTCCATCACCCGAGTTAACCCCTTCCCCATCACCCGAGTTCACTGCTTTCCCATCACCAGAGTTCAGTTCACTGTTTTCCCATCACTAGAGTACATGCTTTCCCATCACCCGAGTTCACCGCCTCCCCATCACCAGAGTTCACCGCTTCCCCATCACCCGAGTTCACTGCTTTCCCATCACAAGAGTTCACCGCCTCCCCATCACCCGAGTTCACCGCTTCCCCATCACCCAAGTTCACCGCCTCCCCATCACCCGAGTTCACCGCCTCCCCATCACCCGAGTTCACCGCCTCCCCATCACCCGAGTTCACCGCTTCCCCATCACAAGAGTTCGCTATCCTTTTCTTGAGAGTTCGTGTTGCTGTGTTTTGTGTTTTGTGTTTGTTATCATACTTCTCATTGTTTTTATGGACTATAAGGAATGTGATTTCTTCGCCTCTTAACGTTTAATATGTGCTTGCCTTTTGTATTAGCAAAGCTTCGTATTTAAATTGCACGATGCTTGATAGTTGAGCAAGTGGTTGCTTGTGCTTGCATTACCGTTAATTCAGATGTATGTTCCGGCTTGCATAAACTTTCCATCTACATATTGTCTTGTATGACCAGTAAATGCCAGAATCATCAATAATCATTTTTACAGATAAAAAGTTTACACAAAATTTAAATATTGTGTTCGGGCAAATAAATATACTGCACTGTCAATAAAAATCATGTGGTTTACTAAAGTATGAAAATCTATATAATATACGTGTTTATCTTTTCTATTAGCAAAACTCTTTGGTTTTAATTGCATGAGGCTAGATAGCGTTAAGAACTGTTTTTGTTTATTTCTTAGATTTATCATTGTGTTGTCATAAACATTCTATTGGTACCAAGCTCTTTTACATCGCTTTGGCCACGTTGTTACCGTGATTCAATTGCATTAGCCGCTTCCTTAAGATGTAATTTTATTTAGCATATTTTACATAACATACACTTATAAACCGTGGACCATACTGTGGGTGATTTTAGTGCTCGAACACAAAGCAGCCTAGCGCGATCGCTGGACAGGGAAGACCTTTACGTTGGGGGTTTTCAGTAGTGGGTGACGTGTTTGGAGAGTGCCACGCTCCTCGCAGCATAAAGACTCTTTTTGTATATGTCGTAAAAGAGAAGGCTCATTGTAGCCGCTACAAAACTCTAAATTTTCCGCCCCTAACCGATAATGCACACATTTCCAGTGGCAATCAAAATTTTGTTAAATGTGTCCCACATCTTTGTCTCGTTGATTCTTGTTCTCGTCCTGAAATACTGATCGCTAGACGTAAAGTAGAGCAAACATTCAATTAACCAATTATTTCACATGAAAAACATATGAATAGATTTTGTAACGTGACATTTGTGTCTGACACATCAAATGTGAATAGCAGTTTAGTATTTTTCCATCAATCTCTCTTTTATAGTTCAATTTTATTTTGTCCTATTAGCAGATTAGCGACAATTATTGCGTCACTGTCTTAAACAACACCTGCCTAAGGTAGCTTCACAGCACGTGAATATGCGGCACAGTGTTGATTCTTGGTCGTGTCAAATTTCAGAGAAACTATGACGCATTGCAAATCAGTTGACTTAATTGAAAACTGATATATATATAACAGAAATAAATTATTTCATCTTGAATATGATATATGTTCAAGTATAAAGACTTTCATTGTTGATAAGTATTTAAAAATGTATTATTAGTGTAACGAAAACAATATAATGTTTACAATTAAGTCTATTTGTATATACCAATAATCTAGAGCTAACTAAGTTGATCGGTACCAGATAGAATAGGGAAGCTTATTTACATCTGATTCATGCATAAACTATGTTATGTATTCCTGGAGCGGACGTTGCTGAGTTGATACAAATTGTGTCCAATCCAATTGTATTATTTACAATAAAATATGTTTAATCTAATCTTATCGCAACAATTTAAAACAGCGATTTTGTATCGAACAGAAGAGAGCAATATAACATTAAGGTAACTATTAGATTCATGCCGATTATGTGTTATGTATATATCATTAACTCACTGGTATATTATAAGTATCACATATGGAGTGCCCCCCCCCCCCCCAGTACACCCTGAGGCTATATGAATGTGTTACCGAATTTATCCCGGTTATAAGAGTTTTCTATTTGATTCAAGTAGATGTTGACTAATTTTATTTTGGCGCTGAATGTCATTTGCGGATACCTCAAAGTTGATCAATTACATATTTCTTGTGTTTACTTGTGATATAATATATTTTGATCATCTGTTCTATGATTTACTGTAACCGATTCGTCCTTTAACTATGAACGCATCTATAGGGTAAAACTAACGGTTAGTAACACCCGGATAGATGGTTTTGTTAAGACGTTTCACAGATAGCTACAATAATGTAGCTCTTTTTTATGGACGGTCTCACTAGACAGAAAAAAGGTGCTACATTATTTTAGCTAGTCTCACTGACTGATCATTTTCGAAGAATAATACTGATACGGGGATAATTTAACTTGAGCGCACGAATTTCAAATCTTGAGCGCACGACTTTCAAATCATGTCGCACGAGTTGCTATCTTGTGCGCACCATTTCTAAATCGCTATGATTCGGCCAAAGTTATGTAAGCCTATGCCATCAGTGTGCGTCCGTACTCGTCCGTTAATAATTTTAAAAATCTTCTCCTCTGAACCCACCGAACCAATTTTACTGAAACTTGCATGAATGATATATGACATGTTGGCAACCGACGGTCCTTATTTTGAATTGATCCAATTATAACATGGCCACTGTTACTAAAAACCGAACATAGTGTAAAATCAAATAAAATGGATAAAAACTCAGAAACTATAAAAGATAGAGAAAATCTGATGTATCATAGGGTCCATAATCAAAAGTTCCGCATAAGTTTCCATTAGAACGAAGTTGCCAGATGAGCTCTTTTAGAAGTTATAGCCCATTAAATGTAGCAATTTAGTTTTTCATATATTTGCCCTATCGAATGAAAACTATAGAAGATAGAGAAAAGTTTTTTTCTGTCTTTAAACTTCAGCTACTTAAGCTCTTCAACTTTCTATTGTGTCAAAGTTGTCCGATGACCCCTTATAGGGTTTATGGTCCTTTAACGGTTAAAAAATTACGTTTTTTAAATGTTTTTGCCCTATTAAATGGGAATTATAGCAGATATAGAAAAGATGTTGCTTGCTTTAATGTTCACCTTAAGAAGCTCTTCCAAAGCCTACATTAGGTCGATGTCGTCAGATGACCCTTTTTATGGGTATGCCCCTTAAAAGGTCGCACACGATTTGAAACTCGAGCGCTCAAGTTAGTAACTCGTGCACACAAGTTAAAACTTATTTTTCCGTGGCACGTACGAGCTTCCGTAGAATATAAATACTTAGGTAAAACACAAAAATAAAATCACCACGCACAGAAAAGCAAATTGCTTATAACTATATTCCAAAACAAAAAGAAACATGTATTCTATTTCTGTTTTTTATGAAGGGAAAAACAATTTAAAGGTTAAAATAACATTTTATATAATTCTGTAATATTATCAGCCGCTCCTGGGAAAGTGTGTTTACCGTTATTACGACTAACATTCGTTTGTTATATAAATATTAAATGTTTAATATAAATAAAGATCACCCACTCCTAGGAAAGGCAATATAAGTCAACGTCATTACTTTGTCATGAATATCATCTGACCATATTTCATCGCCACGTTTCAAAGACCATAGTGGGAGTGTTACTTGTGCTCGACCCACAGAGCCGCACATCGCATCCCCAGGTGGCGGATAAGGAGAACTACTATCTGCCGGGTTTGTTATAATACGGAAAGAATGACGGATATCACAGTCGGTACCGTGTAACTGGTGTGAAACACTTTTTGCTTTTGTAGATTTTTAAAAAGAATCGGATCACTTTAGCCGCCACACATTTCTAAATTCTCCGTCCCTGCCCAATATTCATTTGTCAGTGGTAAGACAAATACCGGAATACCAATCGCTGGATCTAGCATAATACATACCGGAATACCAATCGGGTATGTATTATGCTAGATCCAGCGATTGGTATTCCGATTTTCTAGACCCCGCTATTGACTATTGAGCTACACAAACCGGGGTTCGTTAAACCTACGCTAATTTGATCATTTCAGAAATATCATAGCCGTTAAGTGATTGATATGAAAAACTCGTATCTAAAATACGATAAAATATTTTCAGAGTCTTCTTGGATTTGACGTTTCCGTTGACATTACAAAGATTAACTCAATGGGATCTAATAACAGGCAGGCATTGCTTACTCGTCAGGAACACCAGAGTATACCCATGGTTACTCTCTTTGTGATTTTGTGCTTTTGGTTTTTGTTATGTTGTATATGTTTGTACTTGTCCATTGTGTTTTGTCGATTCCTTACTGTTAACCTTTATAATTTTTGAGTGATATAATGGTTGCAGATCCGCTGTCTACATCGACCATGTGTACAGCTGTAGGTGACTGGCAGGGACAACTTGGTATGGACACTTGGTGTCAGAATAATTGTCCAAATCCAGGAAGCTGCCCGCCAACCCATTGTCAGTGTTCAGGTAACTTTATCTTTGTTAATAACTATATGTCTCATTAAGTTTGTACATCCACCAAAACATGTCATTATACTAAAAGCTAAATTAACGTTTACTTTTCAATTTCATTTTTTTTTGTGGGTTTATTCGATCTATGAATGATCGTATTTTGACCTCATTTTATAATATTTATATAAACTTTAAAATGGTTACCACATATTAAGGCTTTCCACTTTCCGAGTGGAAAGCCTTCTTGTTACTCGTCTGTTTATTATTCTGTTTTTTCACATTATAAATTTTGTTTCGCAACAAGTCGTAAAGACATTTCGTACTGTGGATGTATGAGACATTACGCTTTCGCAGTTAACCCTGTCTCACGGAACACTTGTTCTTTACCGGGTTATTTCCCTTGTCTTAAAAAAAATCTTGTGTGCAAATAAACTGTGAAACGGTAAAAGATGTCGCAATGAAAGTTTTCCAAAATGGTCAGCTATTGATCGCGACAATTTGTTACATATCGCGCAAAATATTTTGACGACTATTTATATGAGTTATTTCCCCTTTTATTGCAAGTATATTTTGTACCATTAAAACTCGCGAACCAGAGGTGAAAGAGACTTGGGGTTTTCACTGTTGGTCATCATTGACCATGACCTTGAAAAAGGTAACAAGGTCAAAGGTCAAGGTCACATTCTCTTTTTTGACATTGTGTTGTGTGCAGATCTCCTTAACAGTAATAAATACAAAACTAAAACCTTTACCAAAATGTAGATTATATGAAGGTCTTGAATCGTCAGTTTTTTAAATTGACCTTTTGTACGAGTTGTCAAACGTTATATCAGTTACTACAACAGATATTTACATTGAACCTTTTATCATTGGTTATCATTGACCTTGACCTTGAAAATGGACACAAGGTCAAAGGACAAGGTCAAGTTCTAAATTTTGACATTTTCTTGTCATGGCTATTTCTTTGAAACGGTAAAAGATGGGTTTTAACTTGTAATAGGTAAATTGTTGGCCTCATTAAGGCGCAACTTTTTTGCATTGAAGGAACAGGATTTGACTTCATCTTATAGGAGCTGTCTCCCATTATAACCGTTGATAATTAGTATTTCATCAATATCTCATTAGCTATTTATAGTAGAGGCATAGGGTCTTCAACAAAGACCATTATGACCCTCGATCTTGAAAACAGATACAAGGTCTAAGGTCAATGTCAACTGTAAGAGAAACTTGTATAAAATCTTCTATGTTGATCACCGTTGACATTCAGTATGGTCAAGGTCACGCTGTAAGAGTCAAGTTCAAAATCCTATTTAAAAGATTGTTCATGTCCTATGTATTTTAAGTGGCTTATTCTTACAAATGCTATTGTCAATGAGTAATATAAAAGTAGATTAAAGATAAGTTTCAAGGTCATTCAAGTTTGCTTACGTTCTATTTTAATGACCTTTCTTATTTTTAAGATATCTAAATAGTTTTTTTATCCTTTTTGTGTATTATTTATTGCTATAGACAAATTACTTATGTTATTTAGCTTTTTTAGTTTCAAGGTCATTTATTTTAGGTGTTCTTTTAAAGTGTAAAGCCTATTAATCGTTCCAAAAACGATTAAACCTATATTTCTCTTTTAATTATTTGTGGTTTTAATGCAACTTGCTTGTGTTATTTCTTGAAGTAAACTCCTACAGTCATCTATTAGATGTTTTGAATTTTTTTTTATATGTTTTACATACGATATGTACAAACTTACTGTAGCAATACCTGTGTCAGCTGGATTGGAAATACAGAAGATAACTACTCTGTGTACTGGTGCCGGTCCTTGGAAAGGCAGTAAATCTATGGCAGACTGGTGTAACCTGAATTGTCCTGCGTTTTGTCCTGAAACACATTGCAGTTGTGAGTATAAATACAGGAGGGATACTATTCATACCTGACAGTATACTAACTCTTTCTAAACAATATATAGAATATATACTCACTCAAAAAAGAAACGCAACATCGTATAATTTTTTTTCAAATCATTTTTTTGCTGACAAATAACCTATAAATATTCAAATATTTTTACACAACATCATAATTACACCCTAATTCAAGGTTCCAGGTGAAAGCATTTAAGTTCATCCACCCGTGAACTACTGTGGTCTAAATATGGAACACACTATGAATTACGCATAGCTAAAAACAGGGTCGACTTTCACGTGCAAATCATGGGTATTTATTCACTCAGACAATCGTATAAATCCCGCTATTTCTTTTCTTGACTGCATTAGTAATTTAAAATTCTGATGAGGTGACGCTATGCCAAGGTTAGATGCTGCTACCCGGAATATCGCTATCGGTCGAATCGAGGCCGGGAAATCACAGAATGCTGTTGCCAGAACGTACAATGTTCATCGTAGCACAATTTTACGCCTTTGGAGACTCTACCAGCAGCTTGGTACTACGGCAGACCGACTACATTCAGGGCGTCCGCGTGTTACAACCCAGGATCGTTACATTAGATTATTCCATCTACGAACAGGACTATTGCTGCAATAGAAACAGCTGTAAACGTGCCTGGTTGCGCCGTATATCACCACAGACAGTACGCAATCTGTTACGCTCTCATGAAATACGGGCAAAAAGACCTTAGGTCGGAGCAACACTGAGGCGCCAACACCACCGAGCAAGGGTTAGATGGTGTACTACCGTTCGTGTACCGATCGAAATGAACGCTTTGCGCTAAACCGAGTTGTAGAAAGAGACAATTTTAGCGGAGGCAGTGTTATGATGTGGGCCGCTATCTCTTACGCCAGGAACACACAGCTGATACATAACTGCAATCTTAACGCTGTTAGGTATAGAGACGAAATTATACGGCTGCATTTATTGCCCGTAATTGACATTCAGAAAGAAATTTTTCAACACGACAATGCCCGACCACATACAGCACGTGTAACAGTAGATTTTTTTAGAGCAACAGAATGTCAATGAGATCCTATGGCGAACACGATCTCCGGATCTCAACTCAATTGAACACTTGTGTGATGAACTGGATCGGCGCGTGCGCCAACGACAACCACCCCCGCAAAATCTGCAACAATTAGAGCAGGCACTTCAGTATGAGTGGTAAGGATACCCCGTGTTCGTACACAAAGTTTAATTGAATCCATGCCAAGAAGAGTAAGGGCTGTGTTAAAAGCAAATGGTGGTCACAACAGATACTGACATTTTTAGCGTGATTTATTGACCGTATGCGACAAAATGTTATATTCCATGGTAAAAGAACTCATAAACAAGAAGTGTGCCAAATTTTACATTTCTGTATCAATTATTTATATTATACAATTAATGACTTTTTATGAGGTTGACATGAAGATTTATCAACCTGAAGAAGTGAAATATTCACCGAAGCCAACGGCTGAGGTGAATATCACTTCTGAGGTTGATAAATCTCATGTCAACCTGATATGAAAAGTCAACAATTGTTTTATTAAATGACTCAAGACCTGTGAATAATTTCATGATATTTCTCCATATCCTTTCAGATGTTTTGATAATTTTCCAAGGCAAATTAAATCTCACCAGATATTGGACTTTAAAACATGTTAAAGTAAACAAGATAAATAATTTTCAACAATTTTTCAACAAATTTAATTTAAAATTTAACTGTGAAGTCTTTTCCGTGAATTATATCTTTTCCGGAAGGCTGGTTACTTAAATAACGATTAATTCCATGTCGGAGGCTTGTCAAACTTGATTTCTTATACAGTTCTCCATTTTCGGTACGGACTTCTGAGTAGAATTTTTTCAAAATAGCATCGATTTGTTCATTTGGCAGGTCCTCGAAATCTTCGTCGTAATTTTTTTCACGTAAATAACTTTTAAATGTCCTAATGCTAGAATCCGTGGCTCTCTTAGTATTTTTGGCATCTTTCTCTGTCAAAATCTTATTTAATTGTTCCTCATTGATAGTTGCAAATCGAGATTTCTGTCCTGCCGGCTCCATCGCAGCCACTTCTGCCATTTGCAAAACGTTTCTAATGACCCGAACTTAATTTGTAAGAACGCATTTGATTGGACGAAATAAAAATAACGTCCAATCAAAAGCTACGTTTTATTTTAGTGTCTCTGTGTTTTCCCTTGATCTATTTTTGGGTACACGGTGCCAGTGATATGACATTTGTCCACCTCTCGCGCAAATTTGCGCGGTAGACATTATCAGTTACCTACGTTATTACCCGGGTGTATGGAAATTGTACCACCTGAAAGTACTTCTGTTCAGCCTGAGGCGAAGCCGAAGGTTGTCCAGAAATACTTTCAGGTGGTACAATTTCCATACACCCGGGTTATAACGTAGGTAACGGATTTATCCCCGGCTTACGAGTGTAAAAGGCTGAAAATAGGTTCTTTTGTCTTCAGAAATAAGCTAAATGGGCAACGTCATCACAGTTGCTCACAAAACATAATACGTTTTTAATGCAGAAAATGCCCATTTTACCTAGTCGAGGATGTTACCTTTGGTAACAACCTCAGACTTAGCGAGTTTAAAGAGTTTTTATTTTGTTTTACATTGTTTTTCCTACTTTCGGTATTTTGGCGCCTCTAGACACGCTATCATAACGTCAACATACAATGACGTCAAGTACCGATTTAATTTAAATTATTGGGTGTCAGTGCGAACTTAGAGCACCTGTAGTGTTTGAAAGGAAGTACAAATATCAATATAAAAAGACAGAAATGTACCTTTGTGGAATAACATACACTGGTACTCTAGAACATACATTAGCAACGCACAATCAATACACCCTGCGACGTTAGCAACGCAGCCGGGGGCATGGGATTTGTACCGACGGGTAACCAACCAATCAAAAGTCCGCATTTGGTACAAGCCGGGGATAAGAGGTTTGATCGGGAACATCGGCAAAGGATCTAAACCAATGAAAATGCTCAAATTTTCTAGTCATTTAATAAGATAAAATGTTCAAATAATATATGAAGTAAAATTCCCCCTTTTCTTGTATGTTGCGTTTCTTGTTTGAGTGAGTATATAAAGGCGAACATAGTAAATTATGCCTTCTGACCTTGGGAAATTATCAGCATATAAAATGTGAACAATATAATTATTACTATTACTCTAAATTTCAAGTGCTATTTTTAAAATAAATTTTAAAAATGGTTGACCCCAATAGGCATTGAAGATATAAGATTAGCAGATTATAATCATGTAAATTCCATAAATATTTTAGTCCAAGAATAAGAATGTACACAGAAAAAACATTTCTAAAATAATTGTCACTTAGACATACTGAAGTACATCTTTTTGTACGCGATGGACATAGTACATATCATTGTACGGGGGGGACATAGTACATGTTATTGTACGCGAGGGATATAGTACATGTTATTGTACGGGGGGACATAGTACATGTCATTGTACGGGGGGACATAGTACATGTTATTGTACGCGAGGGACATAGTACATGTTATTGTACGCGAGGGACATAGTACATGTTATTGTACGCGAGGGACATAGTACATGTTATTGTACGCGAGGGACATAGTACATGTTATTGTACGCGAGGGACATAGTACATGTTATTGTACGCGAGGGACATAGTACATATTATTGTACGGGGGGACATAGTACATGTCATTGTACGGGGGGACATAGTACATGTCATTGTACGGGGGGACATAGTACATGTTATTGTACGCGAGGGACATAGTACATGTTATTGTACGCGAGGGACATAGTACATGTTATTGTACGCGAGGGACATAGTACATATTATTGTACGGGGGGACATAGTACATGTCATTGTACGGGGACATAGTACATGTTATTGTATGGGGGACATAGTACATGTCATTGTACGCGAGGGACATAGTACATGTTATTGTACGCGAGGGACATAGTACATGTTATTGTACGCGAGGGACATAGTACATGTTATTGTACGCGAGGGACATAGTACATATTATTGTACGGGGGGACATAGTACATTTCATTGTACGGTGGGACATAGTACATGTTATTGTACGGGGGGACATAGTACATGTTATTGTACGGGGGACATAGTACATGTCATTGTACGGGGATATAGTACATGTTATTTTATGGGGGACATAGTACATGTCATTGTACGCGAGGGACATAGTACATGTTATTGTACGCGAGGGACATAGTACATGTTATTGTACGGGGGACATAGTACATGTCATTGTACGGGGGGACATAGTACATGTTATTGTACGGGGGACATAGTACATGTCATTGTACGCGAGGGACATAGTACATGTTATTGTACGGGGGGATATAGTACATGTTATTGTATGGGGGACATAGTACATGTCATTGTACGCGAGGGACATAGTACATGTTATTGTACGCGAGGGACATAGTACATGTTATTGTACGCGAGGGAAAAAGTACTTGTCATTGTACGGGGGGACATAGTACATGTTATTGTACGGGGGACATAGTACATGTCATTGTACGGGGATATAGTACATGTTATTGTATGGGGGACATAGTACATGTCATTGTACGCGAGGGACATAGTACATGTTATTGTACGCGAGGGACATAGTACATGTTATTGTACGGGGGACATAGTACATGTCATTGTACGGGGGGACATAGTACATGTTATTGTACGGGGGACATAGTACATGTCATTGTACGCGAGGGACATAGTACATGTTATTGTACGGGGGGATATAGTACATGTTATTGTATGGGGGACATAGTACATGTCATTGTACGCGAGGGACATAGTACATGTTATTGTACGCGAGGGACATAGTACATGTTATTGTACGCGAGGGAAAAAGTACTTGTCATTGTACGGGGGGACATAGTACATGTTATTGTACGGGGGACATAGTACATGTCATTGTACGGGGATATAGTACATGTTATTGTATGGGGGACATAGTACATGTCATTGTACGCGAGGGACATAGTACATGTTATTGTACGCGAGGGACATAGTACATGTTATTGTACGCGAGGGACATAGTACATGTTATTGTACGCGAGGGACATAGTACATGTTATTGTACGCGAGGGACATAGTACATGTTATTGTACGGGGGGACATAGTACATATTATTGTACGGGGGGACATAGTACATGTCATTGTACGGGGATATAGTACATGTTATTGTATGGGGGACATAGTACATGTCATTGTACGCGAGGGACATAGTACATGTTATTGTACGCGAGGGACATAGTACATGTTATTGTACGCGAGGGAAAAAGTACTTGTCATTGTACGGGGGGACATAGTACATGTTATTGTACGGGGGACATAGTACATGTCATTGTACGGGGATATAGTACATGTTATTGTATGGGGGACATAGTACATGTCATTGTACGCGAGGGACATAGTACATGTTATTGTACGCGAGGGACATAGTACATGTTATTGTACGCGAGGGACATAGTACATGTTATTGTACGCGAGGGACATAGTACATGTTATTGTACGCGAGGGACATAGTACATGTTATTGTACGGGGGGACATAGTACATATTATTGTACGGGGGGACATAGTACATGTCATTGTACGGGGATATAGTACATGTTATTGTATGGGGGACATAGTACATGTCATTGTACGCGAGGGACATAGTACATGTTATTGTACGCGAGGGACATAGTACATGTTATTGTACGCGAGGGACATAGTACATGTTATTGTACGCGAGGGACATAGTACATGTTATTGTACGCGAGGGACATAGTACATGTTATTGTACGCGAGGGACATAGTACATGTTATTGTACGGGGGGACATAGTACATGTTATTGTACGGGGGACATAGTACATGTCATTGTACGGGGGGAAAAAGTACTTGTCATTGTACGGGGGGACATAGTATATATTATTGTACGGGGGGACATAGTACATGTCATTGTACTTGGGGACATAGTACATGTCATTGTACGGGGGGATATAGTACATGTCATTGTACGGGGGGACATAGTACATGTTATTGTACGCGAGGGACATAGTACATGTTATTGTACGCGAGGGACATAGTACATGTTATTGTACGCGAGGGACATAGTACATGTTATTGTACGCGAGGGACATAGTACATGTCATTGTACGCGAGGGACATAGTACATGTCATTGTACTTGGGGACATAGTACATGTCATTGTACGGGGGGACATAGTACATATTATCATATACTTATTGTAAATAACTTATATTTTTTACCGTATGATAAAAGGAATAAATGGGCAAAAATTTGATATTTTACCAGATTGGCAAAGCGGGCTGATATCAAAATGTTATTAACTGCTTCCGAATGTTATTACACGCTTTTCCGTAAGTGTTATCACATGCCTTTCCGTAAATGATCGGAAATTACCGGAATTGTTTACAAATATGACGTCGAACGATAAAGCAGACGACATGCATGATACGAATGCATGGAGATGGACAATACTTTGGATTATCTTAAGTCAATGAAAACTTACACACAAAAAGAAACAAAACCTGAGTGATCTGAAAATATTATCTAAATGACCTCCAAAATAATTCGGAGCACATAGCGTTACCGGAACTCGATAAGATTTTGATATATCCAAGTCTATTTCATTTTCCCCGGCTGAAGCATATGATAAAAAGACCATTACATGACACTTTTGATATCATATGCATAATAAGCCCTCGGTTGATATTGGCCCTCGAGCCTGCGGCTCTTGGGCCAATATCAAACCTTGGGCTAATAATGCATATGATATCAAAAATGTCATGTAATAATCTGATATTATTGTACGGGGGGACATAGTACATGTAATTGTACGGGGGGACATAGTACATGTTATTGTACACGAGGGACATAGTACATGTTATTGTACGGGGGGATATAGTACATGTTATTGTATGGGGGACATAGTACATGTCATTGTACGCGAGGGACATAGTACATGTTATTGTACGGGGGGATATAGTACATGTAATTGTATGGGGGGACATAGTACATGTTATTGTACACGAGGGACATAGTACATGTTATTGTACACGAGGGACATAGTACATGTAATTGTAAGGGGGGACATAGTACATGTTATTGTACACGAGGGACATAGTACATGTTATTGTACGGGGACATAGTACATGTTATTGTACACGAGGGACATAGTACATGTTATTGTACGCGAGGGACATAGTACATGTTATTGTACGGGGACATAGTACATGTTATTGTACGGGGGGATATAGTACATATTATTGTACGGGGGGACATAGTACATGTTATTATATGCGAGGGACATAGTACATGTTATTGTACGCGAGGGACATAGTACATGTTATTGTACGCGAGGGACATAGTACATGTTATTGTACGGGGGGACATAGTACATGTTATTGTACACGAGGGACATAGTACATGTTATTGTACGCGAGGGACATAGTACATGTTATTGTACGGGGACATAGTACATGTTATTGTACGGGGGGATATAGTACATATTATTGTACGGGGGGACATAGTACATGTTATTATATGCGAGGGACATAGTACATGTTATTGTACGCGAGGGACATAGTACATGTCATTGTACAGGGGACATAGTACATGTCATTGTACAGGGGACATAGTACATGTCATTGTACTTGGGGACATAGTACATGTCATTGTACGGGGATATAGTACATGTTATTGTATGGGGGACATAGTACATGTCATTGTACGCGAGGGACATAGTACATGTTATTGTACGCGAGGGACATAGTACATGTTATTGTACGCGAGGGACATAGTACATGTTATTGTACGCGAGGGACATAGTACATGTTATTGTACGCGAGGGACATAGTACATGTTATTGTACGCGAGGGACATAGTACATGTTATTGTACGCGAGGGACATAGTACATGTTATTGTACGGGGGGACATAGTACATGTTATTGTACGGGGGACATAGTACATGTCATTGTACGGGGGGAAAAAGTACTTGTCATTGTACGGAGGGACATAGTATATATTATTGTACGGGGGGACATAGTACATGTCATTGTACGGAGGACATAGTACATGTCATTGTACGGGGGGATATAGTACATGTCATTGTACGGGGGGACATAGTACATGTTATTGTACGCGAGGGACATAGTACATGTTATTGTACGCGAGGGACATAGTACATGTTATTGTACGCGAGGGACATAGTACATGTTATTGTACGCGAGGGACATAGTACATGTCATTGTACGCGAGGGACATAGTACATGTCATTGTACTTGGGGACATAGTACATGTCATTGTACGGGGGACATAGTACATATTATCATATACTTATTGTAAATAACTTATATTTTTTACCGTATGATAAAAGGAATAAATGGGCAAAAATTTGATATTTTACCAGATTGGCAAAGCGGGCTGATATCAAAATGTTATTAACTGCTTCCGAATGTTATTACACGCTTTTCCGTAAGTGTTATCACATGCCTTTCCGTAAATGATCGGAAATTACCGGAATTGTTTACAAATATGACGTCGAACGATAAAGCAGACGACATGCATGATACGAATGCATGGAGATGGACAATACTTTGGATTATCTTAAGTCAATGAAAACTTACACACAAAAAGAAACAAAACCTGAGTGATCTGAAAATATTATCTAAATGACCTCCAAAATAATTCGGAGCACATAGCGTTACCGGAACTCGATAAGATTTTGATATATCCAAGTCTATTTCATTTTCCCCGGCTGAAGCATATGATAAAAAGACCATTACATGACACTTTTGATATCATATGCATAATAAGCCCTCGGTTGATATTGGCCCTCGAGCCTGCGGCTCTTGGGCCAATATCAAACCTTGGGCTAATAATGCATATGATATCAAAAATGTCATGTAATAATCTGATATTATTGTACGGGGGGACATAGTACATGTAATTGTACGGGGGGACATAGTACATGTTATTGTACACGAGGGACATAGTACATGTTATTGTACGGGGGGATATAGTACATGTTATTGTATGGGGGACATAGTACATGTCATTGTACGCGAGGGACATAGTACATGTTATTGTACGGGGGGATATAGTACATGTAATTGTATGGGGGGACATAGTACATGTTATTGTACACGAGGGACATAGTACATGTTATTGTACACGAGGGACATAGTACATGTAATTGTAAGGGGGGACATAGTACATGTTATTGTACACGAGGGACATAGTACATGTTATTGTACGGGGACATAGTACATGTTATTGTACACGAGGGACATAGTACATGTTATTGTACGCGAGGGACATAGTACATGTTATTGTACGGGGACATAGTACATGTTATTGTACGGGGGGATATAGTACATATTATTGTACGGGGGGACATAGTACATGTTATTATATGCGAGGGACATAGTACATGTTATTGTACGCGAGGGACATAGTACATGTTATTGTACGCGAGGGACATAGTACATGTTATTGTACGGGGGGACATAGTACATGTTATTGTACACGAGGGACATAGTACATGTTATTGTACGCGAGGGACATAGTACATGTTATTGTACGGGGACATAGTACATGTTATTGTACGGGGGGATATAGTACATATTATTGTACGGGGGGACATAGTACATGTTATTATATGCGAGGGACATAGTACATGTTATTGTACGCGAGGGACATAGTACATGTCATTGTACAGGGGACATAGTACATGTCATTGTACAGGGGACATAGTACATGTCATTGTACTTGGGGACATAGTACATGTCATTGTACGGGGGGACATAGTACATATTATTGTACGGGTAGACATAATACATGTTATTGTACGGGGGACATAGTACATATTATTGTACGGGGGGACATAGTACATGTCATTGTACGGGGGGACATAGTACATATTATTGTACGGGTGGACATAATACATGTTATTGTATGGGGGACATAGTACATATTATTGTACGGTGGGACATAGTACATGTTATTGTACGGGGGGACATAGTACATGTCTTTGTACTGGGGGACATAGTACATATTATTGTACGGGGGGACATAGTACATGTTATTGTACGTGAGGGACATAGTACATGTCATTGTACGCGAGGGACATAGTACATGTTATTGTACGGGGGGACATAGTACATGTTATTGTACGGGGGACATAGTACATGTCATTGTACGGGGGGAAAAAGTACTTGTCATTGTACGGGGGGACATAGTATATATTATTGTACGTGAGGGACATAGTACATGTCATTGTACGGGGGGACATAGTACATATTATTGTACGGGTAGACATAATACATGTTATTGTACGGGGGGACATAGTACATGTCATTGTACGGGGGGACATAGTACATATTATTGTACGGGTGGACATAATACATGTTATTGTATGGGGGACATAGTACATATTATTGTACGGGGGGACATAGTACATGTCATTGTACGGGGGGACATAGTACATATTATTGTACGGGTGGACATAATACATGTTATTGTATGGGGGACATAGTACATATTATTGTACGGTGGGACATAGTACATGTTATTGTACGGGGGGACATAGTACATGTCTTTGTACTGGGGGACATAGTACATATTATTGTACGGGGGGACATAGTACATGTCATTGTACGCGAGGGACATAGTACATGTTATTGTACGCGAGGGACATAGTGCATGTTATTGTACGCGAGGGACATAGTACATGTTATTGTACGCGAGGGACATAGTACATGTTATTGTACGCGAGGGACATAGTACATGTTATTGTACGGGGGGACATAGTACATTTCATTGTACGGGGGGCAATAGTACATATTATTGTACGGGGGGACATAGTACATGTCATTGTACGGGGGGACATAGTACATATTATTGTACGGGGGGGCATAGTAAATGTTATTGTACGCGAGGGACATAGTACATGTCATTGTACGGGGGGACATAGTACATGTCATTGTACAGGGGACATTGTACATATTATTGTACGGGGGGAAATAGTACATGTTATTGTACGCGAGGGACATAGTACATGTTATTGTACGGGGGGACATAGTACATATTATTGTACGGGGGGACATAGTACATATTATTGTACGGGTAGACATAATACATGTTATTGTACGGGGGACATAGTACATATTATTGTACGGGGGACATAGTACATGTCATTGTACGGGGACATAGTACATATTATTGTACGGGGGACATAGTACATGTCATTGTACGGGGGGACATATTACATATTATTGTACGGGTAGACATAATACATGTTATTGTACGGGGGACATAGTACATATTATTGTACGGGGGGACATAGTACATGTTATTGTACGGGGGGACATAGTACATGTCATTGTTCGGGGGGACATAGTACATATTATTGTACGGAAGGACATAGTACATGTCATTGTACGGGGGGACATTTGATCGCCACTGACGAGTTCTTGTTGTTGCTTCATTCGCCACTTAGTTTATATGGTATCTGTGATTACATTTTTGTCTCTTAATATATCAATATATCAGGTCAGTTGTCGCAGCCAACAACCACAACAACAGTGAAAACAACGTCCACCACTACTACCACCACCACCACGACAACACGACCGACAACAACAACTGTTAAAACAACGAAAAAAGAGCCTTTAGGTAATGTAGACTGATAAACAAGTAAAAAAATACTTCTAGTTCCATTAAACAGCTAAATTCGTGTTCTAATAGTCATTTTCTGTGCGGCATATTTTTGAGGTGTTTGCTGTACAAAATATGTAATATTTATCTGCTGGAAATAGATACAAAAGTCCGATGTATTCAACATAAAGTTTCAACTGTTACCTATAACGTCGTTGTACTGGTCCCAGTGCTAAATACGTTTGTGTTATCTAGAACATGCTAGGATGACAATGTGTACTAAAATTGGCGAGCGTCAGTTATCGTGTACGAGTTATCTTCTATATGAATGGCGGTATATGCTTCACATATTTTATTAATCATTTTATGGTTAAAATTTCAAAGAATTGGCGAATCGTGTGTGTTTATTATTATGAACAGGTTTAACTTTAAATGTGGAGAGAAAAATATTCCCATTACTATTTTTTATGAGAGTATCTTCATGTATTGGAATGTCGTGGAATGAGCGATTCACAACTCAGCTAATATATTAATATCACTATTTATACATCCAAATTATCGCGGCTTTAATCGTAGATAAGTGCCATGCTACAAACGAACCCTGATATGGGTAAGCAAATATTTTCCAAAAGCGAATAAACTACTTGTGATGACGGTTTAATGAAATGATTTACACATTTGTTACCATCCGCGGGAAACTTATTTATTATTAAAGTTGCCTTGACGTTTACAATACACAGACAATTCCATTTACATAAAAGGAAACATAATGGATTTTTTTTCAGATACAGATCTTTATTCCGCCAATGCAATGAATGGGATCATGTGTTCGATTTGTAAGACAGATCCTACATACAGCGCATGCTCCAATAAATATTGTGAAATATATAATCCAAGTAAGTTGTCATTTGAAGCAGTTCTTTATCAATATCCATGATAATGTGTATCATTTATTATAGAATAAGTAATCATCAAACAAGTAAGGACACAACAACAAAACATACAACACAAAGATTGAATGACACAATAACGGGGTCCAGTTGCTTGGAGGGTTAGCTACATCTGCTCCACGCATGAAACCCGTAGTATCAGTAAGGTTAAAATCCAATAATTATTCATATACGGGATAGTAATAATCCAGTAAGAAGAATGGAAAGTTTTTTTTTGACAAACTGAACAAATCAATGGTCATTTGTGATATATTAAATCTAAATTTTAAGACATAAAATTACAGCTAAAATATAATTTCTTTTGAATTTACACATATTCATTCTAACAAAACCATATTATTTGAGTGTTTTTGAGGAACTATTTTTTAGTTTTCACACACTGTAAATAAGAACAATATAACTGAGCGCTCAGTGTTTTTGGTTAACTGGGATTCCGTTTCCTTAATGTCATGTTTCTCTATGGATTATTTGTAGATCTAGAGGAACCACTGGATTCTCTGAGTATGTACTTGACTTACCTAGTTAGCTGATAGTCCCAAAGATCTGTCCAAAGGCAAACTTTCTCAGAATACATATCACATGTTTTATTGCACTTGGACAATTTTCATATTAATTTAAGTAAAACTTCTAAAAAGTCGCATTTTTATCAAAAATTTTGGTTGAATTGTGTTTACCGCCACTTTCAGCAATTTTCAGCTATATCATGACGTCCAGTTTTTATTAGGAGAGGAAGCCGGAGTACCCGGAGAAAAACAGGCAATCATTGTCAAATAAGGTTGGAGTCGAGTACACGCTGCCCACAGTGACACTCGAACCCCATTAATAATAATTAGCTAATGATTCGTATTTTGTTTGAAATGACATAAACATCACGTGATATGTGTCAAATAACTAACAAGTTTGTTCATTCAACTTAATCTTTTATAAAAACAAAAGGTGAAACCACGTGGTCTAGAAGGTAAGCGGAATGCTTATACAAGAATATGTTTTCAAAATAAACCTAACCATTTAATGTTTTTGATTACAGACAGAGTATATACATTTTCACCAGCGATATTTTGTCAGCTGGCTATCAAGGAGGGAAACACATATTGGCAAAGTTTGTTCTGTAAGTAAAACCATTTCTATCTTATACGGGATATATATTTTGTGTTATAGATTTTATACAAATCACTGTTGGAGGGTCGATTGATTGATTGTTGTTTTCCGTCTTACTTCCGCTATATTCAGGACGCCACACTGTTGTAGAGGACAAAGGTTTAACGAGTTAGTGGTTTTACTGATGTTTTCGTCACACGGTTGTAGAGGACAAAGGTTTTAAAGAGTTAATGGTTACTTATATTTTCGTCACACTGTTGTAGAGGACAAAGGTTTTGAGTTAGTGGTTACTGATGCTTTCGTCACACTGTTGTAGAGGACAAAGGTTTTAACGAGTGAGTGGTTAACTGATGTTTTTGTCACACTGTTGTAGAGGACAAAGGTTTTAACGAGTTAGTGGTTTACTGATGTTTACGTCACACTGTTGTAAAGGACAAAGGTTTTAACGAGTTATTGGTTTACTGATGTTTTCGGCACACTGTTGTAGAGGACAAAGGTTTTAACGAGTGAGTGGTTTACTGATGTTTTCGTCACACTGTTGTAGAGGACAAAGGTTTAACGAGTTAGTGGTTACTTATGTTTTCGTCACACTTTTGTAGAGGACAAAGGTTTTAACGAGTTAGTGGTTACTTATGTTTTCGTCACACTGTTGTAGAGGACAAAGGTTTTAACGAGTTAGTGGTTACTGATGTTTTCGTCACACTGTTGTAGAGGACAAAGGTTTAACGAGTTAGTGGTTAACTGATGTTTTACGTCACACTGCTGTAGAGGACAAAGGTTTAACGAGTTATTGGTTTACTGATGTTTACGTCACACTGTTGTAGAGGACAAAGGTTTTGATGAGTTAGTGGTTTACTGATGTTTTACGTCACACTGTTGTAGAGGACAAAGGTTTTAACGAGTTATCGGTTTACTGATGTTTTCGTCACACTGTTGTAGAGGACAAAGGTGGTTTACTGATGTTTTCGTCACACTGTTGTAGAGGACAAAGGTTTAACGAGTTAGTGGTTTACTGATGTTTTCGTCACACTGTTGTAGAGGACAAAGGTTTTGATGAGTTAGTGGTTTACTGATGTTTACGTCACACTGTTGTAGAGGACAAAGGTTTTAACGAGTTAGTGGTTTACTGATGTTTTCGTCACACTGTTGTAGAGGACAAAGGTTTTAACGAGTTAGTGGTTTACTGATGTTTACGTCACACTGCTGTAGAGGACAAAGGTTTTAACGAGTTATTGGTTTACTGATGTTTTCGTCACACTGTTGTAGAGGACAAATGTTTAAACGAGTGAGTGGTTTACTGATGTTTTCGTCACACTGTTGTAGAGGACCACGGTTTAACGAGGTAGTGGTTTTACTGATGTTTTCGTCACACTGTTGTAGAGGACAGAGGTTTTAACGAGTTAGTGGTTTACTGATGTTTTACGTCACACTGCTGTAGAGGACAAAGGTTTAACGAGTTAGTGGTTACTGATGCTTTCGTCACACTGTTGTAGAGGACAAAGGTTTTAACGAGTGAGTGGTTTACTGATGTTTTCGTCACACTGTTGTAGAGGACAAAGGTTTAACGAGTTAGTGGTTTTACTGTTGTTTTCGTCACACTGTTGTAGAGGACAAAGGTTTTAACGAGTTAGTGGTTTACTGATTTTTTTCGTCACACTTTTGTAGAGGACAAAGGTTTTAACGAGTTAGTTGTTACTGATGTTTTCGTCACACTGTTGTAGGGGACAAAGGTTTTAACGAGTTAGTGGTTTACTGATGTTAACGTCACACTGTTGTAGAGGACAAAGGTTTTAAACTGATGATTTGCAAAGTTCTTGCAGAGTTTGTTAAATAATCATGCATGATACGTTTGTAATCTAGGATGGGATTCTGATATGTTACAAACAATTTATAATACTTATCAAATATGTAAATATAGATATTTTTGTATACAAATATTTTGTTTCTCTGACGTCCAGTAAGCAAGCACATTGGTAAAGGTAAATTTGTACAATATGTCTGCTGTTCCATAGAACAACTTTCTGCCTTTGACAGACACGTTGGTTCTATCCTAAGTCCAATATGTCTGATGTTTAATGAACAATTTTCAGTCTTTGACAGACGCGTGGGTTCTATCCCAAGTCCAATATGTCTGCTGTTCCACAGAACAACTTTCAGTCTTTGACAGACACGTGGGTTCTATCCCAAGTCAAATATGTCTGCTGTTCCATAGAACAACTTTCAGTCTTTGACAGACTTGTGGGTTAGATCCCAAGTCAGTTAAAATCAATGATAATACAGCTGGTGTATGTGGCAGGTTGGTTTGGAATAGTATGACATATTTCAATACCATATCCAGTAATAGAAAGTTCATTTGGTGTTCGGGGATAATGACCACAAACATACCATATTGATTTTGTCATGCATAAGTCTTTTAATTATTATTGAATTTGTCTTGCATAGAGTTCAAAAGTCTTTGATCAGGTGTAGACAGATCTGTAAAGTTAAAGAAAAATTATGTAGGAAATATAATTAAATTGTATAGACGTGCACAAAGCATTCATTTGAATAGACGTACACAAAGCATTCATTTGAATAGACGTGCGCAAAACATTATTTTGAATAGACGTGCGCAAAGCATTCATTTGAATAGACGTGCACAAAGCATTCATTTGAATAGACGTGCTCAAAGCATTCATTTGCATGGACGTGCACAAAGCATTCATTTGAATAGACGTGCGCAAAGCATTCATTTGTATAGACGTGCACAAAGCATTCATTTGAATAGACGTGCGCAAAGCATTCATTGTATACACGTGCACAAAGCATTCATTTGTGTAGACGTGCACAAAGCATTCATTTGAATAGACGTGCACAAAGCATTCATTTGAATTGACGTACACAAAGCATTCATTTGAATAGACGTGCGCAAAGCATTCATTTGAATAGACGTGCGCAAAGCATTCATTTGTATACACGTGCACAAAGCATTCATTTGAATAGACGTGCACAAAGCATTCATTTGAATAGACGTGCGCAAAGCATTCATTTGCATGGACGTGCACAAAGCATTCATTTGAATAGACGTGCGCAAAGCATTCATTTGTATACACGTGCACAAAGCTTTCATTTGAATAGACGTGCGCAAAGCATTCAGTTGTATAGACGTGCACAAAGCATTCATTTGAATAGACGTGCACAAAGCATTCATTTGAATAGACGTGCGCAAAGCATTCATTTGCATGGACGTGCACAAAGCATTCATTTGAATAGACGTGCGCAAAGCATTCAGTTGTATAGACGTGCACAAAGCATTCATTTGAATAGGCGTGCACAAAGCATTCATTTGAATAGACGTGCGCAAAGCATTCATTTGCATGGACGTGCACAAAGCATTCATTTGAATAGACGTGCGCAAAGCATTCATTTGTATACACGTGCACAAAGCATTCATTTGTATAGACGTGCGCAAAGCATTCATTTGTATAAACGTGCACAAAGCATTCATTTGAATAGACGTGCACAAAGCATTCATTTGAATAGACGTACACAAAGCATTCATTTGAATAGACGTGCACAAAGCATTCGTTTGAATAGACGTACACAAAACAGTCATTTGAATAGACGTACAAAAAGCATTCATTTGAATAGACGTACACAAAGCATTCATTTGTATAGACGTACACAAAGCATTCATTTGAATAGACGTGCACAAAGCATTCATTTGTATAGACGTGCACAAAGCATTCATTTGAATTGACGTACACAAAGCATTCGTTTGAATTGACGTACACAAAGCATTCGTTTGAATAGACGTACACAAAACATTCATTTGAATAGACGTTCACAAAACATTCATTTGTATAGACGTACACAAAGCATTCATTTGATTAGACGTGCACAAAGCATTCATTTGTATAGACGCGCTCAAAGGATTCATTTGAACAGACGTACACAAAACATTCGTTTGAATATACGTGCACAAAGCGTTCGTTTGAATAGACGTACACAAATCATTCATTTGAATAGACTTGCACAAAGCATTCATTTGAATTGACGAACACAAATCATTCATTTGAATAGACTTGCACAAAGCATTCATTTGAATTGACGTGCACACAGCATTTATTTGTATAGACGTGCACAAAGCATTTAATAGACGCGCACAAAGCATTCATTTGAATAGACGTACACAAAGCATTCATTTGAATAGACGTACAAAAACATTTATTTGAATAGACGTACACAAAGCATTCATTTGAATAGACGTACACAAAGCATTCATTTGAATAGACGTGCGCAAAGCATTTCATTTGAATAGGCGTACAAAAAGCATTCATTTGAATAGACGTGCACAAAGCATTCATTTGAATAGACGTACACAAAGCATTCGTTTGAATAGACGTGCACAAAGCATTCATTTGAATAGATGTGCGCAAAGCATTTCATTTGAATAGACGTGCACAAAGCATTCGTTTGAATAGACGTGCACAAAGCATTCATTTGAATAGACGTAAGCAAAACATTTCATTTGAATAGACGTACACAAAGCATTCATTTGAATAGACGTAATAAGAGTTGAAGTTACAGCATTTGCAGCATATTCCTTTCTTCCAGTACCCTCAAACCTTATGGTACTTGCTTTGTTTAAAATCATATCTATCATTATGTATTGTCTAGGTGGAGACATTTTCGCTGAGGTTCTTCCTGAGCTTCAAACAGTGATGTGTTCTGCCTGCAGTGAAGTTGGAAATGGAGCTGGCTGTGAATCGTACTGCGGATGAATACATATAAATTTACATTGGCATACAGGATAGCTAGAAAAGAGGAAAAGGAACAGAAAAATGTTTAATATCTATACCATAAAGAAATACCAGTGTGAAGCATTTGACTGTATTGAATTGTGCTTTTATTGTATTCACAGACTCGCGCATGAATACTTCAAAACAATGATGAATTTATATTGCTCTCCTCTTTTGAGTAGTAATGGCGTTTTTATGAGCTTTCTTTTTACATGTTTGGGGGGCCTCGGTGGCCGATTGGTTAAGGTAGTTCGTCTACTATTGATCACGTGGTCTATCAACACTAAGATTGCGGGTTCGATGCTCACTGCGGGCAGGGTGTACTCGACTCCAATCTTAGTTGATAAGGATTGCCAGTTTTCCTACCACAGGTGGGGCGTTTTCTCCGGGTATTCTGGCTTCCTTCCCCAATGAAAACTGGAAAAATGCTGAACGTGGCGTTAAACAATATTTAAACAAACAAACAAACAAACAATACATACTTCAGAACAGATTACACAAAACAAGAAACAAAACATACTTCAGAACAGATCACAGAAAACAAGAAACAAAACATACTTCAGAACATATTACACAAAACAAGAAACAAAACATACTTCAGAACAGATCACAGAAAACAAGAAACAAAACATACTTAGAACAGATTACACAAAACAAGAAACAAAACATACTTCAGAACAGATTACACAAAACAAGCAAAAAAACATACTTCAGAACAGATCACAGAAAACAAGAAACAAAACATACTTCAGAACAGATTACACAAAACAAGAAACAAAACATACTTCAGAACAAATTACACAAAACAAGAAACAAAACATACTTCAGAACAGATCACACACAACAAGAAACAAAACATACTAAAGAACAGATTACACAACACAAGAAACAAAACATACTTCAGAACAGATCACACAAAACAAGAAACAAAACATACTTCAGAACAGATTACAAAAAACAAGAAACAAAACATACTTCAGAACAGATCACACAAAACAAGAAACAAAACATACTTCAGAACAGATTACAAAAAACAAGAAATAAAACATACTTCAGAACAGATTACACAAAACAAGAAACAAAACATACTTCAGAACAGATCACACAAAACAAGAAACAAAACATACTTCAGAACAGATTACACAAAACAAGAAATAAAACATACTTCAGAACAAATTACACAAAACAAGAAACAAAACATACTTCAGAACAGACCACAAAAAACAAGAAACAAAACATACTTCAGAACAGATCACAGAAAACAAGAAACAAAACATACTTCAGAACAGATTACACAAAACAAGAAACAAAACATACTTCAGAACAGATAACAGAAAACAAGAAACAAAACATATTTCAGAACAGATCACACAAAACAAGAAACAAAACATACTTCAGAACAGATCACACAAAACAAGAAACAAAACATACTTCAGAACAGATTACACAAAACAAGAAAAAAAAACATACTTCAGAACAGATCACAGAAAACAAGAAACAAAACATACTTCAGAACATATTACACAAAACAAGAAACAAAACATACTTCAGAACAGATCACAGAAAACAAGAAACAAAACATAGAACAGATTACACAAAACAAGAAACAAAACATACTTCAGAACAGATTACACAAAACAAGCAAAAAAACATACTTCAGAACAGATCACAGAAAACAAGAAACAAAACATACTTCAGAACAGATTACACAAAACAAGAAACAAAACATACTTCAGAACAAATTACACAAAACAAGAAACAAAACATACTTCAGAACAGATCACACACAACAAGAAACAAAACATACTAAAGAACAGATTACACAACACAAGAAACAAAACATACTTCAGAACAGATCACACAAAACAAGAAACAAAACATACTTCAGAACAGATCACACAAAACAAGAAACAAAACATACTTCAGAACAGATTACAAAAAACAAGAAATAAAACATACTTCAGAACAGATTACACAAAACAAGAAACAAAACATACTTCAGAACAGATTACACAAAACAAGAAACAAAACATACTTCAGAACAGATTACACAAAACAAGAAACAAAACATACTTCAGAACAGATCACAGAAAACAAGAAACAAAACATACTTCAGAACAGATTACACAAAACAAGAAACAAAACATACTTCAGAACAAATTACACAAAACAAGAAACAAAACATACTTCAGAACAGATCACACAAAACAAGAAACAAAACATACTTCAGAACAGATTACACAAAACAAGAAACAAAACATACTTCAGAACAGATTACACAAAACAAGAAACAAAACATACTTCAGAACATATTACACAAAACAAGAAACAAAAATAATTCGAAGCAGATCAAACAAAATATACTTCAAAGCAGATCACATAAAACAAAGAACAAAACATACTTCAAAGCAGATCAGACAAAACATACTTCAGAGCAGATCACACAAAACAAGTAACAAACATACTGCGAAGCAGATCAAACAAAACAATACAAAGCAGATAAAATACAACATACTTAAAAAAACAGATCACACACAACAAGGAACAAAACATACTTCAAATCCAAATCCCTATCTATATCTCAAAACCAAGATCTATCATAGACCTACTATAGGCACTTCTTGAAAACCTTGTTATAACTAATTCCGTGAAAATTACCATTTTAGTATGACTATTGTTTGGATTTTTATTATATCTTTTCATTTATATTTAATGTTCATAACACCTCATTCAAAGGCCACAGACAGCCGTAAGGATGAGTGAACCTGTGACGTAATTTTGTCATACTTTCCATGTGATCTATTTATTTAATATTAGAAATTCACGTCAAACGGTCAAATGTCAACAGATTATCTCTTTGTGTCTTAGATTTATTCAACAATGAGAACTAATTAAAAGACAGAGCGCAGGTAAATCCCATATGTCATTTAAAACAAATCACTGAATCTCAACACTATTTAACGCGACCATAAAATTGCAAAAATTATTGTTAATGCTCATAATTATTTGATAGATTTTTTTTTATTAAAGTCAATCGAGCAGTAAATTTTACTTCTAGACGGTGACACAATCAGAAAATATGAAAATTATGAATTGTTGGATAGGGACAGAAAGCCTTTTGTAGCAGCTTCTCTTTTTGAAAACTCCATAAGGGGTCTACCATGCTGGGAATGAGGAATTCTTCGAACATGCTGTGTACTTTGGTCTGCCTACAGGCTTTCGGTACAACCAGAAATCCTCCAAACGGAAGATAATACCTCGCTGAACAACTCTGTACTTTGTACCTAAAACTTCTTATGCATGTTAAATTCGGCCTATTCTTATCCGTGTTACAAAGCATACACAATTTTATATGTTGATATTACTTAGATGTGTGGGTCCTGTTCTATGTCTTTTCATTCCCTTGAAACTTTGTTCTTACCAGTAAGGCTTTCAACGGAAATTTGACCATATAAAAAAAACCTTTCTAATGTCAAATTATAGTTAGGTAATGATTTCAAATTGTTGGAGGGGACATATAAAAGTGGAAGAAACATATCGAATTTATAATAGAAAATCATATAAACGTCTAAATTTCTTACGAAAATTTATCCTCGATCGAAGAATATTGTTAACTATTTATCTAATCTATATACGTCCTAAGATATTAGAATATGCGGATGTAAAATGTGTTCCTAATTTAAAACACTTATAGACAAAATGGAAAGGTTACAGGTTGAGGCCGCCATGTGTTCCTAATGTAAAACACTTATAGACAAAAAGGAAAGGGTACAGGTTGAGGCCGCCATGTGTTCCTAATGTAAAACACTTATAGACAAAAAGGAAAGGGTACAGGTTGAGGCCGCCATGTGTTCCTAATGTAAAACACTTATAGACAAAAAGGAAAGGGTACAGGTTGAGGCCGCCATGTGTTCCTAATGTAAAACACTTATAGACAAAAAGGAAAGGGTACAGGTTGAGGCCGCCATGTGTTCCTAATGAAAACACTTATAGACAAAAAAAAGGGCACAGGTTGAGGCCGCCATGTGTTCCTAATTTAAAACACTTATAGACAAAACGGAAAGGTTACAGGTTGAGGCCGCCATGTGTTCCTAATGTAAAACACTTACAGACAAAAAGGAAAGGGTACAGGTTGAGGCCGCCATGTGTTCCTAATGTAAAACACTTATAGACAAAAAGGAAAGAATACAGGTTGAGACAGCCATGTGTTCCTAATGTAAAACACTTATAGACAAAAAGGAAAGGCTACAGGTTGAGGCCGCCATGTGTTCCTAATGTAAAACACTTATAGACAAAAAGGAAAGGGTACAGGTTGAGACAGCCATGTGTTCCTAATGTAAAACACTTATAGACAAAAAGGAAAAGGTACAGGTTGAGACCGCCATGTGTTCCTAATGTAAAACACTTATAGACAAAAAGGAAAAGGTACAGGTTGAGACCGCCATGTGTTCCTAATGTAAAACACTATAGACAAAAAGGAAAAGGTACAGGTTGAGACCGCCATGTGTTCCTAATGTAAAACACTTATAGACAAAAAGGAAAAGGTACAGGTTGAGGCCGCCATGTGTCCTAATGTAAAACACTTATAGACAAAAAGGAAAGGGTACAGGTTGAGGCCGCCATGTGTCCTAATGTAAAACACTTGTAGACAAAAAGGAAAGGCTACAGGTTGAGACCGCCATGTGTTCCTAATGTAAAACACTTATAGACAAAAAGGAAAGGGTACAGGTTGAGACCGCCATGTGTTCCTAATGTAAAACACTTATAGACAAAAAGGAAAGGGTACAGGTTGAGGCCGCCATGTGTTCCTAATGTAAAACACTTATAGACAAAAAGGAAAGGGTACAGGTTGAGACCGCCATGTGTTCCTTATGAAAAACACTTAATAGACAAAAAGGAAAAGGTACAGGTTGAGACCGCCATGTGTTCCTTATGTAAAACACTTATAGACAAAAAGGAAAGGGTACAGGTTGAGACCGCCATGTGTTCCTAATGTAAAACACTTATAGACAAAAAGGAAAAGGTACAGGTTGAGACAGCCATGTGTTCCTAATGTAAAACACTTATAGACAAAAAGGAAAGGGTACAGGTTGAGGCCGCCATGTGTCCTAATGTAAAACACTTGTAGACAAAAAGGAAAGGCTACAGGTTGAGGCCGCCATGTGTTCCTAATGTAAAACACTTATAGACAAAAAGGAAAAGGTACAGGTTGAGGCCGCCATGTGTCCTAATGTAAAACACTTATAGACAAAAAGGAAAGTGTACAGGTTGAGGCCTCTATGTGTTCCTAATGTAAAACACTTATAGACAAAAAGGAAAGGGTACAGGTTGAGGCCGCCATGTGTTCCTAATGTAAAACACTTAATAGACAAAAAGGAAAGGGTACAGGTTGAGGCCGCCATGTGTTCCTAATGTAAAACACTTATAGACAAAAAGGAAAGGGTACAGGTTGAGGCCGCCATGTGTTCCTAATGAAAAACACTAACAGACAAAAAGGAAAAGGTACAGGTTGAGGCCTCTATGTGTTCCTAATGTAAAACTCTTATAGACAAAAAGGAAAGGGTACAGGTTGAGGCCGCCATGTGTTCCTAATGAAAAACACTAACAGACAAAAAGGAAAGGGTACAGGTTGAGGCCTCTATGTGTTCCTAATGTAAAACTCTTATAGACAAAAAGGAAAGGGTACAGGTTGAGGCCGCCATGTGTTCCTAATGTAAAACACTAATAGACAAAAAGGAAAGGGTACAGGTTGAGACAGCCATGTGTTCCTAATGAAAAACACTAACAGACAAAAAGGAAAAGGTACAGGTTGAGGCCGCCATGTGTTCCTAATGTAAAACTCTTATAGACAAAAAGGAAAGGGTACAGGTTGAGGCCGCCATGTGTTCCTAATGTAAAACACTAATAGACAAAAAGGAAAGGGTACAGGTTGAGACAGCCATGTGTTCCTAATGAAAAACACTAACAGACAAAAAGGAAAAGGTACAGGTTGATACCGCCATGTGTTCCTAATGTAAAACACTTATAGACAAAAAGGAAAGGGTACAGGTTGAGGCCGCCATGTGTCCTAATGTAAAACACTTATAGACAAAAAGGAAAAGGTACAGGTTGAGGCCGCCATGTGTCCTAATGTAAAACACTTATAGACAAAAGGAAAAGGTACAGGTTGAGGCCGCCATGTGTTCCTAATGAAAAACACTAACAGACAAAAAGGAAAGGGTACAGGTTGAGACCGCCATGTGTTCCTAATGTAAAACACTTATAGACAAAAAGGAAAGGGTACAGGTTGAGACCGCCATGTGTTCCTTATGTAAAACACTAATAGACAAAAAGGAAAGGGTACAGGTTGAGACAGCCATGTGTTCCTAATGAAAAACACTAACAGACAAAAAGGAAAGAGTACAGGTTGAGACCGCCATGTGTTCCTAATGTAAAACACTTATAGACAAAAAGGAAAAGGTACAGGTTGAGGCCGCCATGTGTTCCTAATGTAAAACACTTATAGACTAAAAGGAAAGGGTACAGGTTGAGACCGCCATGTGTTCCTAATGTAAAACACTTAGAAGACAAATGAAAAGGTACAGGTTGAGGCCGCCATGTGTTCCTAATGTAAAACACTTATAAACAAAAAGGAAAGGGTACAGGTTGAGGCCGCCATGTGTTCCTAATGTAAAACACTTATAGACAAAAAGGAAAGGCTAAAGGTTGAGGCCGCCATGTGTTCCTAATGTAAAACACTTATAGACAAAAAGGAAAGGGTACAGGTTGAGACCGCCATGTGTTCCTAATGTAAAACACTTATAGACAAAAAGGAAAAGGTACAGGTTGAGGCCGCCATGTGTTCCTAATGTAAAACACTATAGACAAAAAGGAAAGGGTACAGGTTGAGACCGCCATGTGTTCCTAATGTAAAACACTTATAGACAAAAAGGAAAAGGTACAGGTTGAGGCCGCCATGTGTTCCTACTGTAAAACAATTATAGACAAAAAGGAAAAGGTACAGGTTGAGACTGCCATGTGTTCCTAATGTAAAACTCTTATAGACAAAAAGGAAAGGCTACAGGTTGAGGCCGCCATGTGTTCCTAATGAAAAACACTTATAGACAAAAAGGAAAGGGTACAGGTTGAGACCGCCATGTGTTCCTAATGTAAAACACTTATAGACAAAAAGGAAAAGGTACAGGTTGAGGCCGCCATGTGTTCCTAATGTAAAACACTATAGACAAAAAGGAAAGGGTACAGGTTGAGACCGCCATGTGTTCCTAATGTAAAACACTTATAGACAAAAAGGAAAAGGTACAGGTTGAGGCCGCCATGTGTTCCTACTGTAAAACACTTATAGACAAAAAGGAAAAGGTACAGGTTGAGACCGCCATTTGTTCCTAATGTAAAACTCTTATAGACAAAAAGGAAAGGCTACAGGTTGAGGCCGCCATGTGTACCTAATGAAAAACACTAACAGACAAAAAGGAAAGGGTACAGGTTGAGACCGCCATGTGTTCCTAATGTAAAACACTTATAAACAAAAAGGAAAGGGTACAGGTTGAGGCCGCCATGTGTTCCTACTGTAAAACACTTATAGACAAAAAGGAAAGGGTACAGGTTGAGACCGCCATGTGTTCCTAATGTAAAACACTTATAGACAAAAAGGAAAAGGTACAGGTTGAGGCCGCCATGTGTTCCTAATGTAAAACACTTATAGACAAAAAGGAAAGGGTACAGGTTGAGGCCGCCATGTGTTCCTAATGAAAAACACTAACAGACAAAAAGGAAAAGGTACAGGTTGAGACCGCCATGTGTTCCTAATGTAAAACACTATAGACAAAAAGGAAAAGGTACAGGTTGAGGCCGCCACGTGTTCCTAATGTAAAACTCTTATAGACAAAAAGGAAAGGGTACAGGTTGAGGCCGCCATGTGTCCTAATGTAAAACACTATAGACAAAAAGGAAAAGGTACAGGTTGAGGCCGCCATGTGTTCCTAATGTAAAACACTTATAGACAAAAAGGAAAAGGTACAGGTTGAGGCCGCCATGTGTTCCTAATGTAAAACACTTATAGACAAAAAGGAAAGGGTACAGGTTGAGGCCGCCATGTGTTCCTAATGAAAAACACTAACAGACAAAAAGGAAAAGGTACAGGTTGAGGCCTCTATGTGTTCCTAATGTAAAACTCTTATAGACAAAAAGGAAAGGGTACAGGTTGAGGCCGCCATGTGTTCCTAATGAAAAACACTAACAGACAAAAAGGAAAGGGTACAGGTTGAGGCCTCTATGTGTTCCTAATGTAAAACTCTTATAGACAAAAAGGAAAGGGTACAGGTTGAGGCCGCCATGTGTTCCTAATGAAAAACACTAACAGACAAAAAGGAAAGGGTACAGGTTGAGGCCTCTATGTGTTCCTAATGTAAAACACTAACAGACAAAAAGGAAAGGGTACAGGTTGAGGCCGCCATGTGTTCCTAATGTAAAACACTTATAAACAAAAAGGAAAAGGTACAGGTTGAGGCCGCCATGTGTTCCTAATGTAAAACACTTATAGACAAAAAGGAAAGGGTACAGGTTGAGGCCGCCATGTGTTCCTAATGAAAAACACTAACAGACAAAAAGGAAAGGGTACAGGTTGAGGCCTCTATGTGTTCCTAATGTAAAACTCTTATAGACAAAAAGGAAAGGGTACAGGTTGAGGCCGCCATGTGTTCCTAATGAAAAACACTAACAGACTAAAAGGAAAGGGTACAGGTTGAGGCCTCTATGTGTTCCTAATGTAAAACTCTTATAGACAAAAAGGAAAGGGTACAGGTTGAGGCCGCTATGTGTTCCTAATGTAAAACACTAATAGACAAAAAGGAAAGGGTACAGGTTGAGACCGCCATGTGTTCCTAATGTAAAACACTTATAGACAAAAAGGAAAAGGTACAGGTTGAGGCCGCCATGTGTTCCTAATGTAAAACACTTATAGACAAAAAGGAAAGGGTACAGGTTGAGGCCGCCATGTGTTCCTAATGAAAAACACTAACAGACAAAAAGGAAAGGGTACAGGTTGAGACCGCCATGTGTTCCTAATGTAAAACACTATAGACAAAAAGGAAAAGGTACAGGTTGAGGCCGCCACGTGTTCCTAATGTAAAACTCTTATAGACAAAAAGGAAAGGGTACAGGTTGAGGCCGCCATGTGTCCTAATGTAAAACACTATAGACAAAAAGGAAAAGGTACAGGTTGAGGCCGCCATGTGTTCCTAATGTAAAACACTTATAGACAAAAAGGAAAGGGTACAGGTTGAGGCCGCCATGTGTTCCTAATGAAAAACACTAACAGACAAAAAGGAAAGGGTACAGGTTGAGGCCTCTATGTGTTCCTAATGTAAAACACTAACAGACAAAAAGGAAAAAGTACAGGTTGAGGCCGCCATGTGTTCCTAATGTAAAACACTTATAAACAAAAAGGAAAAGGTACAGGTTGAGGCCGCCATGTGTTCCTAATGTAAAACACTTATAGACAAAAAGGAAAGGGTACAGGTTGAGGCCGCCATGTGTTCCTAATGAAAAACACTAACAGACAAAAAGGAAAGGGTACAGGTTGAGGCCTCTATGTGTTCCTAATGTAAAACTCTTATAGACAAAAAGGAAAAGGTACAGGTTGAGGCCGCCATGTGTTCCTAATGAAAAACACTAACAGACAAAAAGGAAAGGGTACAGGTTGAGGCCTCTATGTGTTCCTAATGTAAAACTCTTATAGACAAAAAGGAAAGGGTACAGGTTGAGGCCGCCATGTGTTCCTAATGAAAAACACTAACAGACAAAAAGGAAAGGGTACAGGTTGAGGCCTCTATGTGTTCCTAATGTAAAACTCTTATAGACAAAAAGGAAAGGGTACAGGTTGAGGCCGCTATGTGTTCCTAATGTAAAACACTAATAGACAAAAAGGAAAGGGTACAGGTTGAGACAGCCATGTGTTCCTAATGAAAAACACTAACAGACAAAAAGGAAAAGGTACAGGTTGAGGCCGCCATGTGTTCCTAATGTAAAACTCTTATAGACAAAAAGGAAAGGGTACAGGTTGAGGCCGCCATGTGTTCCTAATGTAAAACACTAATAGACAAAAAGGAAAGGGTACAGGTTGAGACAGCCATGTGTTCCTAATGAAAAACACTAACAGACAAAAAGGAAAAGGTACAGGTTGAGACCGCCATGTGTTCCTAATGTAAAACACTATAGACAAAAAGGAAAAGGTACAGGTTGAGGCCGCCATGTGTCCTAATGTAAAACACTTATAGACAAAAGGAAAAGGTACAGGTTGAGGCCGCCATGTGTTCCTAATGAAAAACACTAACAGACAAAAATGAAAGGGTACAGGTTGAGACCGCCATGTGTTCCTAATGTAAAACACTTATAGACAAAAAGGAAAGGGTACAGGTTGAGACCGCCATGTGTTCCTTATGTAAAACACTAATAGACAAAAAGGAAAGGGTACAGGTTGAGACAGCCATGTGTTCCTAATGAAAAACACTAACAGACAAAAAGGAAAGAGTACAGGTTGAGACCGCCATGTGTTCCTAATGTAAAACACTTATAGACAAAAAGGAAAAGGTACAGGTTGAGGCCGCCATGTGTTCCTAATGTAAAACACTTATAGACAAAAAGGAAAGGGTACAGGTTGAGGCCGCCATGTGTTCCTAATGAAAAACACTAACAGACAAAAAGGAAAGGGTACAGGTTGAGGCCTCTATGTGTTCCTAATTTAAAACTCTTATAGACAAAAAGGAAAGGGTACAGGTTGAGGCCGCCATGTGTTCCTAATGAAAAACACTAACAGACAAAAAGGAAAGGGTACAGGTTGAGGCCTCTATGTGTTCCTAATGTAAAACTCTTATAGACAAAAAGGAAAGGGTACAGGTTGAGGCCGCTATGTGTTCCTAATGTAAAACACTAATAGACAAAAAGGAAAGGGTACAGGTTGAGACCGCCATGTGTTCCTAATGTAAAACACTTATAGACAAAAAGGAAAAGGTACAGGTTGAGGCCGCCATGTGTTCCTAATGTAAAACACTTATAGACAAAAAGGAAAGGGTACAGGTTGAGGCCGCCATGTGTTCCTAATGAAAAACACTAACAGACAAAAAGGAAAAGGTACAGGTTGAGACCGCCATGTGTTCCTAATGTAAAACACTATAGACAAAAAGGAAAAGGTACAGGTTGAGGCCGCCACGTGTTCCTAATGTAAAACTCTTATAGACAAAAAGGAAAGGGTACAGGTTGAGGCCGCCATGTGTCCTAATGTAAAACACTATAGACAAAAAGGAAAAGGTACAGGTTGAGGCCGCCATGTGTTCCTAATGTAAAACACTTATAGACAAAAAGGAAAAGGTACAGGTTGAGGCCGCCATGTGTTCCTAATGTAAAACACTTATAGACAAAAAGGAAAGGGTACAGGTTGAGGCCGCCATGTGTTCCTAATGAAAAACACTAACAGACAAAAAGGAAAAGGTACAGGTTGAGGCCTCTATGTGTTCCTAATGTAAAACTCTTATAGACAAAAAGGAAAGGGTACAGGTTGAGGCC
Source organism: Limnoperna fortunei (assembly GCA_944474755.1). NCBI lineage: Eukaryota > Metazoa > Mollusca > Bivalvia > Mytilida > Modiolidae > Limnoperna > Limnoperna fortunei. The sequence continues at coordinate 64,014,810 of OX104122.1, read as the reverse complement.
GTCATGTGTTCCTAATGAAAAACACTAACAGACAAAAAGGAAAGGGTACAGGTTGAGGCCTCTATGTGTTCCTAATGTAAAACTCTTATAGACAAAAAGGAAAGGGTACAGGTTGAGGCCGCCATGTGTTCCTAATGAAAAACACTAACAGACAAAAAGGAAAGGGTACAGGTTGAGGCCTCTATGTGTTCCTAATGTAAAACACTAACAGACAAAAAGGAAAGGGTACAGGTTGAGGCCGCCATGTGTTCCTAATGTAAAACACTTATAAACAAAAAGGAAAAGGTACAGGTTGAGGCCGCCATGTGTTCCTAATGTAAAACACTTATAGACAAAAAGGAAAGGGTACAGGTTGAGGCCGCCATGTGTTCCTAATGAAAAACACTAACAGACAAAAAGGAAAGGGTACAGGTTGAGGCCTCTATGTGTTCCTAATGTAAAACTCTTATAGACAAAAAGGAAAGGGTACAGGTTGAGGCCGCCATGTGTTCCTAATGAAAAACACTAACAGACAAAAAGGAAAGGGTACAGGTTGAGGCCTCTATGTGTTCCTAATGTAAAACTCTTATAGACAAAAAGGAAAGGGTACAGGTTGAGGCCGCTATGTGTTCCTAATGTAAAACACTAATAGACAAAAAGGAAAGGGTACAGGTTGAGACAGCCATGTGTTCCTAATGAAAAACACTAACAGACAAAAAGGAAAAGGTACAGGTTGAGGCCGCCATGTGTTCCTAATGTAAAACTCTTATAGACAAAAAGGAAAGGGTACAGGTTGAGGCCGCCATGTGTTCCTAATGTAAAACACTAATAGACAAAAAGGAAAGGGTACAGGTTGAGACAGCCATGTGTTCCTAATGAAAAACACTAACAGACAAAAAGGAAAAGGTACAGGTTGAGACCGCCATGTGTTCCTAATGTAAAACACTATAGACAAAAAGGAAAAGGTACAGGTTGAGGCCGCCATGTGTCCTAATGTAAAACACTTATAGACAAAAGGAAAAGGTACAGGTTGAGGCCGCCATGTGTTCCTAATGAAAAACACTAACAGACAAAAAGGAAAGGGTACAGGTTGAGACCGCCATGTGTTCCTAATGTAAAACACTTATAGACAAAAAGGAAAGGGTACAGGTTGAGACCGCCATGTGTTCCTTATGTAAAACACTAATAGACAAAAAGGAAAGGGTACAGGTTGAGACAGCCATGTGTTCCTAATGAAAAACACTAACAGACAAAAAGGAAAGAGTACAGGTTGAGACCGCCATGTGTTCCTAATGTAAAACACTTATAGACAAAAAGGAAAAGGTACAGGTTGAGGCCGCCATGTGTTCCTAATGTAAAACACTTATAAACAAAAAGGAAAGGGTACAGGTTGAGGCCGCCATGTGTTCCTAATGTAAAAAACTTATAGACAAAAAGGAAAGGCTAAAGGTTGAGGCCGCCATGTGTTCCTAATGTAAAACACTTATAGACAAAAAGGAAAGGCTAAAGGTTGAGGCCGCCATGTGTTCCTAATGTAAAACACTTATAGACAAAAAGGAAAGGGTACAGGTTGAGGCCGCCATGTGTTCCTAATGAAAAACACTAACAGACAAAAAGGAAAAGGTACAGGTTGAGACCGCCATGTGCTCCTAATGTAAAACACTATAGACAAAAAGGAAAAGGTACAGGTTGAGGCCGCCACGTGTTCCTAATGTAAAACTCTTATAGACAAAAAGGAAAGGGTACAGGTTGAGGCCGCCATGTGTCCTAATGTAAAACACTATAGACAAAAAGGAAAAGGTACAGGTTGAGGCCGCCATGTGTTCCTAATGTAAAACACTTATAGACAAAAAGGAAAGGGTACAGGTTGAGGCCGCCATGTGTTCCTAATGAAAAACACTAACAGACAAAAAGGAAAGGGTACAGGTTGAGGCCTCTATGTGTTCCTAATGTAAAACTCTTATAGACAAAACGGAAAGGGTACAGGTTGAGGCCGCCATGTGTTCCTAATGAAAAACACTAACAGACAAAAAGGAAAGGGTACAGGTTGAGGCCTCTATGTGTTCCTAATGTAAAACTCTTATAGACAAAAAGGAAAGGGTACAGGTTGAGGCCGCTATGTGTTCCTAATGTAAAACACTTATAGACAAAAAGGAAAGGGTACAGGTTGAGACCGCCATGTGTTCCTAATGAAAAACACTACTAACAGACAAAAAGGAAAAGGTACAGGTTGAGGCCGCCATGTGTTCCTAATGTAAAACTCTTATAGACAAAAAGGAAAGGGTACAGGTTGAGGCCGCCATGTGTTCCTAATGTAAAACACTAATAGACAAAAAGGAAAGGGTACAGGTTGAGACAGCCATGTGTTCCTAATGAAAAACACTAACAGACAAAAAGGAAAAGGTACAGGTTGAGACCGCCATGTGTTCCTAATGTAAAACACTATAGACAAAAAGGAAAAGGTACAGGTTGAGGCCGCCATGTGTCCTAATGTAAAACACTTATAGACAAAAGGAAAAGGTACAGGTTGAGGCCGCCATGTGTTCCTAATGAAAAACACTAACAGACAAAAAGGAAAGGGTACAGGTTGAGACCGCCATGTGTTCCTAATGTAAAACACTTATAGACAAAAAGGAAAGGGTACAGGTTGAGACCGCCATGTGTTCCTTATGTAAAACACTAATAGACAAAAAGGAAAGGGTACAGGTTGAGACAGCCATGTGTTCCTAATGAAAAACACTAACAGACAAAAAGGAAAGAGTACAGGTTGAGACCGCCATGTGTTCCTAATGTAAAACACTTATAGACAAAAAGGAAAAGGTACAGGTTGAGGCCGCCATGTGTTCCTAATGTAAAACACTTATAGACTAAAAGGAAAGGGTACAGGTTGAGACCGCCATGTGTTCCTAATGTAAAACACTTAGAAGACAAATGAAAAGGTACAGGTTGAGGCCGCCATGTGTTCCTAATGTAAAACACTTATAAACAAAAAGGAAAGGGTACAGGTTGAGGCCGCCATGTGTTCCTAATGTAAAAAACTTATAGACAAAAAGGAAAGGCTAAAGGTTGAGGCCGCCATGTGTTCCTAATGTAAAACACTTATAGACAAAAAGGAAAGGCTAAAGGTTGAGGCCGCCATGTGTTCCTAATGTAAAACACTTATAGACAAAAAGGAAAGGGTACAGGTTGAGACCGCCATGTGTTCCTAATGTAAAACACTTATAGACAAAAAGGAAAAGGTACAGGTTGAGGCCGCCATGTGTTCCTAATGTAAAACACTATAGACAAAAAGGAAAGGGTACAGGTTGAGACCGCCATGTGTTCCTAATGTAAAACACTTATAGACAAAAAGGAAAAGGTACAGGTTGAGGCCGCCATGTGTTCCTACTGTAAAACACTTATAGACAAAAAGGAAAAGGTACAGGTTGAGACCGCCATGTGTTCCTAATGTAAAACTCTTATAGACAAAAAGGAAAGGCTACAGGTTGAGGCCGCCATGTGTTCCTAATGAAAAACACTAACAGACAAAAAGGAAAGGGTACAGGTTGAGACCGCCATGTGTTCCTAATGTAAAACACTTATAAACAAAAAGGAAAGGGTACAGGTTGAGGCCGCCATCTGTTCCTACTGTAAAACACTTATAGACAAAAAGGAAAGGGTACAGGTTGAGGCCGCCATGTGTTCCTAATGTAAAACTCTTATAGACAAAAAGGAAAGGGTACAGGTTGAGACCGCCATGTGTTCCTAATGTAAAACACTTATAAACAAAAAGGAAAGGGTACAGGTTGAGACCGCCATGTGTTCCTAATGTAAAACACTAACAGACAAAAAGGAAAGGGTACAGGTTGAGACCGCCATGTGTCCTAATGTAAAACACTTATAGACAAAAAGGAAAGGGTACAGGTTGAGGCCGCCATGTGTTCCTAATGAAAAACACTAACAGACAAAAAGGAAAGGGTACAGGTTGAGACCGCCATGTGTTCCTAATGTAAAACACTTATAAACAAAAAGGAAAGGGTACAGGTTGAGGCCGCCATCTGTTCCTACTGTAAAACACTTATAGACAAAAAGGAAAAGGTACAGGTTGAGGCCGCCATGTGTTCCTAATGTAAAACACTTATAGACAAAAAGGAAAGGGTACAGGTTGAGGCCGCCATGTGTTCCTAATAAAAAACACTAACAGACAAAAAGGAAAAGGTACAGGTTGAGACCGCCATGTGTTCCTAATGTAAAACACTATAGACAAAAAGGAAAAGGTACAGGTTGAGGCCGCCATGTTTCCTAATGTAAAACACTTATAGACAAAAAGGAAAAGGTACAGGTTGAGGCCGCCATGTGTTCCTAATGAAAAACACTAACAGACAAAAAGGAAAGGGTACAGGTTGAGACCGCCATGTGTTCCTAATGTAAAACACTATAGACAAAAAGGAAAAGGTACAGGTTGAGGCCGCCATGTGTCCTAATGTAAAACACTTATAGACAAAAAGGAAAAGGTACAGGTTGAGGCCGCCATGTGTTCCTAATGAAAAACACTAACAGACAAAAAGGAAAGGGTACAGGTTGAGACCGCCATGTGTCCTAATGTAAAACACTTATAGACAAAAAGGAAAGGGTACAGGTTGAGACAGCCATGTGTTCCTAATGTAAAACACTTATAGACAAAAAGGAAAAGGTACAGGTTGAGACAGCCATGTGTTCCTAATGAAAAACACTAACAGACAAAAAGGAAAGGGTACAGGTTGAGGCCTCTATGTGTTCCTAATGAAAAACACTAACAGACAAAAAGGAAAGGGTACAGGTTGAGACCGCCATGTGTTCCTAATGTAAAACACTAATAGACAAAAAGGAAAGGGTACAGGTTGAGGCCGCCATGTGTTCCTAATGAAAAACACTAAAAGACAAAAAGGAAAGGGTACAGGTTGAGACCGCCATGTGTTCCTAATGTAAAACACTAACAGACAAAAAGGAAAGGGTACAGGTTGAGACCGCCATGTGTTCCTAATGTAAAACACTTATAGACAAAAAGGAAAGGGTACAGGTTGAGACCGCCATGTGTTCCTTATGTAAAACACTAATAGACAAAAAGGAAAGGGTACAGGTTGAGAGAGCCATGTGTTCCTAATGAAAAACACTAACAGACAAAAAGGAAAGGGTACAGGTTGAGACCGCCATGTGTTCCTAATGTAAAACACTTACAGAAAAAAAGGATAAGGTACAGGTTGAGGCCGCCATGTGTTCCTAATGTAAAACACTTATAGACTAAAAGGAAAGGGTACAGGTTGAGACCGCCATGTGTTCCTAATGTATAACACTTATAAGACAAATGAAAAGGTACAGGTTGAGGCCGTCATGTGTTCCTAATGTAAAACACTTATAAACAAAAAGGAAAGGGTACAGGTTGAGGCCGCCATGTGTTCCTAATGTAAAACACTTATAGACAAAAAGGAAAGGGTACAGGTTGAGGCCGCCATGTGTTCCTAATGTAAAACACTTATAGACAAAAAGGAAAGGGTACAGGTTGAGGCCGCCATGTGTTCCTAATGTAAAACACTATAGACAAAAAGGAAAGGGTACAGGTTGAGACCGCCATGTGTTCCTAATGTAAAACACTTATAGACAAAAAGGAAAAGGTACAGGTTGAGGCCGCCATGTGTTCCTACTGTAAAACACTTATAGACAAAAAGGAAAAGGTACAGGTTGAGACCGCCATGTGTTCCTAATGTAAAACTCTTATAGACAAAAAGGAAAGGCTACAGGTTGAGGCCGCCATGTGTTCCTAATGAAAAACACTAACAGACAAAAAGGAAAGGGTACAGGTTGAGACCGCCATGTGTTCCTAATGTAAAACACTTATAAACAAAAAGGAAAGGGTACAGGTTGAGGCCGCCATGTGTTCCTACTGTAAAACACTTATAGACAAAAAGGAAAGGGTACAGGTTGAGACCGCCATGTGTTCCTAATGTAAAACACTTATAGACAAAAAGGAAAAGGTACAGGTTGAGGCCGCCATGTGTTCCTAATGTAAAACACTTATAGACAAAAAGGAAAGGGTACAGGTTGAGGCCGCCATGTGTTCCTAATGAAAAACACTAACAGACAAAAAGGAAAAGGTACAGGTTGAGACCGCCATGTGTTCCTAATGTAAAACACTATAGACAAAAAGGAAAAGGTACAGGTTGAGGCCGCCATGTGTCCTAATGTAAAACACTTATAGACAAAAAGGAAAAGGTACAGGTTGAGGCCGCCATGTGTTCCTAATGAAAAACACTAACAGACAAAAAGGAAAGGGTACAGGTTGAGACCGCCATGTGTTCCTAATGTAAAACACTATAGACAAAAAGGAAAAGGTACAGGTTGAGGCCGCCATGTGTCCTAATGTAAAACACTTATAGACAAAAAGGAAAAGGTACAGGTTGAGGCCGCCATGTGTTCCTAATGAAAAACACTAACAGACAAAAAGGAAAGGGTACAGGTTGAGACCGCCATGTGTCCTAATGTAAAACACTTATAGACAAAAAGGAAAGGGTACAGGTTGAGACAGCCATGTGTTCCTAATGTAAAACACTTATAGACAAAAAGGAAAAGGTACAGGTTGAGACAGCCATGTGTTCCTAATGAAAAACACTAAAAGACAAAAAGGAAAGGGTACAGGTTGAGACCGCCATGTGTTCCTAATGTAAAACACTAACAGACAAAAAGGAAAGGGTACAGGTTGAGACCGCCATGTGTTCCTAATGTAAAACACTTATAGACAAAAAGGAAAGGGTACAGGTTGAGACCGCCATGTGTTCCTTATGTAAAACACTAATAGACAAAAAGGAAAGGGTACAGGTTGAGAGAGCCATGTGTTCCTAATGAAAAACACTAACAGACAAAAAGGAAAGGGTACAGGTTGAGACCGCCATGTGTTCCTAATGTAAAACACTTATAGAAAAAAAGGAAAAGGTACAGGTTGAGGCCGCCATGTGTTCCTAATGTAAAACACTTATAGACTAAAAGGAAAGGGAACAGGTTGAGACCGCCATGTGTTCCTAATGTATAACACTTATAAGACAAATGAAAAGGTACAGGTTGAGGCCGTCATGTGTTCCTAATGTAAAACACTTATAAACAAAAAGGAAAGGGTACAGGTTGAGGCCGCCATGTGTTCCTAATGTAAAACACTTATAGACAAAAAGGAAAGGGTACAGGTTGAGGCCGCCATGTGTTCCTAATGTAAAACACTTATAGACAAAAAGGAAAAGGTACAGGTTGAGGCCGCCATGTGTTCCTAATGTAAAACACTTATAGACAAAAAGGAAAAGGTACAGGTTGAGGCCGCCATGTGTTCCTAATGTAAAACATTATAGACAAAAAGGAAAAGGTATAGGTTGAGGCCGCCATGTGTTCCTTATGTAAAACACTATAGACAAAAAGGAAAAGGTATAGGTTGAGGCCGCCATGTGTTCCTTATTTAAAACACTATAGACAAAAAGGAAAGGGTACAGGTTGAGGCCGCCATGTGTTCCTAATGTAAAACACTAACAGACAAAAAGGAAAAGGTACAGGTTGAGACCGCCATGTGTTCCTAATGTAAAACACTATAGACAAAAAGGAAAGGGTACAGGTTGAGACCGCCATGTGTTCCTAATGTAAAACACTTATAGACAAAAAGGAAAGGGTACAGGTTGAGGCCGCCATGTGTTCCTAATGTAAAACACTTATAGACAAAAAGGAAAGGGTACAGGTTGAGACCGCCAGGATAATAACCGGAGATACCAGATTAGTCTCTCATGAACAACTTTATATTGAGACAGTTTGGTTGGAACTCAGTGAGCTAAGAGAAGCATATAGACTGACTTACTGTTATAAAATGACCCCTCCATACCTTTCTTACCTAATACCGGACTCAGTAAGAGATATCCACGAAGCTAAGTGCGTCAGTTTCATCTTTCAAGTCTGCGCAGAGGAAGGCCATACAAAAATCGCAATATTATTGTGTGGGGAAGAGAATAGCACAAATATTTCATTCTAGACTACGAATGGAGTGTAGCATGCTAAAACAGGACTTGTTCTTTAAATGTATAGTTGATTTGCCGCTTTGTCATTGTGGAGCAGTTGAGACAACAATCCACTACCTATTACACTGCCCACTTTTCATTCAACAACGCCAACAGTATCTTATTAAAATCGTCAACAATTTACCTGTTCAGACACTATAATATGGCTCACTTGACCTCTTACATAAAGAAAATTTATTTTTGACAGATCAATGATATATACTTGGTACACAGAGATTGGATTAAAGCCACATCTCTGCACACAAAATTCATCAGTGTTTTCCTGTATCTACAATGTATTCTAAATATCACCACTTTTGTAAAATATATAAGTTTATTTGCCTATGATGTAAATAGTTTTGATCCTTTGTGTCTTAGAAATGTAACTATATTATCTATAGGAAACGGATAAATATAAGTCTGTGACTTGTTTCCGGATCCTAACATTGTATACGATGTATTAACTATGTTCAGTATCACAAATAAAAATATGTTTAAACTAAATCATTAAATGTAAAGCCGAAATTAAACAAAACCCTGATTACTGACCCATACCTTCTCTTTCTACAGAAACCCTCCAGCAGATTAATGTTTAAGTCTGTCTAAAGTGAGTCAGTCAGTCAGTCTGTCTAAATCTGCCGGAAATAAAACAACTAAAACAACCCTGAAAATAGAACATAATAAACAAACACAACTCTTAAAATAGAACTTAATAATCAAACAGAACACTGAAAATAGAACATAATAAACAAACAGAACTCTGAAAATAGAACATAATAAACAAATAAAACTTAATAAACAAACACAACTCTTAAAATAGAACTTAATAATCAAACAGAACACTGAAAATAGAACATAATAAACAAACAGAACTCTGAAAATAGAACATAATAAACAAATAAAACTTAATAAACAAACACAACTCTTAAAATAGAACTTAAAAAACAAACACAACTCTTAAAAAAAGATCTTAATAAACAAACACAACTCTGAAAATAGAACATAATAAACAAACAGAACTCTGAAAATAGAACATAATAAACAAACAGAACTCTGAAAATAGAACATAATAAACAAACAAAACTCTGAAAATAGAACATAATAAACCAAACAAAACTCTGAAAATAGAACATAATAAACAAACAGAACTCTGAAAATAGAACATAATAAACAAACAGAACTCTGAAAATAGAACATAATAAACAAACAAAACTTAATAAACAAACACAACTCTTAAAATAGAACTTAAAAAACTCTTAAAAATAGATCTTAATAAACAAACAGAACTCTGAAAATAGAACATAATAAACAAACAGAACTCTGAAAATAGAACTAAATAAACAAACACAACTCTTAAATAGAACTTAATGATCAAACAGAACTCTGAAAAAAGAACATAATAAACAAACAGAACTCTGAAAATAGAACATAATAAACAAACAAAACTTAATAAACAAACACAACTCTTAAAATAGAACTTAAAAAACAAACACAACTCTTAAAAATAGATCTTAATAAACAAACAGAACTCTGAAAATAGAACATAATAAACAAACAGAACTCTGAAAATAGAACATAATAAACAAACAAAACTCTGAAAATAGAACATAATAAACAAACAAAACTCTGAAAATAGAACATAATAAACAAACAGAACTCTGAAAATAGAACATAATAAACAAACAGAACTCTGAAAATAGAACATAATAAACAAACAAAACTCTGAAAATAGAACATAATAAACAAACAGAACTCTGAAAATAGAACATAATAAACAAACAAAACTCTGAAAATTGAACATAATAAACCAAACAAAACTCTGAAAATAGAACATAATAAACAAACAGAACTCTGAAAATAGAACATAATAAACAAACAGAACTCTGAAAATAGAACATAATAAACAAACAAAACTTAATAAACAAACACAACTCTTAAAATAGAACTTAAAAAACAAACACAACTCTTAAAAATAGATCTTAATAAACAAACAGAACTCTGAAAATAGAACATAATAAACAAACAGAACTCTGAAAATAGAACTAAATAAACAAACACAACTCTTAAATAGAACTTAATGATCAAACAGAACTCTGAAAATAGAACATAATAAACAAACAAAACTTAATAAACAAACACAACTCTTAAAATAGAACTTAAAAAACAAACACAACTCTTAAAAATAGATCTTAATAAACAAACAGAACTCTGAAAATAGAACATAATAAACAAACAGAACTCTGAAAATAGAACATAATAAACAAACAGAACTCTGAAAATAGAACATAATAAACAAACAGAACTCTGAAAATAGAACATAATAAACAAACAGAACTCTGAAAATAGAACATAATAAACAAACAAAACTTAATAAACAAACACAACTCTTAAAATAGAACTTAAAAAACAAACACAACTCTTAAAAATAGATCTTAATAAACAAACAGAACTCTGAAAATAGAACTAAATAAACAAACACAACTCTTAAATAGAACTTAATGATCAAACAGAACTCTGAAAATAGAACATAATAAACAAACAAAACTTTCAGTCACACTACACCGCATAGCGTTAACGGACGCCAAACGCAAAGAAAAATGCGGCTGAAAGTTATCCGGTGATGAAAAGCATTTCCCGCTGCTGCTGCTCGGTGCTCTCATGATCGCTGTACGGGGCGCATAAAACGTGCAAAACGCACAATGACCGAACGATCAACGCACATATACTGGATGAACGACGTACAGTAAACGGACTTCAACGTACTAGTAACGGATTTGTACCGCACAAAACGTACACGCAGCGCATGAAGAACTGACAAAACGTTCTTTGAACTTTTAACTCGTTTAACTTACGTTACATCCGCTGCATGTCCGTTAGTAGTCCGGCCGTAAATAAGGTCCACCGGGCAAGAACGGACTCGAACCGGACAAGTACAGAATAAGGAACGTACGAGTAACGAACAAAACGCATACCAGCGCATGGTTACCGTACATCTGACGGACAACTTTATCCGGTGCTGTACGTTCCAAATTTTGAACATGTTCAAAACTTTCCACCGAACGTAACGAACACCGCTGGACATCGCCGGACAAGAAGCGCAAACGCCGCATGATAAACGGAAAAGAAACGCATGCGAACGGACATGGACGGATTGAAAATTTTGTTATGCGTTGGACGTCCGTTAACGCTATACGGTGTAGTGTGACTGAAGCTTTATAAATAAACACAACTCTTAAAATAGAACTAAAAAAAAACAAACACAACTCTTAAAATAGAACTTAATGATCAAACAGAACACTGAAAATAGAACTTAATAATCAAACAGAACTCTGAAAATAGAACATAATAAACAAACAGAACTCTGAAAATAGAACTTAATAATCAAACAGAACACTGAAAATAGAACATAATAATCAAACAGAACACTGAAAATAGAACTTAATAATCAAACAGAACACTGAAAATAGAACATAATAAACAAACAGAAAACTGAAAATAGAACTTAATAATCAAACAGAACACTGAAAATAGAACATAATAAACAAACAAAACTTAATAAACAAACACAACTCTGAAAAAAGAACTTAATAAACAAACACAACCCTTAAAAATAGATCTTAATAAACAAACACAACCCTTAAAAATAGATCTTAATAAACAAACACAAGCCTGATAATAGAATTGAATAAACAAACACAGGGGACTCGGTGGCCGTTTGTTTATGGTAGTTCGTCTACTAGTGATCACGCGGTCTGTCAACAATGAGGTTTCGGGTTCGAGTCTCGCTGCGGGCAGGGTGTACTCGACTCCAATATTAATTGACAAGATTGCAAGTTTTCCTACGGAAGGTCGAGGGGTACTAAGGCTTCCTCCCCTAATAAAAACTGTATGCCATAATATAGCTTAAAAATTGCTGAAAGTTGCGTTAAACATCATTCAAACAAACAAAGTAAAACAAACACAACCCTTAAAAATAGAACTAAATAAACAAACACGAGTCTGATAATAGAATTTAATAAACAAATACAACCCTGAAAAATGAACTTTATAAAAAACACCCTTTGTAGATTCAACTTCACAAACAGACCCTGAAAATAGAACGCCGGACACACACGTACATAAATGCTATTTGACATTGTCCTTGGGTTATAGATACTCGTGTTTACAAATAAAAGCCGACTTCTCAAATAGCAAACTGTAATACATCTTCGCAAACAAATGGATAACAGTGTAATTAAATGTCTTCATGGAATCTCACGTTCAGAATTATTGCTATTGTTCTGTTGGCATCTATTATTTATTTCCACAAACTTCCGTAAGGCACGTGATCTCTATCAATCTCCACGCAAAGGATTCTGGTTATCCTACGTCAACCACAATCACCTCTGTCATACCATTGTATCTCTCATAGTAGATATTCTTCGCGTACAAACACAGTAAGTGCAATGTAAAACTGTGTCAAAAGTGTATAAATAGACTATATCAAAATAAAAAAATGGAGCTCGTGTATTATTTAACAAATTTACAAACGTTACAAGCAGACGACAAAGTAGTCCCTCAGTAAAAGCAGAATAACGTGTGGTCATAAAAGCGATGATCCGAATGGTCAATGGTCAGAAGGGGCAATGGTGCGAAGGGTCATTAGTCCGAATGATCTATAATCAGAAAAGTGGCGAGAACTACTCCCTGACCGGTAGAGGTTTGGTTTGTTTCTTTTGTATTTTTTGGGGGGGTTATATACCCATTTACACAAAAAGTTTTTACCCCCCCCCCACACACACACACTTGTAAAGGAGGGTACCCATCTCTTATTCACAACTCCTCCTAAACCCCTCAATGAACTTTCATGAAACTTTGACACAATCTTTAATGGGATGTGGAAAAAGTGTACGCTACCCAACCAATCTTTGGTACCGAAAATTGTTAAATACAAGTACTTTTCCAGCTCTATTGCCTGCTAGCATGTAGGCCACCGTTTAGAAATATGAACTTTTATGCAAAAAAGTCCGGGCTTTTATATGGCATTGGGTGTCAAAGACCAAAACAGAAAAGTAGCGGGAAAAGTGCATGGAAGTTTTAATTTTTGAATGTGACATTTGCAATTGACACTTCTGTGATATGCTGTATGAGTAGTTGAGAAGTTGCATTGCAATGTATTTTTGTTTGGATGTTTTGATAGATGTCAAAACATTGGAATTAAAGGACGATTTCACTCTGTTAAAAGGGGGTCAAAGAGACTATGTTTAAGTTTTTACTTGAATCACAATCTAGCACCCCCCACCCCCTCTTTAGGACTTAAAATTCCTATTGCGTAGAGTAGAATATGATAGTTTGTTCCTATAAAGTTAATTGTTAGATTTTTCATAAGTTCAATTATTATTTATTTTTCTACGTAAATTATCCGATTGTCCTTCCATACGAAAATATTCACCCGCGGATTGCCCACACGGGCGGTCGGGTTTTTTGATATTATGGATTAGTGCGTTATCGGACCAATAACCATTCGGACTATTGCCCCTTCGGACTATCGAATGGACACCGTGGCAGAGGTTATATCAGGGAACCAGTTATGTTATCTGTGCCGAAGAGTGGATCTCTCTGTATGTAGGATAACTTCCGTAAGGCACGTGTTCTCTATATGAAGGATAGCTTCCGTTAGGCACGTGATCTCTATATGTAGGATAACTTCGGTAAGGCACGTGATCTACATCTACATCTACAGGATACTCCTTGAACATCAATATGGTGATGATTACTAAGGAGGCGCATGCCGGAAATTTACAATTTTAAAGCAATAAAATGAAACAATTTAGAGAGGGAACACTGAACATATGTACAAATGAGTGATACTTTTTTAAATTTTTGTAACATAAGATCTCTATATGTAGAATAACTTCCGTAAGGCACGTATCTCATTAAGTAGGATAACTTCCGTAAGGCACTTGATCTCTATATGAAGGATAGCGGTAAGGCACGTGATCTCTACATGTAGGATAACTTCCGTAAGGCACGTGATCTCATTATGTAGGATAACTTCCGTAAGGCACGTGATCTCTATATGAAGGATAGCTTCGGTAAGGCACGTGATCTCTATATGTTGAATAACTTCCGTAAGGCACGTGATCTCGGTATGCAGAAAAAATTCCGTAAGACACGTGATCTCATTATGTAGGATAACTTCCGTAAGGCACGTGATCTCTATATGAAGGATAGCTTCCGTAAGGCACGTGATCGCATTAAGTAGGATAACTTCCGTAAGGCACTTGATCTCTATATGAAGGATAGCGGTAAGGCACGTGATCTCTACATGTAGGATAACTTCCGTAAGGCACGTGATCTCATTATGTAGGATAACTTCCGTAAGGCACGTGATCTCTATATGAAGGATAGCTTCGGTAAGGCACGTGATCTCTATATGTTGAATAACTTCCGTAAGGCACGTGATCTCGGTATGCAGAAAAAATTCCGTAAGACACGTGATCTTTATATGTAGGATAACTTCCGTAAGGCACGTGATCTTCCCCTCTTTTGAAGTTAAATAATACGTATGTGTTTCAGATACTTAGTATTAAGATTTACATTTTATTAAATACATGATGATGATGATGATGATGATGATGATGATGATACTTTTAAGTTCTATACAGGTCGGAATGTTGTGAGTTCGTGGTTTTTGGTGAAATCATTGCCTTCGAGATACATGTACGCGTGCCGAAGAAAATGTATTATTCAAGCGGTGTACTTCTAACTGTGCTTCGAAGTAACTGTGCTCTACTACCGAAGAAAGATTGGTTTCGTTTTGGTAGTATGACTTCTGCAGAATAAACAAAATTTGGTAACAAGACTCTAAGGATTAAACAACGTGTATAAACAAACAGTGAACAGAAAAAGAAACACAATTTTGTAGTCACCAAATTCACAAATTCACAAATTCTTTTTTATTGGTTTGAAGTTGTTGAACAACATAATGCACATAGCAGTAAAAATCAGTAAACAATTGTGATCTAACAGTCAAGTTTCCTTCTATAATACAACAAATCCTTTAAATCATGACATAAAACGCAAACAAGGTATTACACAAATGTTAAATATTCTTAAAAACATATAAATTTATTTTGTGCTTGAAATAATTTATAATAAATGAGTTCTATACAAATGCTTTTTTGTTCATTCCAAATTTACATTGAACTTTTGTCCGGCAATCCTGTAAGCGAGCGTCATTTTCAGAACAAAATGAAAACGATGGTAAACATTTAACGCTTAAAGGGCAATCTCTTCGGAAATTAACGCTTAAAGGGCACTCACTTATGCAGTAAAAGTCTACTAACATTTATCTATGAGACATGTTTGAAGTACATACACCATTTGTTTAACGGATCAATAGGTAGATGTATACTCCATGTGCTGAGGCTGCTAGAATGTTTCCACACAAGAATGGAAAACTCACAATAGGAAGTTAAAATAATCCCTTTGTCGTAAATTTTGGTTCTCAAAGGACTTTCATTGACTATTTCTAGATGTTGGTCAAGGTATGAAGCAGAGTCTCTGTAGTGTACTTAATTTTAAGGTCTTTGTGGTAGATCTGATCAGATGTGATCAAAATAGTCACCTAAATTCGGATTATTCAATGAAAGCACGTTACATCTATATAGCGTAACGTGAAACTGAAAGAAAGGGCTAACCCTTTTGTTTGGTTTTTAAGAAGACCTTTTATAACATCCATCTTATACGTATAGAGAAATAAGTCAGCAAGAAGCAGGGCACAGGCGGTACCCATTAGAATGTCAACGGTCTGTTTCGAGGAATATTGGAACACAATCTGTAAAACAAGAAAAAAACTCAATCCATTCAGATGACCAAGATAGAGGGACATCTTTTATGGTGACCAGGAAAGAGTGAAATCCATTCTGGTAAACCAGGCAAGAGGATCATCCTTTCTAGTGCCTAGGAAGGGAGGAAATCCATCAGTATAGAGGGAAATCAATTCTGGAAACCAGGATAGAGAGATATCATTTCTGTCGTCCAGTACAGATGGAATTATATTCTGGTGACTAGGAATGCAGTAAAAAAATCTCTTCTGGGACAAGAAAAGAAGGAAATATATTCTTGTGAAAGAAGGCAATCTATTCTGCTCCCTTTTTCACAGAACGTCTTACGATTTGTTGTGAAACAAGAAATTGATGTCTAGGCAGCAGGGGGTATCGTTTATGACCAAAAATCTAATTTTTTGTGGCACGGGATTACAGATATAAGGCAATCAATTGTTAAATATAGCATTTGTATAGAAGACATTCTTTTAAGTTTATAGTTAGTTATTCATGTTTTACAGAGAAGCTTTAGTTCCTATGAATATCTATCTACTTTTGACATTTAAAAAATTATACAGCTAAATGGGTTCTTCTCAAAGACGAAAATTCTGACTTGAGAAGTATATAACAAACTAGAACGAATAATCGTAACCTCGCTTTCACAAAACTAACTTCGGATTATAACGGCAGTAAAATTCGGCCTAATAACAAACAGCCATAACAAGAAAATATTTGTAACAACTGAAATCAAAGCAAATGACAATATAAAGTACCACCGTTCTAGTTTGTAAGGTGAAATTATCCTTCACTTTCAGTTTGTTGTTAATTTTGGACAACATCCATTGTTACCGACTCATGGCATTTCGAGACCGATTATAAGTGTTTGTATATAAGATTTTGTTATCTTTAGTACTTTTGAGATATAAGCCGTTATAACTTACGTATACACGTTTTTATGTATGCTGTTTAGTGGTATTAGTGTTGCTCCTGTTTTGTAGTATTAGTGTTGGTGCTGTTTAGTAGTATTAGTATTGCTCCTGTTAAGTAGTATTAGTGTTGCTCCTGTTTAGTAGTATTAGTGTTGCTGCTGTTTAGTAGTATTAGTGTTGCTGCTGTTTTGTAGCATTAGTGTTGCTCCTGTTTAGTAGTATTGGTGTTGCTCCTGTTTAGTGGTATTCGTCCTGCTCCTGTTTTGTAGTATTAGTGTTGGTGCTGTTTAGTAGTATTAGTATTGCTCCTGTTAAGTAGTATTAGTGTTGCTCCTGTTTAGTAGTATTAGTGTTGCTCCTGTTTAGTAGTATTAGTATTGCTCCTGTTAAGTAGTATTAGTGTTGCTCCTGTTTAGTAGTATTAGTGTTGCTCCTGTTTTGTAGTATTGGTGTTGCTCCTGTTTAGTAGTATTACTGTTGCTCCTGTTTAGTAGTATTAGTGTTGCTCCTGTTTAGTAGTATTAGTGTTGCTTCTGTTTAGTAGTATTAGTATTGCTCCTGTTTTGTAGTATTAATGTTGCTCCTGTTTAATAGTATTGGTGTTGCTCCTGTTTTGTAGTATTGGTGTTGCTCCTGTTTAGTAGTATTACTGTTGCTCCTGTTTAGTAGTATTAGTGTTGCTGCTGTTTAGTAGTATTTGTGTTACTCCTGTTTAGTAGTATTGGTGTTGCTCCTGTTTAGTAGTATTAGTGTTGCTCCTGTTTAATAGTAGTGGTGTTGCTCCTGTTTAGTAGTATTAGAGTTGCTTCTGTTTAGTAGTATTAGTGTTGCTTCTGTTTTGTAGTATTAGTGTTGCTCCTGTTTAATAGTAGTGGTGTTGCTCCTGTTTAGTAGTATTGGTGTTGCTTCTGTTAAGTAGTATTAGTGTTGCTCCTGTTTAGTAGTATTAGTGTTGCTTCTTTTTTGTAGTATTAGTATTGCTCCTGTTTAGTAGTAATATTGTTGCTCCTGTTTAGTAGTATTAGTGGTGCTCCTGTTTAGTAGTAATATTGTTGCTCCTGTTTTGTAGTATTAGTATTGCTCCTGTTTAGTAGTATTATTGTTGATCATGTTTTGTAGTATTAGTATTGCTCCTGTTTAGTAGTATTATTGTTGCTCCTGTTTTGTAGTATAAGTGTTGCTCCTGTTTAGCAGTATTAGTGTTGCTACTGTTTTCTAGTATTATTGTTGCTTCTGTTTAGTAGTATTATTGTTGCTCCTGTTTTTTAGTATTAGTGTTGCTCCTGTTTTGTAGTATTAGTGTTGCTCCTGTTTTGTAGTATTAGTGTTGCTACTGTTTTGTAGTATTAGTGTTGCTCCTGTTTAGTAGTCTTAGTGTTGCTCCTGTTTAATAGTATTGGTGTTGGTCCTGTTTTGTAGTATTAGTATTGCTTCTGTTTTGTAGTATTAGTGTTGCTCCTGTTTAGTAGTATTAGTGTTGCTCCTGTTTAGTAGTATTAGTGTTGCTTCTTTTTTGTAGTATTATTGTTGCTCCTGTTTAGTAGTATTAGTGTTGCTCCTGTTTTGTGGTATTAGTGTTGCTCCTGTTTAGTAGTATTAGTGTTGCTTCTGTTTTGTAGTATTAGTGTTGCTTCTGTTTTGTGGTATTAGTGTTGCTCCTGTTTAGTAGTATTAGTGTTGCTTCTGTTTTATAGTATTAGTGTTGCTTCTGTTTTGTAGTATTAGTGTTGCTCCTGTTTAGTAGTATTAGTGTTGCTTCTGTTTTGTAGTATTAGTGTTGCTTCTGTTTTGTGGTATTAGTGTTACTCAGGTTTAGTAGTATCAGTGTTGCTTCTGTTTAGTAGTATTAGTGTTGCTCCTGTTTAGTAGGATTAGTGTTGCTCCTGTTTAGTAGTATTAGTATTGCTCCTGTTTAGTAGTAATATTGTTGCTCCTGTTTAGTAGTATTAGTGTTGCTTCTGTTTAGTAGTATTAGTGTTGCTCCTGTTTAGTAGTTTTAGTGTTGCTTCTGTTTAGTAGTATTAGTGTTGCTCCTGTTTTGTAGTATTAGTGTTGCTCCTGTTTAGTAGTATTAGTGTTGCTCTTGTTTAATGGTATTCGTCCTGCTCCTGTTTTGTAGTATTAGTGTTGCTCCTGTTTAGTAGTGTTAGTGTTGCTGCTGTTTAGTAGTATTAGTGTTGCTCCTGTTTAGTAGTATTAGTGTTGCTCCTGTTTAGTAGTATTAGTGTTGCGCTCCTGTTTAGTAGTATTGGTGTTGCTCCTGTTTAGTGGTATTCGTCCTGCTCCTGTTTTGTAGTATTAGTGTTGCTCCTGTTTAGTAGTATTAGTGTTGCTCCTGTTTAGTAGTATTGGTGTTGCTTCTGTTTAGTAGTATTGGTGTTGCTCCTGTTTAATAGTATTAGTTTTGATCCTGTTTAGTAGTATTGGTGTTGATCCTGTTTAGTGGTATTCGTCCTGCTCCTGTTTTGTAGTATTAGTGTTGGTGCTGTTTAGTAGTATTAGTATTGCTCCTGTTAAGTAGTATTGGTGTTGCTCCTGTTTAGTGGTATTCGTCCTGCTCCTGTTTTGTAGTATTAGTGTTGGTGCTGTTTAGTAGTATTAGTGTTGCTCCTGTTTAGTAGTATTGGTGTTGCTCTTGTTTAGCAGTATTAGTGTTGCTTCTGTTTTGTAGTATTATTGTTGCTCCTGTTTAGTAGTATTAGTGTTGCTTCTGTTTTGTAGTATTAGTGTTGCTCCTGTTTAGTAGTATTAGTGTTGCTTCTGTTTTGTAGTATTAGTGTTGCTTCTGTTTTGTGGTATTAGTGTTGCTCCTGTTTAGAAGTATTAGTGTTGCTTCTGTTTAGTAGTATTAGTGTTGCTCCTGTTTTGTAGTATTACTGTTGCTCTTGTTTAGTAGTATTAGTGTTGCTTCTGTTTAGCAGTATTAGTGTTGCTTCTGTTTTGTAGTATTAGTGTTGCTCCTGTTTAGTAGTATTAGTGTTGCTTCTGTTTAGTAGTATTAGTGTTGCTCCTGTTTAGTAGTATTAGTGTTGCTTCTGTTTTGTAGTATTAGTATTGCTCCTGTTTAGTAGTAATATTGTTGCTCCTGTTTAGTAGTATAAGTGTTGCTCCTGTTTAGTAGTAATATTGTTGCTCCTGTTTTGTAGTATTAGTGCTGCTCTTGTTTAGTTGTATTAGTGTGGCTCCTGTTTTGTAGTATTGGTGTTGCTCCTGTTTTGTAGTATTAGTAGTGCTCTTGTTTTGAGTATTAGTGTTGCTCCTGTTTAGTAGTATTAGTGTTGCTCCTGTTTAGTAGTATTAGTGTTGCTCCTTTTTAGTAGTATTAGTGTTGCTCCTGTTATGTAGTATTAGTAGTGCTCTTGTTTTGTAGTATTAGTGTTTCTCCTGTTTAGTAGTATTAGTGTTGCTCCTGTTTAGTAGTATTAGTAGTGCTCTTGTTTTGTAGTATTAGTGTTGCTCCTGTTATGTAGTATTATTGTTGGTCTTGTTTAGTAATATGAGTGTTGCTCCTGTTTAGAAGGAGTAGTGTTGATCTATTTATTCTCGTTGTTTTTTTTATTTAACCGGTGTTGCGTTGCCATAATAATTATTAACTGTGTATGTATCTTGTTCCTTTCTCAATCCAGTTATGTTCAACCTATAACAACCGATGGCAGTCTGCCAAAATCCCAAACTTATCTGATCGTATTTGACTATAAATTTTTGGAACGTCCACTCCACATAATGCAATCAGCATTTAGTGGCAAAACCAGTTAGTCGACGCAGTCGTTGCAGAAAGTGTACGAAGAAAGAATAAATAGTTACTAAGTATTAAACACCACACCAAAACAACCTACTAGGAGCACGAACTAAATCTATAAAAAAAATGGTCATTCTTTTATTGTAAAATTTTGTTTCGATCTTTTTTTTCTTAAACTTCAACATCGGTTTTGCTTATTGAACAATCAAACCTTTGTAATTTTTTTTTTTTTTGTTGTGATGAATTGCATGGAATGACAAGGAAATTTATAAGACATGTCCTCGTTATCGATTTGCATCTTTTAAATTTATTCACTCATTCCAACGTGAACAACAAACTCGTGTCCTGATATGTTTGGCGTTCCGTTGATAATTAGTTTTGTATTAAATGGATGTCTCATTTTTTTCTTTCTAACAATCATTGTAGGAAGATTTGTTTTACATCCATCTGATGTTCCATATCCAATAGAAAGTGAATATATTTCAGTGTGTGAGCTCGCCTGTTTATTTTTCTCTTCATTTATTTATTTAAATATTGTTGGAAATCTGTATTCATTTGTATTTGCAAATAAAAATTAAAAATTCGGGATCTCCCAGATCTAGTCATCGTCACATGCCAAGGCAGAATAAGTACCTCCGGTCTTTCATGTTTTCGTTTCTCGCTTATTCTTGATTGTTTTGTCCGTTCATTTTAGAGAAAAGAAGGGTACAGACGGTAGATTGTACTCTAGGGTACAGAATATAGATTGTTCTCTAGTATACAGAGGGTAGATTGTACTCTAGGGTACAGAGGGTAGATTGTACTCTAGGGTATAGAGGGTAGATTGTACTCTAGTATACAGAGGGTAGATTGTACTCTAGGGTACAGAGGGTAGATTGTACTCTAGGGTACAGAGGGTAGATTGTACTCTAGGGTACAGAGGGTAGATTGTACTCTAGGGTACAGAGGGTAAATTGTACTCTAGTATACAGAGGGTAGATTGTACTCTAGGGTACAGAGGGTAGATTGTACTCTAGGGTACAGAGGGTAGATTGTACTCTAGGGTATAGAGGGTAGATTGTACTCTAGGGTACAGAATATAGATTGTTCTCTAGTATACAGAGGGTAGATTCTACTCTAGGGTACAGAGGGTAGATTGTACTCTAGGGTATAGAGGGTAGATTGTACTCTAGTATACAGAGGGTAGATTGTACTCTAGGGTACAGAGGGTAGATTGTACTCTAGGGTACAGAGGTTAGATTGTACTCTAGGGTACAGAGGGTAGATTGTACTCTAGGGTACAGAGGGTAGATTGTACTCTAGGGTACAGAGGGTAGATTGTACTCTAGGGTACAGAGGGTAGATTGTACTCTAGGGTACAGAGGGTAGATTGTACTCTAGGGTATAGAGGGTAGATTGTACTCTAGGGTACAGGAGGTAGATTGTACTCAAGGGTACAGAGGGTAGATTGTACTCTAGGGTACAGAGGGTAGATTGTACTCTAGGGTACAGAGGGTAGATTGTACTCTAGGGTACAGACGGTAGATTGTACTCTAGGGTACAGAGGGTAGATTGTACTCTAGGATACAGAGGGTAGATTGTACTCTAGGGTACAGAGGGTAGATTGTACTCAAGGGTACAGAGGGTAGATTGTACTCTAGGGTACAGACGGTAGATTGTACTCTAGGGTACAGACGGTAGATTGTATTCAAGGGTACAGAGGGTAGATTGTACTCTAGGGTATAGACGGTAGATTGTACTCTAGGGTACAGAGGGTAGATTGTACTCAGGGTACAGAGGGTAGATTGTACTCTAGGGTACAGAGGGTAGATTGTACTCTAGGGTACAGAGGGTAGATTGTACTCTGGGATACAGAGGGTAGATTGTACTCTAGGGTACAGACGGTAGATTGTACTCTAGGGTACAGAGGGTAGATTGTACTCTAGGGTACAGACGGTAGATTGTACTCTAGGGTACAGAGGGTAGATTGTACTCTAGGGTACAGAGGGTAGATTGTACTCAGGATACAGAGGGTAGATTGTATTCAAGGGTACAGACGGTAGATTGTACTCTAGGGTACAGAGGATAGATTGTACTCTAGGGTACAGACGGTAGATTGTACTCTAGGGTACAGACGGTAGATTGTACTCTAGGGTATAGAGGGTAGATTGTACTCCAGGGTACAGAGGGTAGATTGTATTCAAGGGTACAGAGGGTAGATTGTACTCTAGGGTACAGACGGTAGATTGTACTCTAGGGTACAGAGGGTAGATTGTACTCTAGGGTACAGTCGGTAGATTGTACTCTAGGGTACAGAGAGTAGATTGTATTCTAGGGTACAGACGGTAGATTGTACTCTAGGGTACAGAGGGTAGATTGTACTCTAGGGTACAGACGGTAGATTGTACTCTAGGGTACAGACGGTAGATTGTACTCTAGGGTACAGACGGTAGATTGTACTCTAGGGTACAGACGGTAGATTGTACTCTAGGGTACAGACGGTAGATTGTACTCTAGGGTACAGACGGTAGATTGTACTCTAGGGTACAGACGGTAGATTGTACTCTAGGGTACAGACGGTAGATTGTACTCAAGGGTACAGAGGGTAGATTGTACTCTAGGGTACAGACGGTAGATTGTATTCAAGGGTACAGAGGGTAGATTGTACTCAAGGGTACAGAGGGTAGATTGTACTCCAGGGTACAGACGGTAGATTGTACTCTAGGGTACAGAGGGTAGATTGTACTCTAGGGTACAGACGGTAGATTGTATTCAAGGGTACAGAGGGTAGATTGTACTCTAGGGTACAGAGGGTAGATTGTACTCAAGGGTACAGAGGGTAGATTGTACTCTAGGGTACAGACGGTAGATTGTACTCTAGGGTACAGACGGTAGATTGTATTCAAGGGTACAGAGGGTAGATTGTACTCTAGGGTACAGAGGGTAGATTGTACTCAAGGGTACAGAGGGTAGATTGTACTCCAGGGTACAGACGGTAGATTGTACTCTAGAGAACAGACGGTAGATTGTATTCAAGGGTACAGAGGGTAGATTGTACTCTAGGGTACAGACGGTAGATTGTACTCTAGGGTACAGAGGGTAGATTGTACTCTAGGGTATAGACGGTAGATTGTACTCCAGGGTACAGACGGTAGATTGTATTCAAGGGTACAGACGGTAGATTGTACTCTAGGGTACAGAGGGTAGTAGAAGGGTACAGGGGGTAGATTATACTCAAAGGTTAATAGGTTCTTTCATAGGTTTTTTGGAAAGACCTGTTGATCTTTCACGAGTGATAGAAATTTTATGTCTTTTCGCGAGTGGAGCGCAGCGGAACGAGCCAAAAGACATACAAATGTCTATCACGAGTGAAAGTTCACACGGACTTTACCAAAAACGTATGAAAGTACCTATTTCTTCCGTAAACCAACAACTTTCACATCGCTATAACATATAGACTCTCCATTGTTGTAGACTCCATTGTGTCTGACGTCCAATCAGAACGGCGGAAACAAGAACGTCATAGAAGAACGTTGTTATGCTTCCATAACAGCGTTCTTGTTTCTGGCGTTTTGATTGGATGACGCAGCAAGTACAGATGTGTGCGCGTGAGCTCATCTGTACTGGGTCATCTGTACCAGAAATCGGCCATTTACGGAAGAAACAGAGGGTAGATTGTACTCTAGGGTACAGAGGATAGATTGTATTCAATGGTACAGACGGTAGATTGTACTCTAGGGTACAGAGGGTAGATTGTACTCTAGTGTACAGAGGGTAGATTGTATTCAAGGGTACAGACGGTAGACTGTACTCCAGGGTACAGACGGTAGATTGTACTCTAGGGAACAGACGGTAGATTGTATTCAAGGGTACAGAGGGTAGATTGTACTCTAGGGTACAGACGGTAGATTGTACTCTAGGGTACAGACGGTAGATTGTATTCAAGGGTACAGAGGGTAGATTGTACTCTAGGGTACAGAGGGTAGATTGTACTCTAGGGTACAGACGGTAGATTGTATTCAAGGGTACAGACGGTAGATTGTACTCTAGGGTACAGACGGTAGATTGTACTCAAGGGTACAGACGGTAGATTGTATTCAAGGGTACAGAGGGTAGATTGTACTCTAGGGTACAGAGGGTAGATTGTACTCTAGGGTACAGAGGGTAGATTGTATTCAAGGGTACAGAGGGTAGATTGTACTCTAGGGTACAGAGGGTAGATTGTACTCAAGGGTACAGAGGGTAGATTGTACTCTAGGGTACAGACGGTAGATTGTACTCTAGGGTACAGACGGTAGATTGTATTCAAGGGTACAGAGGGTAGATTGTACTCTAGG